>CM076675.1:131229828-131794828 GCA_038501925.1 Xenopus petersii
AGGGGGGTGTGTATGGATGCTGGATTTTCATTTGGAGGGGTTGAACTTGATGGACTTTGTCTTTTCTCAACCCAATTTAACTATGTAACTATATAGATAAAGCCTACCTGCATAAGCACAAATTTATCAGTGTTGGAAAAAAGCACAACTGTGTTCTGCATGGCATCATCCTCTTCCTCCTCTTCCTCCTTGCTAGGAGAACTTTCCACATCTAAAACCTGACAAAGGAAGAATAATCATCATAATAAAGTGTGCATTGCCAAATAGTCACAGATAGGAAAGTGAACAAGGAATGATGGAATTCTATGGGTATATTTATCAAACAGTGAAGTTACAAATCATCTCAGTCCACTAGAGTGAAATGCCGCCTTTCTCCATACATTTCTATGGGATTTTGAAAGGCATATTTATGAAAGGGTGAACTTTCACTTTTACCTTCACCCATTGATCTTTTAAAAATCCCATAGAAATGAATGGAGAGAGGCGGTATTTCACTCTAGTGGACTGTAGTGATCTGTAACTTCATTCTTTGTTAAATATACCCCTCTGTTAGAGCATTAGAAATGTTGCTAGGCGACAAAAAAAACCAAAAAGACACCGAAGTACTTTAACCCTTTCCCTGCCAGCCGATTCATCCTAAATGTGAACATCTACTGCCAAGCAGTTTTTAACGATTGTGTACTCTTTCGCTTTAAAGGGGTTGTTCACCTTCAAACAACTAGTTGTTTTCAGATAGATCGTTAGAAATCATGACTTTTTCCAATTACTTTCTATTTGAATTTTCTTCTAATATTGAAATGTAAAGTGCAATTTTTCACCTTCTAAAGTAGCTCGGGGGGGGGGGGGTCGCCAACAATGTTAACTGTTCTAAATTGATATATTCAGTTGACACATTTCTTATCTTTGTCCCTGCTGAGCAGATTCTCTAGGTTTCATTAAAGGCAGCTGTTAGAATTGATACAATAGTTGCGAATACTCCAGAGATGCTGCTGAGAAATGTATCAACCAAATGTTGCAAAATTGTAACAATTCAGAACCTGCACCTGAATTACTGAGCTGCCAGACTCAACATCAGAGACACAAACCTTCAACTTTAAACTTAGGCCTAACTCTTTATTTCAGGGGAACAGTCTGAAAACAACTGAACTGAAAAAAGTGTTTGGAAGGTGAACCACCCATTTAAGGGCCTTTCCTTGGGGGGTCTTTTAGTTTACCCAGGAAAACAATATATTGTTATGTTTTTTTTTTCAGGAGAACCTGAGCGTTCAAAAGATGCTAACATTTTGGTGTACTTCCACTTCTGTAAAAAGATATAGGCTTCCAAGTGTCTAATAAAATGAAAAAAAAAAAAAAAAAAACATGTTTCACATAGTACAATCACATGTAGCAGAAACTTTATTTATTTTATGTACAAGAACACAGCAGATTTGGAAAGTTATATGTCTCCTGAACGCGCCAATACCAAATATAGTTTTATGGAGATTTCTCACTTGTAAAGATCAAAATCTACAAGCAGTACACTACCAAATTCCCAAAGCACCACTCCACAAAACGGAATGCTTCTGATTTCAAGGCCAAACATTCCACTAACAGTAGGTTAACCCTAGAAAACTACTCTTTATTAGAAAGACAGATTCTGGCAAATCAAAAAATGGGTAAATAAATATATGTACTCCAAACTACCAAGTTGCAATTCTTTCCTAAAGTTATATTTTTTTATAGAAATTGGTGAATCTTTTGAAAAATTACCTCAAAGCTTCCCATCTACAGCATCATCTCTCTCACACATTAGGAGCCAATGTAAAAACACCCTAAATATAATTGCCAGGAGTCCACTGAATGGTTTTATGCCCAATATGTATAGGTTTACCTAAGCATGTGGCATATAGGGGCCCCAAAATTTAGACAGCCCATTTAAGCTATTCTGTCATTTCAGTTACATTATTGCAAAAGCAACACATTTACATAGTTTGGGGAGGGGGGCGGGCAAAGAAAGAAAAAAGTATGTTCACACTAGAAAACGATATATTTTCGGAAAGAACACATTCCCCCAAATCTAAATTGGGTATGCATGTCTTTCTACTCAAAAGTACAAAGCCGCAAACCATTCCTAAATTTGCCGATTTTGGTGACTTTTCCAAAAATAACCTCAAAACTTCCTCCCTGCAGCATCTTATTTCGCACATACTATTAGGTATTAGGGATGCACCGAATCCAGGATTCGGTTCGCGATTCGGCAGGATTCAGCCAAATCCTTCTGCCAGGCCAAACTGGATCCGAACCCTAATTTGCGAATGCAAATTAGGGATGGGGAGGGTAATTGTGTGACTTTTCGTGAGAAAACAAGGAAGAAATTTTTTTACCCGGTTCGGCATTCGGCTGAATCTTACACAAAGGATTCGGGGGTTTGGCTGAATCCAAAATAGTGGATTTGGTGCATCCCTAATTAGCTCTCAAGATAAATCACCCAAATATGAAAGACTGGGGTCTGCTGAACAGTTTGATGCCCAATGTACATAGTTTATCGAAGTACATGGCATGTAAAGACTCCAGAATCTACCTTGTGCATACTTATTTGATGGCTTGCATTTACACTAATTTATAAACACTGTCAGTGTTACATGGGATAAAAAGGTACAAAAAATTATGCTGACCCCTGAAAACCCATATATTTTTGGAAAGTGCACATTCTGACATATCCAAAATAGGTAATTATGTGTTTCTACTCCACATTACCATACTGCAAAGCGACGCTAAAGGCAGCGTTTTTTATGACATTTCTGAAAATCGCCTGAACATATTGCAATTAGTCACATTTATCTCACCGAATTTCTTACAAACAATTGTAAAACTCCATAAATATTGACACCAAGTCTACTGAACAGTTTGATGCCCAATATGCATAGATATACCAAAGCAGGTGGCATGTGCGGACCCCAAATAAAAATAGTGCATATGAATTATTTTTTTTTTCGCTAAGACCCCCCCCCGAAACAATATATTTTTGGAAAGTACACATTCTGATGAATCTAACAAAGATAAAGACATCTTTCTTCACCAAACTGCAAAGCTTTTCTAAATGTAGAGGTTTATATGACATTTCTGAAAATCGCCTAAAAATGTTGCAGTTTGCCGCATTTTTCTCACACAATGTTTTACATACAAAGAAAAATCCACCTAGATTTGGACGTCAGAGGTCTAGTGAATAGTTTGATGCCCAATATACATAGATTTACCAAAGCATGTGATATGTATGGATGCCAAATGAAAAACATGCATGTGAATTTTCACATTGGGCAACTCAGTTGCTGAAAACAGATCCTAGACTGTGCATTATGTGCAGTAAGACACCCAAACTGTAAAAAGAACCCCCCAAAAAAATATAAATGTTTGGAAAGCACATTCTGACGGATCAAATAAAGTAAAAAATCTTTCTATACCAAAGCACCAAACAGAAAAACTAAAGATACACAAGTAACAATAATGCAATAAAACTGTGTAAATCAAAACTATTACTGTAGCTTCTAAAAACAAATTTTAAAACAAGAAAACCTTGTGCCTGAAAGCCATTAGGTCTAAGGTCCACCCTGCATCAGAAGGTAGTTGTTATCCTGATGTTGTTTCCATTGTCTGGGACTAATGCAATGGCTTCCAGTTGGACACCCCGGGAACAAAAAATGAGGGTCCTTAATTTAGTGTCCTGTAAAGTTTATGTCAAACTAGGAAGTCATCCATCTGAGCAGTTTATCATGAAGATTGTCAAGGCTGGCCTTGACCGCTGGGAGCCCATAGTCCTGTAAGTGTCCCAATCTCCCCAAAATTCTCATTACTACTACCTCTCTGTTTCATTAGTATGCTCACCTTGTTTAGAAAACTGGGCACACAAAGTGGATCAAGACTTTGTTTGTATTATGATAATGCTTCCTTAAATGGTCAACATTTGCCTGAAAACACTGTTTCCTATCTGGCAGCATGGATCTAAATATGTGGACTATACTAGGCAGGTGAACTGCCCAACATCTGGACAACATGCTTAACCTGATTTATGTAGCCAGAAATGTACCTGTACAAAAAAAAGTGTCAGCTCCCTGCCAGGACCAGAGAAGGAAATGCATTAGCCACTTTACCACTAAACACTTGGTAGCCTCTAGTGCCGTGATCCCCAACCAGTAGCTCGCGAGCAACATGTTGCTCTCCAACCCCTTTGATGTTGCTCTCAGTGTCCTCAAAGCAGGTGCTTATTTTTGAATTTCAGGCTTGAAAGTAAGTTTTATTTGCATAAAAATGAAGTATAGTGCCAAGTAAAGCCTCCTGTAGGCTGCCAATCCACATAGGGGCTACCAAATAACCAATTATAGCCCTTATTTGGCACCCAAGGGTGTGTTGCTCCCCAACTTTTTTTTACATTTGAATGTGGCTCATGGGTAAAAAAAGGTTGGGGACCCCTGCTCTAGTGCCTAAAATAACATTATTTTTTTCTTTAAATGCAGCGCAACAAGTCAATACAAACAGTTATTGACCATATGGTCATATGGAAATAAAAGGAATATTTTAACTTTGTGATTCGGCAATAATGAAACAGTCGATGAGCTAATTGACAGAACACAAACAAAAACTCTCAATTATGGCAGTGCAAATTTCCCAAACCTGTTAAAGTTGCAACTGACTACTTACCGGAAGAGTCTCTATGGAAGAGGCTGTAGATTTAAGTCGTGATCTTCCTCTACCTCGACTTGTTCCAGCACTTCCTCCACGGGACCGTCTTCTTCCAGGAAAGCTGCTACTTCGACCCTGCGATAAACAGAGGAATAAAACAAAATGAACAATGCAGCTAGGTCCAATGGAAACAGACTAGTCACAAAATAATCTGTAGACTGTGGGAAACACTAAGTATATTCATAAAGATTTTTTTTCTGTTGATGTCAAATAGATAAATTCACCCATCCAGTGCTAATTTCATACAAGTCACTTACAGATGAAAACAAAGAGACTTTCATTTGCAGATATCAATAGGCCACCAAATATATATTAATACTCACTTGTTTAACCCTTGAGCGCCCTGGTGAGCTTTTTCGACGTGTCTTTTCTGCATCTAGTTTTCCCCCAGAGGGATCATAGAGTAGAGAATCATCGGTCTCTGTAATAGAGTCATTGCACAACCGCAAAGATCCATCCTCTTTATGCAAACACATCTCCATAGAGAGGGACCCGCCCTCAGGGTCAGGGGAACCTAGTGCATCAGAGCCATGATAGCTACCTGTGGTGTCCCCCTGGCTCAAATTAGAGATCTCATTTACAATGTCAGACTTGATAAGAACAGGCCTGAGTGGGCCTTGCTCTTTGCTAGCAGAGTAGTCCCCAACTACTTCCTGAAAAAATGCATTGTCAGCATTTAACACCTCTGTATTAGCGTGGCAAGGAGGATCCTCGGACTCAATAGTCATTTCAGAGTCTGAAAGAGATGGTTGCTGAGAGCAGCTAGTTGTCTTCAAAGGACTCGGACAAGTCCCACTAGCTAGATTAATGGTATCTGTAAGCCTTATGTCAGAGCCCTCAATTACAGAGGCACATGCCTGGGATGAATCAGAAACTAAAGTTGGGGAAGCAGTCTTAATGGTTGGGCTAGCAAGCACTGAATTTGTCACTTGCTTTTGCAACTCCTGAATCCCAGTCTCTGTATCTTCAGTTTCCATTTCTTCATCTTCCACAGTGACCAGCACAGGAGCCTCATCAAGTAAATCACCAGCATCAGACGTGGTTTCTATAATTGGTAGTTCAGCTTCCAAGGGGGGTGGGCTTTTTTCACTTAAGGGCTCTGTGATTACAGGAGGTGCCTCAGGAGCTTCATTTTCTGAAGTGGAAGGAGCATCTTCTTCCGTTGTTACAAGGTCTATGGACATTGAAGAGGATTATATTAACCACATGTGCAGCGTACATGCAAACCATTTTCTGCCAATGGCTACACTCACAAATGTTTTTTTGAAGGGTGTGCGTATATCTTCTAGAGGATTGAAGTCTACAGAGCTGAACAAATGTATATTTATAATTAAGGGTGTCCTCCCTATTTTTGAAAATATATTTGCAGCAAAATATCCCATTAAAAGTTGCAAGGATAACTCTCACATTCTATGCCAAAAAAACGGTGAGAATGCACTGGATGGGAGAAATTCTTTCCTCCCTAACCTTCTGGATACATCTGGTGGATGATGCTCTTCCCCTTATAAAGCTAACCTATGAGACAAGTGGAGCTCACGACAAGTTTGAAAAAATTTGGGGGGACTGGGTTATAATGTAATATGCCCTCTTAAAGGGATACTGTCATGGGAAAAAACATTTTTTTTTTCAAAATGAATCAGTTAATAGTGCTGCTCCAGTAGGATTCTGCACTGAAATCCATTTCTCAAAAGAGCAAACAGATTTTTTTATATTCATTTTTTAAATCTGACATGGGGCTAGACATATTGTCAATTTCCCAGCTGTCCCAAGTCATGTGACTTGTGCTCTGATAAACTTCAATCACTCTTTACTGCTGTACTGCAAGTTGGAGTGATATCACCCCCCCTCCCTTCCCCCCCCCCCAGCAGCCAAACAAAAGAACAATGGGAAGGTAACCAGATAACAGCTCCCTAACACAAGATAACAGTTGCCTGGTAAATCTAAGAACAGCACTCAATAGTAAAAACCCATGTCCCACTGAGACACATTTAGTCACATTGTGAAGGAAAAACAGAATCCTGCCAGAAAGCATTTCTCTCCTAAAGTGCAGGCACATGTCACATGACCAGGGGCAGCTGGGAAATTGACAAAATGTCTAGCCCAATGTCACATTTCAAAATTGAATATAAAAAAAATCTGTTTGCTCTTTTGAGAAATGGATTTCAGTGCAGAATTCTGCTGGAGTAGCACTATTAACTGATGCGTTTTGAAAAAAACATATTTTCCAATGACAGGATCCCTTTAAGCATGATGGGACCAACTCTGTAAACTATTTATACTAACACACAGAGTGTCAACAGCCATATCTAGCAATAAGATTCTTTTACTTGTACAAACCAGTACTGAACTCAAAACCAACTACAGGTTGCACTACGAGATATTGTATTGTAATTGCTTGTTTTGTGTTTGTTGTTGTAAAATCAATAACATTTTACCTTTAGAAAAAAAAAAAAAAAAGTTGCAAGTATAAAGGTTTTTGGAACCTGTTTGCTGGCCAGATGATCCCAACGGATAAGTGGATATTGGCCAGCTCACCAATCTGTTGGGTTTAAAAACTGGCAAATATAAAACAAATTGGAAGCTAAAGTGAAAATCAGCTTCAGCTAGAATAACAATACAAAGTTACTCATATGGTCTATTGTGCCTTGTATGGTACCACCCAATTTACCATATAGGAAAGGCCCCTGTTTGGCCATCTTTACTGGAAATTTCTCACCCTTCAATGACTGACATTGCCCAGAGGATGAGCTGTGAGGGTTCTTACAGTTCTTGCAGTTGAGCACTTACAAAGTAAACAAACAGGTAACAATTACTAAGTGGATCATCTTACCCTCCAGAGACATAGAATCTGATATAGGCTCCATCAGTGTTTCAGATGAAACTTTCTTCTGAAGGGGATCCAGATTAATCTCTGACATCCCTACAAACAATGGACAATTGTAAACTTCTTCCCTTCTTTTCCAACCATAAATACTGTGCAGTTATGTAGCCAGAGTGCAGAAAAGGTTCACTATACCTAGTGGTTTGGCTTCACATTTGGACAGCTTCACGTTAGAGATCTCATTGCCATTCTCCCACAGCAATTGTTTTTTATTAGTTACCGGACTACCAGCACTGCATGTCGAAGAGTCATCAACTTGTGCACAAACTGTTTGATGGACACTGAAAATAAAGAAAATCTGTAGCTAAACAGTCATTCCTATAACATTTTTCATATATAACTGCCCCTTCTGTTCCATAAGGAATGAGGGAAACTTGCTTAAGTGATGTGTCACTTTTAATCCTGAAACCATGAGCTTTTCTTTTTCTTCCTTTCTAGTAAGAAGTACCTGACTTGTCGGAGAGAGGTCTCATTAAAGTGAAAATCATTCTGTTAAAACCTTCACCACCTAGGGAAAAAATAATTTATCTGGCAAAAGAGTTAAGTGGGAACACAAGCTACTGCAGTTTTAAGTCTAATTAAAGTATCTACCAAAAAAGACAGACCCAGCAATTCAAAGGCACATACATGATTCCAAAAACTCTACAAGTTTTCAAATTACATAAGGATAATGCTGCCACATAATCCATATACAATCACACACATATAACATGGGCATTATTTTTATAAAAAGGGTATGTAAAAAACACATGCAGGATATCTGGGATTTTTAATGTCTGTGCATGTACAAACAAGTGTGCATTTCTATTTTTGCTGAAGATACAAAATTGTGCAAAACTATGAGTTCCATGCAGGATGCTGCCTCTTTGCAGAGTGATTTGACTAAAATGGAAAAAACTGGCCAGCAAACTGGAAAATGAGGTTCAATGTTGATAAATGTAAGGTTATGCTCTTTGGCAAAAAGAATATACACTAAATAGCAGTGTGTTGGGAGTTTCCTAATTCTGGGCAGTGTCATTCTGTGTCCACTACAGCAAATAAAATTCTGTTTTGCATAAAAAATGGCATAAACTCAAGGGATGAAAACATAATTTTGCCTCTTTATAGGTCCCTGGTAAGGCCTCATATAATTGAGATGGCGATGGAGTGCAGAAATGTGTAACCAAACTGGTTAGGGGGATGGAAGATCTAAATTATGAGGGTAGACTGTCATGGTTGGGTGTGTTTTCTCCGGAAAAAAGGCGCTTGTGAGGGGACATGATTACACTTTACAAGTACATTAGAGGACATTATAGACAAATAGCAGAGGACCCTTTTACCCATAAAGAGGATCACAGCACCAGAGGACACCCATTTAGACTAGAGGAAAAGAACTTTCATTTGAAGCAACGTAGGTGATTCTTCACAGTGAGGACAGTGAGGTTGTGGAATGCACTGCCGATGTTGTTGTGATGGCTGATTCTGTTAATGCCTTTAAGAATGGCTTGGATGATTTCTTGGATAGACATAATATCAAAGGCTATTGTGATACTAAATTATATAGTTAGTATAGATATGGGTATAGATAATATATAATACATAATAGTATATGGAGGGGTGTGTATATGGATGCTGGGTTTCATTTGGAGGGGTTGAACTTGATGAACTTTGTTTTTTCAACCCGATTTAACTATGTAACTATGTGTGATGGAGCACACTCATCACAGAATTTCCGCCACAGATGGGTGACACAAGGTCTGAACTGGGGGAAAGTGGCAGAAGAGGTAGAAGCCTGGCACCCTTCTACCTTTGCACCCTAAGCATGTGCCTCTTTTGCTTCCCTCTAGTTCCGGCCATGCTTCTTTTTATAAAACTATAGTAGCTTTTCTGAAGCAAATACAACATTAGGAAAATAGTACATTATATTTAATGCATATTAATAACAATTTTTCCAATACTGGCAAGTGAGAAGAATTTTTTTAAAATAAAATTATAAATAACTTTGAAAAAAAGAAAAGTCAACATATAAGAAGCAGCTGACAAAAGCTATGTGTGGGGTTATTATATGATATCAAGTTTTATTAAGGTATCCCCTTTAAAGAAGATTAAAGGAAAACTATACCCCCAAACAATGTAGGTCTCTATAAAAAGATATTGCATAAAACAGCTCATATGTAAAATCCTGCTTCATGTAAATAACCCATTTTCATAATAATATACTTTTCTAGTTGTATGTGCCATTGGGTAATCATAAATAGAAAATTGCCATTTTAAAAAATAAGGGCCGCCCCCTGGGATCGTAGGATTCACTGTACTCACAAACATACCAACAAACCATACATGTTAGGTCACATGAGCCAATTAACAGACAGAGTTGTGTCTTTTGCTTCCACACTTCTTCCTGTTACAGTTAGATTTGAAGTATTTCTGGTCAGGTGATCTCTGAGGCAGCACACAGACCATCACGAAATGGTGGCTCAAGGCAAGAGATGTAAAAGGGCAATATTTACTTAAATATATATTCCAGTTTGGTAAGATTCTTTAATATGCCACTTTATATGATATGAACTATCTGTTGCTTAAGTGTTCATTTTGGGGGTATAGTTTTCCTTTAAGTAAGTACTTACTTGATGCAATTGGGACACTTCTCTTTCGGCAGAGAGTGACTACACAAGACACAAGTGTCTGCCTGATTCCTCTTGTCTTGGCATTTTGAACACACTGAATAATTGTCGTACCACTGACTGCCAGGTTTCATCTGTGCTGTCCGAGAGCCACATAGGCGACAAACACGGCAGGTCTGAGAAATGCAAGACAAGACAATGTAGTAATGGGAAGCGGGCAATAAGAACACAACTTATGGGAATATAGTAAACGACAGATCTCAGAAGCACTATAGGTTATTGCAAAAAAGTGACAATGGAATCATGATGTAATAGTCAGATTCTTTTTTTTAAGTACCATGGGTAGGGATGGGCGAATTTGACCCGTTTCGCCAAAAATTCACTGCCAGCGAAATGTCGCAGACGCCCATTAAAGTCTATGGGCGTCAAAAAAATTGTCGCGCGGCGAAACTGTTTTGACGCGCGTCTTTTTTTTGACGCACGCCGCCATACAAGTCTATGGGCGTCATTTTTTCGGTGAAACGAGGCGAAAAAATTCGCCCATCCCGGACCATGGGTTAAACCATTAATTTTGTTTACCTCTCAGTTCAAGAAAGGCAATCAGTTTGTGTTCCTTGCTGCTATAAAAACATAGCAATGGCTAGCACTCCAGATAAACTTAAAATTAGTTTAAATTACAAATCGAAAAAGATCAATAACTAAAGTAAAAAATATCCCTTTTCGTATTATAATGACCTTTTACTAAATGTTTCAGTGTACAGTAAGGTTTTCTTAAGCAACAAGACTGATGTTTCTTATTGGTTGGCTCATACTTACCTTGCACTTCCACGAGTCAGTGGGCAAGTACTCGATAGCTGGTTTCAAACAAAAGGTGTGATATCCCTTGTCACAGGCATCACATACAAGCATAATTGTGTCTTCTCCTGGCTGCCTACAACAGGATAACATAAGAACAATATAACTGAATTTAAAAAGCAGGTGTGGCTCATTCTTGCTCATCCATAGACTTGAATGTATATACAACTGACAAGTGCTCCTATCAGTGCTTGCCAACAAATAGAATACTGACATTAAAAATATTTCTACACTACACATACATTTCAAGGAATTGTTCAGTATAAAAATAAAAACTGGGTGAATAGATTGGCTGTGCAAAATAAAAAAATGTTTTGAATATGGTGATGTATGTATAAGGGCTGGAATGACTGAATGTCTAACATAAATGACAGAACACTACTTCCTGCTTGGTTCCAGTGATTGGTTACCAGGCAGTAACTAATCAGTGAGTTGGGGGGGCACATGGGTCATAACTGTTTGCTTTTGAATCTGAGCTGCATGCTAAGAATCAATTGCAAACTCACTGAGTAGTTATGTCCCATGTGACCCCCTTAAAATAGCTTACTAACGAAGAGTTAGAAAGCTGAAAAGCAGGAAGTTGTATTCTGTTTTACATTATGACATTCGTTCACTCTAGCCTTTATAGATTACATTTTGGCTAAATATATCAGAAATATTTTTTATTTTGCACAATCTATTTACCCAGTTTTTATTTTTACAGTGAACGGTTCCTTTAAAATGAGTGTTATTGCTCCTTAAAGATAAAGATGTTTTGCAATGGACCCATTTTCAAAGCAGTAATTATTCTCTACGTATCTACAAAAAATGGATATGAAAATTGTTACACATAACGTTAAAGGGTTGAATACCCCAATTAAACGTAAGATGGCAGGCCAATATTATGCTAGAATTGCGGCTGATGTGGTGGCCCTTCAGGAGACACACTGGGCCTCTCCTGGTCCTAAACCTTATTTACACAGGTACTACTCACAGATTTACGCTACCTCGTACGCTACTAAAGCAAGAGGGGTGGCAATTGCCTTTCGCAATCATATACATTTCACCTCTGAAAAATCAATCTTAGACCCAGAAAGTCGATATATCCTCCTAATTGGCAGCATCGGTGGAACTTCAGTTACATTTTTGAATTTATATGCCCCTTCCGTTGGGACCAGGCAATTTTATATAGAAGTATTTAAGTTATTACAGATGCATATGACAGGTCTTGTGTTTGTTATGGGGGATTTTAATCTCGTAATGAATCCCAAACTAGATAGGTCATCAGGAGCTAATAGTAATTCAATGGCAGCTCCCACATACCTTAAAAAACTGTTGCAAGAGTGTACTTTAATTGACTCCTGGCGCTCGTTAAATCCCCAATCAAGAGATTACACATTTTACTCCCCTGTGCATAACTCGTATTCTAGGATTGACCACATATTTGCTACCCAACTCACTTTACAACAAATTTCATGTTCCAATATACTTCCCATATCATGGTCGGACCATGCACCTGTGTCAATAGTGTGTTCCCTTTCTCAAAACCCTCGTACAAGACATGCCTGGCGCTTGAATGAGTCCCTCTTAACGGACTCCTCATTAACAACTGCAATTACTGACGACTTGCAGGATTACTGGGAACACAATATTGATGAGGACCTATCCATGGGGACGATATGGGCGGCTCACAAGGTGGTTATACAGGGTTCGTTCATAAAACTTGCAACCCAAAAAAAAAAGGATTTATTGAACAAACTGATTCACTAGAGAAACAGATTCTGGGTCTAGAATCTGAGCATAAATCATCCCCAACCACCACTAATTTAACCAGGTTAACTAATGCACGTCTGCAATTGAAAACTTTGTTACAAGAAAAAGCTGAAAAAGCCTATCGTTGGTCTCAACAAAATTTATTTTCATTAAAAGACAAACCTAACCGATACTTAGCTAATAAGTTGAAGTTGGAAAACGGTTACAAGCCAATCACTACTGTCATAAACCCCACAGGCGAACACCTCAATAAACCAGCAGATATTTTGGCTGAATTCCATAAGTTCTACGAAAGTTTGTATGCTGCCCCAGTTATTTCTCCACCTCATGTACGGGATCAACTCCTAGACCAAATTAAGCTACCCTCCCTATCCCCCTCTGAAAAAGAAGCCCTTAATAGCCCTATTACACATGAGGAAGTTAAACAAGCGATCCGCACTTTAAAAAACAAATCTAGCCCAGGCCCTGATGGCTTTCCTGCCAGTTACTATAAAAAGTTCCAGGAGTTCCTTATTCCACATCTCACAGTGCTATTTAATGATATGTTGGCTGGCCACTCCATACCCCCAGATATGTTGAGAGCAAACCTTTCATTACTTCCGAAACCTAATTCAGATCTGACCAAAATTCAAAACTATAGACCCATATCAGTATTGAATGTGGATGTAAAACTGTTTTCTAAAATCCTTAGCCTTCGACTGAATAAATACATGCCAAGATTGATACACCCAGATCAGTCTGGATTTATACTTGGTAGACAGACCACTGACGCTATAAGAAGGTTGATTAATATAATCCATGACACCAATATTACCAAGTCACCACTTCTAATATTAATGATTGATATCTATAAAGCATTTGACTCGGTCTCATGGCCTTATCTTTTCAATGTACTCTCAAAATTTAATATCACTGGACCTTTCTTAGAAGGATTACGAGTTCTGTATGATTCTCCCACAGCTTCCATTAAAATGTTTAATATACCTTCTCCAAGCTTCTCGATTCTCAGGGGAACGAGGCAAGGATGCCCGCTTTCCCCACTTCTATTCGCGCTTGCGATAGAACCCCTTGCTTGGCTGATTCGAGAAGATCCCAATATAAAAGGTTATAGCAAAGGCAATAAAACTTATAAATTAGGGTTATATGCAGATGACCTGTGTCTCACATTAATTAATCCCCTGACCAGTCTTCCTAATTTGTTTCGAGTACTAGACAAATTTCATCAAGTTTCAGGCTTGAAAGTCAACTTAAATAAAACTGAAGCACTACCAATACATACTCCCTCACACCAAGTTTAACTGTTACAGTTGAATTTTCCCTTTCAATGGAAGCAACACTCAGTGAAATATTTAGGAGTCAAAATAACTAAAAATTACACTACGTTATACCAAGCTAACCTCCCACCAATGATCCATCACTTACAAACTAAATTAATTGAATGGAATTCGTTTATGCTCTCTTGGCTAGGTCGTATTGCTGCTATACGCATGGTAATTTTACCGAAATTACTATATTTATTTCGTGCCCTTCCTGTCCCAATGCTACACAACGATATAGATAAACTACAAAGGGCGACATTAAAGTTCCTTTGGAATAATAAGCGTCATCGGATTAACAAGTCAATATTATATCGTTCCCTAGAACAAGGAGGCCTTAAGGTACCCAATTTTCTTAATTACTATAAAGCAGCAAGGGTGGCGCAGTCTATTCTTTGGCATGCGAAACCTAATACAATCCCATGGGTTGACTTTGAGAATTCTACTATAACTCCGATTGCAACTGCATCATTATTATGGTTGACCAATCCTAAAATTAATCATTATCATATAGAGAATCCTATCATTCGCTTACATTTACGAATATGGGCCACAGTAAGAAAAAAGATATTAATGCATGAAACTCATAGTAATAGGCAACCTATCTTAAACAACCCTGATTTTTTCCCTGGGCTTAGAGGGTCATCTTTTGATTGGTGGAGAAATAATAATTTTAATATTCTGAAAGATTTGCTCACCCCTAGAGGTTTTATTTCAAAAAATCTACTCCAGGAATCCTATGCTATTCCTGATACAGAACTGTTCAGATATAACCAAATTTTACACTTTTATACTCAGCAAGCTAATCTGAAACCCACTACAACAAGTTCACTATTTGAGAATAGATGCAGATATCCAGAACAGATGTCTCACGCAATATCCCAATTATACGCACAAATTAATGGAGCAAACATAGATGAGACTCCAAGTTATACCCAAAAATGGGAGAGTGAACTTGCTAAATGGGAACGAATTTTTGACTCAATACGTCATCTTTCACCGAATGTTAGCATAAGGGAATCTGCATACAAGGTTGTCATGAGATGGTATGTAACTCCTATCCAAAAACAAAAATATCAATCCTCAGTTTCAGGTAAATGCTTTAGAAACTGTCAAGAAAGAGGGACATATTTGCATTCTTGGTGGTCTTGCCCTGTAGTCAAACACCTGTGGTCTGAAACTTTTCAAATGGCATCACAAATCTTTAATATGCAAATTCAACCAGATTTTGATAATGCATTGTTTTGCTTACCCTCTAAGAAACTAGATAAACTACAAAATAAGCTATTGTCACAGTTATTAGCAGCAACAAGATGGAATATAGCCTTGAACTGGCTGGCTACTACACTCCAAATGACACCAGTGAAAAACCGAATTGATCATATATACTCATTGACGTATCTTGCAGCATTGGTTTCGGATGCTAGGGAAACCCACAAAATAATATGGGAACCTTGGGAGATCTATAAAAAGAATAATTCCAACTAAGATATCTGATTCTGGTCTTTTTAATTGAACAATTGACCCCATTGGGATAACTTTTGGAAACAAAAGTCTTTTCATGTAACTGGAGAATGCTTAAAATAAATGTTATACATTTCAAATGATAAAGGTTAGCTTGACTGAAGTTATGCTTACAAATGCCTACCCCCTTTTTTTTTTTTTTTTATTATTTTACTTACTTTCTGTATAATTTGATTATTGATAATATGCTATATGTTATATGAACGTTATTTCACATGTTCAGTTTGAAAAATGTAAAATAAAGAGATTATAAAATGAGTGTTATAGAGTATTGTATTATATAAACAAAAATATGGCAAAAAAAAAAAAGTTTTTAATTAACTATTCTCTTAATTGTAAGAACCCATTTCCTATCTCCATCTCACACCATATATATATTAATCAGGAAATAAGATTTTAAGTTGAATAGTAGAGCATGTGAATAAAATTAAAAGAAACAAAACACAAGATTTATAAAATTGAAGTCTTCTTGTTTCATTTTTTTTTTGTAGCTGGGGCCATTGACCCTTGACTTCTTTGTTTATATCTTCTATATGGTAAAATTGTACAGTGCTGCATACTCAAGTATGCATGCATGAGACATGTAATTCACTGTTCCTATTCAGGTATATTAAAAGGGCAACTAAAGTCTAAAATAGAACAATGTTAGAATGCTGCATTTTGTATACTAAATATGAACAGGAAATTACTGCACCAGAAGCCCAATTAAATCATTTATGCTTTTAAAGTTGGCTCAGGGGGGCTGTCATCTTGTAACTTTGTTAAACATCTTTGCAATAGCAAGACTACGCACATGCTCAGTGTGGTCTGGGCTTCAGTTGGGTTCAGCTTAGGGATCGTCATAAATGATCAAAACAGCACAAGTCAAATAATATCTGCCAGAAGCTGATACAGCAAGACTGATTAATAATCAGAATATGCAGACTGCACTGGGTCTGTGGATACTACACAGTTGTAACAGGGAAACAAACAAAGCTGCTTGAGTTCTGGGAAGTAAGGGGGGGGGGGGCTGTCTGAAGTTCCCTAACTGCAGCTGTCAGAGCAAGTAAACAAAGGGTGAATGTCATTGCATAGTCAGGTTTCTTATAAAAATGGTACACATTTTAATTAGAGTATATTGGAGATAGGTTTCTTTTGCATTAAAGAAAATAAAAATGGGATTTTTATTTTTTTGCCTTTACATCCCCTTTAATGTGACTGATCTGACAGGACATAATTGAATGCAAAATGGGTTTACCATATGGATTCAACTAAAAGTCGACACGCACCTGACCCTAACCTGGTGCAATCTCCTATTAATATTTCCGCACAAGCACAGCATTGATGTCAAGGAAGGGGACAGGGCATGCCAGCAGGAGTAAATACTGTAAAAAGGCACACATGGAAGCAGAAAAGCGGCAGTACAAGGTCACTGGTGGGATGAATGCAGGCTAAAGTTCACATTAAGTCACATTAATATAAATGAATAGGAACCATTATCAGTAGTTTATAACCTTATTTTAGGTTATGTTTCGGGTATTTCAGGGATCATAACATTAGAGGACAGATTTATCAAAATGTGAGATTAGAACTCAGCACAGAAAAACTCACTCACTTTCCTATGGGATTTTTAAAAGCATATTTATTAAATGGTGAACTCAATTAATCAATACAAATGTAAAAATCCCATAGGAATGAATAAAAAGCAAGTTTTTCTTTGGTGAGGTCCAATACATTTTGATATATCTGCCCCCAAGAATCGAACCATATAAGAACAATGAAAATAGATTGGATCAGAATGGAGGCGGTCTGATCGTGGGACTGCATCAATGAACATATGTGGCCGCAACCCAACGGGATTTTTTTTACCCTGCCCCGATCGGCATCTGGCTTATCGATCGGGGACGCCCGTCGGATGGCCCCACACAAGGGCCAATAAGCTGCTGACTTGGTCTGTCGGCAGATTTTATCGGCCCGTGTATGGGGCCTTCAGAAGAAGCCTGAACAAAACGTGGATTGGGGCAGTTTAGCGGTAGGTGAGACACTTCCATGTGTCCAATGGGTGGCTTGAGAGCCTCTAAGGTTAGTTAACTCTCTTAAGGTGGCCATACACGGGCCGATAAAAGCTGCCGACAGACCGTGTCGGCAGCTTATTGGCCCGTGTATGGGGGCCCCCGACGGGCTTCCCCGATCGAGATCTGGCCGAAAGTCGGCCAGATCTCGATCGGATGGGGTTAAAAATCCCGTCGGATCGCGGCCGCATCTGTTCGTTGATGCGGTCCCGCGATCCGACCGCCCGTTTGTGAGAGCTGGATCCGATCGTTGGGCCCTAGGGCCCACGATCGGATCTGCCCGATATTGCCCACCTTGAAGGTGGGCATATCGGAGGGAGATCGCTCGTTTGGCGACATCGCCAAACGAGCGGATCTATCCGTGTATGGCCACCTTTACTCATATACAAGATTAAAATGAAGGTGCTTGTTTAACCTTGCGATTTTGTGGGGATGGGAATCTTTATCTTGAATGATTCATCATATATTTTTGATATGCTTCTTAATTGTTTAAAGGGGTTGTTCACCTTCAAACACTTCTTTTGGTTCAGTTGGTTTCAGATTGTTCACTAGAAATAAAGACTTTTTCCAATTACTTTCCATTTTCTAATTGTGACATTTTTTCTAATATTGAAGTGTAAAGTAAAATTTTTCACCTTCTACAGCAGCTCTTGGGGGATGGGTTGCAACTAACTGTTTTAATTTGATACATTTAGGGTTGGGGCAGATTCGGGGAGATTTAGTCGCCTGGCGACTAATGACATCTTCTGTGGGCCAACAATCTCCCCGAATTGAAACTTTGGGCGACTTCGGAAATTAAAGTGCCGCGAGTGCATTAGCGCAGGCGATTCTTGATTCAAGCAGGCGAAGGCAGACAGAAGGCAGTTTGGGGAGATTGACGCCCCGCAGAAGAGGTGATTAGTCACCAGTCAACTAAATCACCCCGAATCTGCCCCAACCCTTAGTGGATACATTTGTTATCTTTGTCCCTGCTGAGCTTTAGAATCTCTGCATTTCATTAAAGGCAGCTTTTAGAATTGATTCAATAGTTGCTTATATTCCGCAGATGCGG
Source organism: Xenopus petersii (assembly GCA_038501925.1). Taxonomy (NCBI): domain Eukaryota; kingdom Metazoa; phylum Chordata; class Amphibia; order Anura; family Pipidae; genus Xenopus; species Xenopus petersii. The sequence goes on from CM076675.1 coordinate 131,248,578, forward strand.
CTGACAAATGTAGCAACTAAATGTACCAAATTGTAACAGTTCAGAATGCTTCTGAATCACTGAGTTACCAAACTGAAACAGAGGCAGGAACTTTAAACTTAAATTTTGGGAAAACGATAAAGAATAAAAAAATATAAAATAAATGAAAAAAGTCTTTGTTTATGGTGAACAATCCAAAGACAACTGAACTTAAAAAAAAAAAAAAAAAAAAAAAAAGTGTTTGGAAGGTGAACAACCCCTTTTAAACTTTTAGGGGAATCCTTGATTCTCCTTGTACAAGGGTACATAGGACTATAGAATTTTGAGAGATTGTTATAATAAAGTGTGTCTGTCTTTGATCATTAATATACCTGTGTGACCCTAAATATGGATTTTCTCCAGTCTTATATGGTTCTTCAGTTTTTATATATAGCACTCATTCCTAGAGGAGCTCCGACTGTATGAACAGCGTGATTAGGCTATGTGTGCACCGAACTTTGGTTACAGGTAGTTATTTTATAATCATAACATTAAGAACACAAAATACTCCACCATAGACAATACTGATAATTGTCTCGGCTAAAACACTCAATCCCTCAAAATTGCCTTCATATGCATTTCTGAGCGATTAATCAATTTGAGTGTTTTAAACAAAGACAATTTTCAGTATTGTCTATGGTGGGGTACGGTATTTTCTGGCATCTTGTGTCGCCATGACCAATCCCAGGTGGAAAGTACAACCATTTGCCATTGCCCTAAGGCTAAAACTGCACTGCTGGCCTAAGTGAACAAGATATCAGAAACCAAGCTTCTGTCTGGAATGCAATCAGAACGGATAGACCATATAAAAAAAAAAAAAGTTACATAGAATTAGTTACCTGCAGGTTTGGCACACTTTACATTCAGGGCATTGCCAGCCTGAGCGTTTTAGTGGCGAGACTGTGATTTCCAGACAGGCACCATGATAGTGCAGGCCACAGCTGGTGCAGAATAGGAGGTCTATGAGGTCACCAGGCTTGTTGCACAGCACACAACGGGAGTCATCTAAGGGGGCAGAAAAGGTAGGACTACTGAAAACAGTTGGAGAAACACCAAAGACATTTGCATGTTTTGAGTCAAACTGAGCTTGAGACAATGATGTGCCTCTGTTCCTTATCATGTATGCTTATTCTTAGCTTTAATGGAGGCACAGTAACTGCTATTGGTAATATTTGCTATTTTTGTGCACTCCTCCTAGGATGTACAAATAAACTTCACTCCACAAAAAAAACAATATATCTTAGACAAACCCATTGCAACAGCCTCTCCAAGATGTTCTGTGCACAGCAGTTTTAAGGTCTTCATGGACTGGAAGGATCCACTCGCAGCAGCGCAGGGAAAATGGTACCGGCGCAAACACCCTGTCGAGTGGCACTGAATGGTAGCACCCATCCGATTACAGTATTCACATTTCTAAAGGTAGAGAGTAAAATTACAGCATGCCTACTCTACTCAGAAAGTAAACACATGCACATTATGGCAAACTCTGACCTGTGATATCCCTGAGTTTACAGCTTTGTCCACATTGATCAGTCCAGTCCCTTCAACACTTATGACTCCTGTTGACCAGGATGCACACCAGTGATGAGCCCAACAGTGCCCTGTGCAACAAAAAAAAATAATGCACAGTTGTAGTCTCTCAAATACCTATATAGTGAATAGGCATTTTTAAATAAATTTTTACCTGTAGGTTCAAAGAGCTGGGCAGGTGACACACCCTCTGCAAAGCCAATTATAGAGGGGTCTGAAATCCGCGTGGAAGTTTCATGCAGCTGAATGGGACCAGGAATCAGCACCGGGTGATCTGGCGAAGGATCAAATCGCAGAAGTTCCCGCTGGCCCTGAGGGCTCCACTCTCCACAGTTGCAAAGAGCACAGCTCCTGTTTTTGGAACTAAGCAGAACAAGAAGTGAGTTAACACGTTACCATAATCATAGTCCCTAGAAGACCACAGACAACTAACCTCTTCTTATGATTAAGGAAAATACATTCTAGATACAACAGGCTACCCAACTAGCCTCTTTTCATGAAATGTATTCAGGGAGCATGGGTATTTTAACAGCAACTCCTTCTGATTTAAAGCTACATACAGAGTAGATAGAATCACAGAAACATAAGTACTGTGATGAGTCAACCAAATAAAAAAAATTTGCATTAATGAAACAACATTTCAGTTACACTCACCTGAAGTAATCTTTATAAATTACCCTTAAAGAGACACTAGCAGCTGCAAAAATTTTGGACCATCATGAAGAGCCCTGAAAGCTGGCATAGCTTGGAAGTTATTTTTGATATTTTTGTTTCAAGCTTTAACAGCCTAACCAACATGCAAAGTAACCTATACTATCACTTTCAATTTACCAGAGCAGCTTTTTTTTTTTTTTTTTTAAATCTCTTACCCAACTCGCTATTCACAGTGTCAGACTGCACCACATAGGGACCTAACAGCAGTTAAATCTAGATGATAATGGGGATAATATTCAAGGTACTCTATGAGAAACCATCACTGGCAATCATCCTTAGCTACAAGGTTTAGGCCCATTGCGAGAGCCTCTGCTATACAGTCTAACCCTGGCTATTAAAGGTAGAATTTTTTTCTACTCACCGTAATTTCTATTTCCAAGTCACTTTCATGGCAGCATTCACCAACCCCCTTTTGGTCACTGGACAGGAACAGAAAACCTCCTCTACAAAGCCTCCTCCCTCACCACAGTCTTCGTAACCAGCGTCTGAAGGGTGGGCAGTTGGTGAATGCTGCCATGAAAGTGACTTGGAAATAGAAATTACGGTGAGTAGAAAAAATTTCTACCTTTCCCAAGTCACCATGGCAGCAATTCACCAACATGGGATCTACCAAGCAAAAAAGAAGGGAGGGACACATTGTCTGCTGCATAATTCCACTTTTTTAATTGATTAATGTAAAACAGAATGAAGGATTTTCCCCCCAAATCTAGCTTCTTGGGACTGTAACACGTTCAACTTATAATGCCGAACAAAGGTTGAGGCTGATGTCCATCTAGCTGCTTTACAGATCACCTCTGGCGGGGCCCTGGCTTCCGCCGCCCAGGATGTAGCGACAGCCCTGGTTGAGTGAGCTTTCAGGTCTCTGGGAACCTCCCTGCTAGTCAACTGGTAAGCTGTCACAATGCAATTAATTATCCATCGACTAATCGTAGATTTAGACGGAGCCTGACCCTTCCTTGGGCCTCTTGGAATCAAAAAGAGTCTGTCCGTCAATTGTTTGTTCGCTCCAAATAGTGAGAGATTGATCGCACTAAATCTAGTCTATGCCATTGTTCTTCACGTTCTGTCTTTGGCTTGGGACAAAATGAGGGTAAGACCACCTCCAGATCCATGTGAAATTGAGAGATTACTTTCGGAAGAAACCCAAACGAAGGTCTCATCACCACTTTCACTTGAAATATTACTGTGTCCGGCTCCTTTGCTGAAAGGGCATGGATCTCCTTTACCCAACATGCTGAGGTGACTGCCACGAGGAACAGTACTTTTAAGGTTGCATGCCAATCTGAAGCTTTCTCTATTGGCTCGAATGGTGAACCCATCAAAACCGTCAGCACCACTGGCAACTCCCAAGGAGGGACACGCGGCTTAACATATGGACGAATCCTCTTCAATGCCGCAAAAAACCTTACAACCAAAGAGTCTTCAGCCCAGGTTTTACCATTCAAAGCTGACAAGGCTGAAATCTGGCCTCTTAACTTACTATTACTCAAGCCTTTCTCGTATCCAGAGAAAAGGAAATCCACGATGTGGCAGGACTCTGGATCTTTAGGCTCAAACCCTTTGGACTGAACAAACTGCACGAATCGATCCCAAACTCGATAATATTGTGATGAGGTAGAAGTCTTTCTGGACTTTAAAAGAAGGGTCACTAGGTCTCCTCTGACCCCCTTCTCATACAACCTCTGCCTCTCAATTTCCACACCGTCAAGGACAGGTGTGCCACCTCTTCGCAGAACACAGGACCCTGTGACAACAGGTCCCGTCTGACTTGCAGTCTCCATGGTTTCTCTATCGCCAACTGTCGCAACAACAGGAACCAAGGCCTTCTGGGCCAATGAGGGATTACCGCTATCACTACGGCACCCTCCTGATCTATCTTTTTCAGAACTCTCCAGATCATAGGAAATGGAGGAAAGACATAGGAGAACACCTTGCTCCAATCCTGCAACAGGGCATCCACCGCTGCGGCTGACAGGCAGGTTCTTCTGGAAAAGAATTTTTGACATTTCCAGTTCACATTTGTCGCTGTCAAATCGACCTCTGGTATTCCAAATCTCTGAGTTATTTGCTGAAAAACCGCAGAGTTGAGACTCCACTCCCCAGGAGCTAGGACATTGCGGCTTAGATAATCTGCCTGCAAATTCTGAACCCCAGGCACATGAAAGGCTACTAGTCCTGCTAGATTTTGTTCTGCCCAGAACATTATTGGAGTCAACTCTTTTATTAAGCTGGGACTTCTGGTTCCCCCTTGCTTGTGAATGTAAGCCACTGCTGTGGCATTGTCGGAACGTATCTTCACCCACTTGTGAGATATTTCTTCCGATAAGGCTCTTAGAGCTTGACCTATGGCTCTCAACTCCAGAATATTGGAAGAGACAGCACACAGATCCCAGCTTCCCTGCACTGATCTGCCAGGCATGACTGCTCCCCAACCTGACTCCGATGCGTCTGTTGTAATTGTAACCCACTGGGGTTCGGACAGAGGCATGCCCCTGGTAAGATTCTGTCTTTCCATCCACCATCTTAAACTTGCTCGAACTTCCTCTGGCAAGTAAAGATCTCTCTTTAGCTTTAGAGGATTCAGCGAACCTGACTTGATCAGAAACTGTTGCAAAGGTCTGAGATGCCATCTCGCCCACTTCACCATCTGAATGGTTGATGTCATCACTCCTAGAAGTGACATACAGTCCTTCACTGTGACCTTTGTTTGTGCCGCAAATAAAGACATCCTCTCTTGAATCTGTTCTACCTTTTCCTGAGGAAGACTTACTCGGTCTCTGCCGGTCTCTATTTGAGCCCCCAAGAATACCAAGTCCTGAGTTGGCACAAGACAACTTTTCTGCCAATTTATGACCCATCCGAAAGCTTGCAATGCCTGTATCGCATTGTCTCTGTTTCTTGCGGCCTCTTCCTCTGACTCGGCCACCAACAGAATGTCGTCTAGATAATGGTATGCCAAAATTCCGACCTCTCTTAAGGCTGCTATATTGGCTATTAGCACCTTCGAAAACGTTCTTGGCGCCGTTGACAGCCCGAAGGGAAGACAGGTGAACTGAACATGTTGGCCTCCCGTCATAAATTGAAGGAACTTCCTGTGCGGCTTGTAAATTGGTATATGGAAATAGGCGTCTTTTAGGTCTAACTTTATCAACCAAGACCCTGGACGAATCGTCATAATGATTGAGGCTAATGACTCCATCTTGAACTTTCGACATGAAATGAACCGATTGAGGGGCCTCAGATCCAGAACTGGCCTGAAGGCCCCCGATGCTTTCCTCACCAAGAACAGCTTCGAATAGAATCCCAAGCACTGCTGGGAGACCGGCACCATCTCCACCGCGCCAGACATCTTGAGCTGTTGAACATAATCTTGAAAAATAGCTTCCGCCCCTAAAACTTTCGGGGCCGTTGAACAACAAAAAATATTGTGTCTCGGCATCTTGGAAAACTCCAGTCGATACCCCTCCTGGATTATCTTCAAGACCCAGACATATTGGATTTTTGAGACCCAGATCTGTTGAAAAAGGGCTAACTTCGCCCCCACCGCCACAGCCTGGGTCCGCCATATCTCATTGTGACTTACTGGAACCTGCAAGGAAGGTCGAAGTCTTCTTATTGGACTGCCGTCCGTCTCCGCGAGAGTTTCTCCAATTCTGCTGTTTGCCATAGCTTCTACCTGGTCTGGAATATCTTCGGTCATGAAAAGTATTCCCAGTTGGGAACGATTGTCTAGACCTCTGCCGCTTAAACCTTCTTTGCTGGGGAAGAAATACGCTCTTCCCTCCAGATGCCTTTTTAAAAATTGAATCTAATTTTTCACCAAACAGCATCTCTCCTTCAAAGGCCAACTGACACAGATTTGATTTAGATGCTGAATCTGCCAACCATGGCTTCAGCCATAAGGCACGCCTTGAAGCCACCGACAGTGCCATGGACCTCGCCGAAAGTTTTACCAAATTCAAAGAGGCATCTGCCATAAATTCCACAGCGAGCCTTAACTCAGAGAGCATTTCTTTTAAATTCGCCCTTCTTACATTAGATGAAATGGCCTCATCCAGGTTATCCAGCCACACCTTCATTGCCCTCGAGGTAGAAGTTATTGCCACTGCTGGCCTACAAGCTGCTCCAGCGGAAACATAAGATTTTTTAAGATTAAACTCTAATCTTTTCTCCATAGGATCCTTGAATGCAGCCGCATCATCGACTGGCAACGTAGTCTTCTTTGCCAACCTAACCACTGCTGCATCAAACTTGGGTGGATTATCCCACAGCTTTGAGAAAGCATTTTCAATTGGATATCTCTTCGAGAATCTCCCCTGTATAACCACTTTCTTCTCCGTATTCTTCCACTCCGAGTGAATTAAATCTTTAATCGACTCATGTACCGGAAATGTCGGTGCTTTCTTCTTGAGAGATGGAAAGAATCTATCTGCTGAGGAACCTTTCGGAGCCTCTTCTGTTAGTCAGCGCTTTTCTTACAGCCTTAATCAAACTGTCAACAGCTGCGACATCTAGAGTAGTTTCTTCCTCTGAAACAAATTCTCCTTCCTCAGTTAAACTTTCCTCTGGATCATACAATTCCTGTTCTGAAGCTTCAGATAACGAGTCATAGAGCGATTCCCTGACTCTCCTAGACCTCCTGCCAGCTACAGGTACAGACGTCGATGCTGAGGCTTCCTGCACTCCCTGTACCACAGCCTGCTTGATTAGCGATACTAAAGCATCCAGCTGAGGCATCACTGTGGCTTGTTGTTGTTGTCCCGCAGGAGGCTGTCCCTCTGTTGACTTCTTGGATCCAGAAGCATCTTTCTGAGTGTCACTGGAGGCAGGAAGACTAAAAGGCAAGATATAAAACATCAGCCATATACTTCATATATCTCTCTTTTTTTTTTTTTCAATCTTTGTTTCGCTTACCCAGAGCCTTTAGATTGCACTCCTTTCCCAGAGCTAACCATTTCCATCGTGAAACACGTTTCCAGCAATGGCGACCGTCGCAGGCGAAAACACGCCGGCGTTCCCTTAAAGGCATCTGAAAGTGACGCAATTACGCTCGCGTAACTACGCTCACGTAAGCACGCCCGCCTGAACACGAACATGCAGGGGTTGAATGGCATATTAATAAGCCAAGGCTAGCCAGGTTATGCAAAGAAAACATAAAACAAACCTGCACATTGCTTCACTGCCATTCAAAAATATGATTTCCCTGCAGAGCAGATAGGGACTGTCCTATCCACAGCAGTCAGAGAACGTAAAACGAATGGGGAACGTCACTGCATTCAATCAGGTTTTTAATGACAACGGTACAAGTTGTTTAATCAAAGTATATTGGAGATAGATTTATTTATTTTTCTTTAAAGAAAGTAAAAATGGGTATTCAAGAAACACCCCTCTCTCACTCCTCCGACCCTAAACACCTTTCGCACCACTTCCCAATCTTCTATCATAGCTCTGGATCAGATAAAAGCAAAGGAATCCTTATAGCACAATGGAAAAATTTACCACTGGTAGTCACTCAAAAAAATATTAGATGACCAGGCAAGATACCTTATTATGGTCGGAGAATTATTCGACAGCCCTATCACCTTGGTCACCTACTATACACAAAATATTCAAAAAGAAACCTTTATAGGCCAACTCTTTTACAAAGTCACAAATCATTAAGGACCTATTATCATGGCAGACGATACAAATATCCGTCTTGATCAATATTGGGATAAATCACATCCTAAAACTAACTCCCCATCCTCTCGCTCCTCTTCTGCCTGAATAAAATCAACGTTCAATTGCCTTACTCTTATTGATACTTGTAGAGAACTTCACCCACATACCAAATATTTTGCTTTTTTCTCCAACCCACATACTCCAGGATAGACCATATATTCATCCCGCAAACACTATTTCCAAATATACATCAGGCACAAATTTTGCCTTACAGAACATTCACCTACCACCCTTACATTGACAAGTCTGTGGCAGAGACCAACTAAATTCAATTGGCCGCTTAACGACTCCCTACTGAAGATTAATTCTATGTTCCCACCAATCAACAGTAGAAAGCTACTTTAAAGAAAATTTAGGCTCAGTTTCCTCCCCAATCACCTTATGGGAAGCGCATAAAACATTAGGGGAGAAATAACTAAATTAGCTTCCGTCAGGAACAAAACAGAGAATTAAAGATTTAGAACAAAAATTGCAACTTCTGGTTCAACAGGACCAATCATCCCCATCCCCCACCCTTAAAACATCTATACGTCAAATACGAACAGTCACGAAACAGAAAAACAACTGCAGTGGACTAGGCAAAAATTCTACTCTTATAGCAATAAGATTGGGACAATGCTAGCCAGGAAACTAAATAAACCAACTAACCATAAACCTCCACCGACCACAATACATACTTAAACTGGAGTCTTCAATAGTAACCCCCAAGAATTCTCTACTTATTACTCAAGTATTTATGCAAAACCAGATACCTTTCCATCTACAATAGCCAATAAAATAATATCTTCTCTACAACTTCCCAAACAAACAACAATACAAACAGAAAACATAGATGCACCTATCACAAGCGAAGACGTATTCAAGAGGTCTAATTTCATACTTCTATTGTTTACTTCTTGATATGCATTCCCAAACTCCCTTATCTATGGTAATGCTGAGGTCTATGTCCCATGCTGTGACATAAGATAAGGAAACCTGGGATAAGATATGGGAAACCACAGCCCACTGTTCTAGAAATATTTCACTAATGGAATGCTTTAGAGTGACGCTGTGGTCTAAGGGCTATTCCACACGGGGAGATAGCGACGCGTTTGCGGTCGCAGCGACAAAGCGCCGCGACAGTCGCCACGACCGGCGCAGGCGACAGTTTTGTATGGGCGCCTATGTAAAAACGCCTGTGCTAACCACACGAGGCGATGCGCTTTTCAACAGTCGCCTGAAAATGCCTCGCCAGGCTTTTTCAGGCGACTGTTGAAAAGCGCATTGCCTTGTGTGGTTAGCACAGGCGTTTTTACATAGGCGCCCATACAAAACTGTCGCCTGCGCCGGTCGCGGCGACTGTCGCGGCGCTTTGTCGCCGCGACCGCAAACGCGTCGCTATCTCCCCGTGTGGACTAGCCCTAATAGGTACTGTGATGCATAATAGGTTCTGAACTGCCCAAATATTCAAAGATTCTGGACTCGGATCTATACTAACATATATTCGTTAACACAAGTTAATCTTAGGAAAGATCCTTTAAATGCTCTATTAAATAAAAGGATATCTAATATCAATACCAAGATTTTGATAATTTTATGTTTTTGGCTGCAAAAATTACAATAGTTAAACACTGGAAATCAGTTTGGGTTCTGATTTCACACTTTAAAGACAAGCTGAACTGGATAATGGTTAATGAAAGAATAACCAGTATACTTATTGATAAATATGAGAAATTCAAGAAAATATGGGAACCATGGTATAGATGTTCCTTCCCAACTACAGGAACCCATTAGATTGTCTGGAAATTTACAATGATAGCAATATATATTGGTGTTTATTTTGTCACATTTTATATTTTTTTGGATCAGGAAAAGTTAATACTTGGTTATATTTCCCTCAACTGTAAGCCCATAGAACTACTATATACCACTACATTACACAGCCACTGTATGCCATTGTAGGGATGAACTACCATTGGATAAAGTTGTTCTGTATGAGCACATCTGCAATTTGTCATGTTCTTTATGATGTTCTTGCTACTGTCATATCACAATGATGCACCCATCATGTCTGACGTTTAGCATTATTTACTTAATATATTACATCTGCTGAGTGTGCACTGTATTGTCCTGTCCCTGCACTGACCTGTCTTGCAGGAGTTGCATATTTTTGCACTTGCACTTTTTGTCTGTTGTCCGGTACATCTATGTTGAACGTTGTTTAGTATCACTGTGTACTGTACAAACGTATATGGATGAAATGACAAACTCACTCTTGACTTGAGAATAACTGTTTTATGATATTTAAGGGACCTCACAGAAACCACCCTAGAGCATGTAATGCTCAATAATATTTTCTTATAAAACACAATATGCTGTCAAGAGTTACTTTTGATTTAATTTTCTACTTTTTCTTTAATCGTCCCTTTCACTAGACAGAGACAGGACCGAATCTTTTGTTCTCTTCTCTTTCTTCATTTTATCTCTTCATGCAAATATCTGATGATATTACATAAATGTTACAACTACTTTCTCTAAATATGTTAAAACTTAAATAAAAACTACTGAAAAGAAAAAAAGTTAAAATGGGATTTTTTTGCATTTACATCCCCTTTAACATCACATGAATTTAGATCTCCGACAAGCACTGCACTGGCCTTCCCCCCCCCCCCCAAAGACACCTAAGGAACCTAGGATGATGCCGTGCCTATTGCTGCTTTGCTATAAGTCGGTTAAAGTAGGCAACGTGCACCTGTTTCTCTATGGTTGGAAAGACTGGTGAGTGTGGACTATTCCGTTTTGCCGCACTGCACTGGTACAATGTTTGTTTGCTTCAGAAACTCTATAACAGTTTATATAAACAAGCTGATGTGTATCTGTGGGGACAGCCATTCAAAGCTGGAAAAGGAGAAAAGTCACAGGATACACAGCAGATAACAGATAAGCTCTATAGTATACAGTGGGATCCTTCAGAGCTTATCTGTTATCTACTGTGTATCATGTGCTTGAATGGCGATACAGCAACTTGTTTATACAAACTATAGTAGTGATTCTGTAGAAAACACATATAGTATAAGTAAAGCCCCTCCCCCTTAATCTTGAAGGCAATGATGAATATCTGTGACAGCTTTCACCCTGGGCTACAAATTATCTTTAAAAATTGCCCCTTTACTGGTGCTGCCCATAGATCGGCTACTGCCTCTATGTTTCAGATGAGGGGGTTGGGGTGTTCTAACAGATTAGGCCACAAGCACGGTTAAAGGGGGATAGCCAATCACAGCCCTGCAATCACACAAGCAAGGACATGCTTCAGTTCCCTATCATGTCAATCTAGCTTCTGGTTCATATCCTACAGTACAGAATGCCTCCAGCACTGCGGCACAGCTTGGGAAAGGACGCAACAGGAAGTGAAACAGATGAGGGGAGCTAATAGGGTTTTTGCATACATTTTCATTAAATCAACCTGAAACACTACATTTATAAGCACATTCCTGCTTTAAGTTTACTGCACTGGTACATTATTGCATTGCACACAATATGTCTCCTTAAATAGGAGTACCTGATGCATGGTGGGACTAAAGAAGCCGCATCCACGTCAGTTGGATTTGGTTGTTCAGGGTTAATGGGCTCATCCCCTTCTGCTTCACAGGCCCCATCAGAAGCATTTTCATCAGCTAATATACAGAAAGAAAAAGGATAATAAAACATTAGCAGAGACATCATTCAGTGGTTTTCTTAGACAACTGTGTTTAAGACCCATACCCCTCTGTGACCAAGTCCCACTTTTCATTGACTCATATTAACTTGCACATATATGAAACTTTAGAAAGTATACAGGACAGTAAATATGCATTCACTCCAAATCTTATCCTAACTGAAAACAAACCACTTTGATATAAACAATAATTATATTTTACCATTTTAATAAAAATTGTCAGTTGCATATACATATGTCAATTGAAAATGAATAGGCATGTCTGCATATAGCAGACAAGTCTCATCCCACCACTGTTATTGACAGAACTTCATTTTCCAACTGACTGCTGCTCTGGACAATTGTAGCTGGCTCACCTGCAAGAGGGTTGTTCTGGCTAAACTGCAAAGGATGCATGTGAACCAATGAGCAATTTTAGATTGCAAACTTGACTATTTCAAATCATGTTAAATTTATATATATAATATTTTGCATCCCATTTAAGCGAGAGGTAAAAATATTTTAGAATCCAAGCTTTGAAAGCTTTACAGATGATTTGTTGGCTGCTGGCAAGTTGCATCTCAAACAAGGTTCATCTTATTGTGCACAATAAATATAGCAGCGAAGGCTTGAGTGAATATTGCAATGTTGCGAATTCTTTCGCACTTAAAATTTTAATATTCAGTGTTCTAAAACGTGCAACTTTTCGCTCCTCTTTTTATCTTTATTATCTATTTGCATAAACTAGACACATTAAAGGACATGACTGTGAGCCTTTCAAAGGCTTGTTAACCCAGCAAGAGCATGAACATACCAGATGCTTCAGATTCCTTGTCCTCACTGGATGCTTTTTGTTCATCCATTCCTGTTTCAAATCTATGATCCTCCCGTTCTGGGAGACCTGTCAAAAACAACCATTGCGCAAGAGTTAGACACAGAATCGCTTATAAAGATTTTGATAAAATGACATGCATGTCAATGATACTTCAAACCACACCAAAGGGCCTATTTATGAATTTTTCTGGTCAAGTTCTAAAAGGGGAAAAAAATCTGAGTTTTTAGAGGGGAAAATTTTTTTTAATTTTTCATGATTAATTATGCTCTGAAGCTGCAAAAAAATCTGAATCCAAAAATACTCTACCTAAAACCTCTCAAATTATGCAGAAATCAATGGCAGATGGTCGCTTTAACAATTGGTACATGTTTTTTACTTTAAGGATTCTCAATCATTTTGGGCTGTTTGACATTGGTTTTCATTCGATAATCTGATAAATTTAAGTTGATGAAGCGACAAATGATTTTGTAGTGACTTTTTCGAATAGATTGATTTGTAAATTAAGGGGATTTGAGTTTAGGAGTCTGGTAGATTTTTTTTTTTTTTTTTTTTTAATATAGTGAGAGTTGAGTTTTAGTAAATATCCCCCCACAACCAAACATTATATATGGAGAAATGCAAAGATTATATGCACTCATAATATTGAGAATGGGGTAAGGAGGAGTAGGTATAAATGACCATAACCACCGTTTACAATTTAATACATAGCAATAGTACTATTGTTAGCTGTAAACGAAATTGCTATTGAAGGCAATATCTGTTTGGCTGTTCATGTTATTTGCTATATTGTTTCAGGAGTCAGAACTATGAACGCAAACATCTGACAGACCTAGAAAAAGGTTCTTCTACATTTTCAAGAAACAAAAGCAGAGAACACAAAAGAAGTAAACATTTACTGATTTAATATTCACTGGTCACATGACTTTACATTTACAAATTGCAAAATTACAAAGGACTAACTCTCAAACAACTAGACTGCAAATGCTAAAGATCAGTGTTTCTTAAGATGTTTCTAGTTGGACACCATCTTTCTGACGATTCATCCCGCCTGCCCTTGGCTGTTGTCACTTACAGACTCATTCAAATAGATTATATATACAGATATAAGATACAATTTGCAATAATTGATAATCTATGAGAGCTATAAATGTGTTGATAACTCAAAGCACGCTAAACAATAGCAACTTTAACGGCATAGATCATAACGGTTATTCATTACTGTTACAAAGCTGCTGAACCTGTGTGTTGGTACAATTGGCAGCATATATAAAGTACAGATATATTAGCCATATTCATTTTTGGGCTTTAGTTCTTCTTTAAGAATGTCTTGAGTACACTGTGATAGTGGCTAAGCTGAATGACAGCAAATCTATATCCATTGCTATCAAAGTGTTAGGTAAGAGGAATAGAGAGAATCACTATGAAATTACTGCCCTGTTCAGTACAAGTGCTTGTTTCTGGGTTCACTAGAATGCCAAGCAATAAATAAAATTGCCACTAATCCGAGGAAAACCAAGCAAGTACAGGTGAAATGTTTGCTGCTACCCCCAATTTCCTGTATTCGCAGGATATATAAACATATATTCTCACAAAGAATTAAAAGCAGTTTTGAGGATAGGTTACCATATGTAGCTATAAGACCCAGGTGTACCTTAAACCTTCAATCCTGCTAACATGTGTATGGAATTCTAAAAGACAACCTTTTATCAGACAATAAAAAAGCTATTCGATTCCCTAAAACGCTGGTTTAAACAATTAGCTATCCAATAATCAGTACAATGAAAATACAGTGAAACCTCAATTTTACATACCCCAAGTTATTCCTAGTTTTTGTGGCCCCACCAATATACAATGTTATATTTCTCTGATTTTAAAGCATCATCTCTGGCAACCAGCAAAATGTAAAATGGGTGATCTACTGTTAATGTATAAACCAGGATTACAATGCAACAAATTAACCCTAGGTGGCCCTTACTGAGGTTTTATGCAGAACAATCTATACACACTGCAAAGAACAGCATAATTCAGGCAGCTTATTATCAGATAAGCTTACCAGACCATAGCAGCGGCCTATGGCTAGTGATAGCAGCAACTTGCGAACGCAAGAGCAACCCAGGAAAAACAGACCATGACTTTTGGAAGGGTCTCAATTGGCAATCCCTTGTCTATATTTAGGCATAAATCCCTAAAAACTTTTGTGGAGACTTTTCTGCACTGATTATATCAACACTACATAAATAGAAGATGTTAAGAAAAATACAATGGCACTTGTCAAAGAGCAGTAAAATGCATGCACATGGAGAGTTTCTGCCTAAATAATTAAGAGTTTGGCAGTCTACCTGCTGTTGCATGCTCTGGACAGGATTGGGATTAATTCTTCTATATGGCAAATTAATTGTATGTGCAGAGAGAGCCATGAAAACATCTGTCAGCTGCTATATGCAGAGCATTTCCCATTGCTTTGAATGGGAAGAGGTGGCAGGCACCATGGTAATCACTGAGCGCAAAACGCCACGTGTACCACAGCCCTAAAAAGCAGATAGGGCAAACAGTTCCCATGAAATGCAGATAAGTGACAAGTATGCCTAGATACCATGTTTTAATGATGTCTTTTCCTTTGCAAAACCCTTTTTGGCAGAAAGTTTTTTAACTGTACTGCATGTATAATGAGCTCCTTGTTATCTCAAAGTTTAACAAAGGCATTGGTGAAGGGAAAGGTTTACAGAATTCATTTTCTGTTTAGGGTAAGGTCACACTGGGAGATTTGAGGAGCTTTAGTCGCCCGGCGACTAATTGCCTCTTCTTTGGGGCAACTAATCTCTCTGAACTGCTTCCCCCTGTCTTCCGCCTGCTAGAATGAAAAATCGTCGCGGCATGGCATTCACGGCGCTTCGTTTTCTGAAGTTGCCTCACTACTAATTGCCTCAAAGAAGAGGCGATTAGTCTGTGGGCGACTAAATCTCCCTGAATTTCCCAGTGTGACCTTAACCGTATAGAGGGAAAGGAGGTACATTTCGGGTGCATAGGGACACACACCTGTGTGTTATGAATATGTATTACCAGTAAACCTAGTTGCACACAGGCAGAAATTTGGCCAAAAAACTGCAGGTGAGACATGTCCAAGCTAACTAAACCAGGGAGTTTCTTTTTGTAAAGATTTGCAATTTTGTAACGGACATATGGCATTAAGACAATAATAAGGATGATGCAGGATATTTTGTAGCTAGTTTCTACTGTGTGGAGCTCTATCACCCTTTTAAAATATAGTACCACTGATTGGTATAGGTTTGAACGTGCAGCACCTCGGATGCTGACAAAATGTTTCAAAAGTACGCACAAGCTTGAAAGGGGTAAATATACACACTTTCATTACATCCACTTCTAAAGAAGACAAATAGGATAAACTTAAAAACCCTAACTTGTAGGTAATGATGTCTTATATATGGTGTTTGTTTTACATTGGCCTAAAAACGATCACTTATTAAAAATGGTCCCTTTATTGGAGCTCCCTATAGATGTTCACTGGTCTCTGTCCATGTTTCAGCTGAGGGGTGGGTGTGTCCCAACCGTCCCTGCCAGAAGCACAGGGAGGGGGAACAGCAAATCAAAGCACTGCAGTCACAAAAGCAAAAAAAGGCTTCGGTTCCCTATCAGGTCAGACTAGCTCAGTGTGCTGAGTGTCGCTGGGCTCCCCTACACAGTCAGAGAATTCAGGGAGCAGTAAGTTGAACAGACGGGCGGGACTAGTAGGGATTTTGCAGACATTTACAATAAAATACCCAGAAACACAACTTTTTCAAGCACAAGATTCGTGTTTTTTTTTTTTTTTTTTTTAAATAGTCTCCTTTAACTATTAGTTAGTTAATTTGTTTAATCAACAGGACATGAGAAGAACTTGGAAAATACATAATTTTGTGGCATTCTACTTTCTTTTTATGAGCAGAATCAAAAGAAATCGGCAGTCCGCTTATGAATTGAGCTGTTCCTTAGCAAAAAGCTGCTTATTTGATGCAATAAAAATGACAAATTTCCTATTTAAAGTAAGCAAAAAGTATGGTCAGCACACACCATATTCAATTCACTGGTGCTGGGGGGGGTACTGCCTCTTTAAATTTAACAAAATGTATTAGTAGTTCCTCTTAGAACTATGGAGAACATCATAGCACATAGTCCTAAATAAATCATGTTTTTCTGTAATTTGAGTAGGAGATGTTCAGTATACAAATAATTGTGTTCCATTTTCACAAGACCTTATTTTAAAGGTATAGCAGAATGAGGTGGTTTGCCCATATTAACCTGTCTTTTCCATTGGATTACTGCAGGATGTAGAGTGGTGTAAACTCAATTCATCTTAAGTCTTTGTATGGCCAGCTTCAGAATCAGCAGTTGTCTCACATTCAGATTTTATTTGTATTGCGAATGTTCGGATCTCAAATGAACGTTTTAATGCAACGAGCTAAAACCAACATTCAGATTTAAATCTTTATTTAACGGACAGACAACAAAAGTGCAAAAGTCATGTCCCAGAAATAGTAATGACAGTCACCCATGCAAAGATATTATCGTTCTCTGGCAGAAAATCTCTAACCTGTCCGATAGACTAAACAACTGCGCGTCATGCTACAAAAATTGTCAGGACGATTATTACAGTCCATACGTGGTCTGAAAAAAATCAGATGAAACTTTGTTCGTACAATTATATTGGAGTGTGTATGGCCAGCTTTAGTCAATAATCTCTGCCATAAAGCAAGACAAGATTAGATTTGTGTGTTTTGGCAAGAAAATAGACATTTTCAAAGGTAGCCAAGCCCACAAGATCATGTCAAAAAAATAAAATAAAATAAAAACCATACAAAAAAAAATTAAAAAAAAAAAAAGCCAAGGGGCAGAGACCACTCTAGCAAGAAATGCATTATGTAGCACCTGTGTTGCCCCATTCAGAAGATTTGGAGGCTAGAACAGGACAAAATGAAGGTGCATTGCAAAAAATGTGTGCGATTTTAGATCTTATGAGGCTTAGTACACAGTATTGTTTAACTGGCTTTTTGGTAGTACAGATATGGGACCCTTTTTCCAGAATGCTCGGATCTTCATAGCTTAAAGCTGGCCATAGACGCAAAGATCTGATCGTACGAATTGAGGATTTGTACGATTTTCGGACTGTGTGTGGAGAGTCCCAACATTTTTCATCCGGCGGAGATCGGTCGTTTGGTCGATCGGACAGGTTAGAAAATTCTAACCTAGCTGCCGATAATATCGCTGCGTGTATTGCCGATCGTACGATTTTCAGTGGGAGACTGTCACTAGCTTTGGTTGGACATAGATATCGTACGATTGCCGTCAGGGGCAAAACATTGCTGACCTGTTCTTTAACTAATCTGACTGGTAAGACTTTGATCTGAATGGTTAGTGGCCGGTCGGGAGATGGGAAAGTCCGATCGTACGATGATTCGTACGATCGGATCTTTGCATCTATGGCCAGCTTAAGTCTACTAGAAAATAATTTAAACATTAAATAACCCCAATAGGCTGTTTCTGCTTCCAATAAGGATTAATTATATCTTAGTTTGAATCAAGTACAAGATACTGTTTTATTATTATTTTTTTTATTTTATTTTTAGGATATTTTTAAAAATTTGGATTGTTTGATTATAATGGAGTCTATGGAAGACAGCCATTCCATAATTCGTACCGGGTTTCCGAATAATGGATCCCATAACTGTACAAGTACAAAAATTTAAAGAATGCCCCCAAACACAGAAACTGCCTTGAAAACACATACAATTTCCATTGTACAATTTTGACTGCACTGATGCTTTTTGCTGCGGATCACGGATTCGATGAAATGCTGGTAATTTATTTTTCTGTTTGCTGGTCAATGTGCCAACAGATGGCATAATATTCCACACGACCAATGTGATACTAGTTCAGTGCTGCACAAACGATGATAGAGATATTTTTAAAATGCTTCACCCCCCCATTACTGCATGTACATACTGTACAGTACTGGCACAAAATATGTATAATTTGGTACAAGTATATGCTTATCAATATAGGCAGCAGATACACAGGTTTGGGTAACATTTAAACTGTTCCATTAGGTCAACCCTTATTAATGCAGACGTAACCTAAATGAATATTTGCCCAGTTCACTTATTCTATCTGCTGGAGGCAGAAAAAGCCCTAGGATATTGATGCCCATTACTAATATTTTATTAAATCAAAATACCATTCCTGTACTAACTGTGATGGCTGCATGCAGAGAGACAGATTACCACTATACAGGAGCACTGGTTACAGTTATATACTAAGGGGCATAACTCTGTCATGAATTTTATGATGTAGTTTTTATTTCTAAAATACCTTATTCACACTGCAAATAAATCACTCTACAATATAAAATGTCATTCCTGAAGATCCCCCAAAACATCCAACGTCCATATTGATTTTGTCTCTATTTTGTCTTTCATATGTCCACTCATAACTTATTTAATGTGAGAAATGTAAGGTACACAAACAACCTGAGCAGACATCTCCCTAGCTGATATATGTAGCTCTGCAAATATCCTGCCTATAAATCACAAATGAATTAATCCCAAAACACAAACAAATATTTGGTTCAGTACTATAAAGAGGTGCAATATGATGTGTATTCCCCATACATCTGCAATAAGGTAAAAGAATGTCATTCTAATACTCCAAACACAGAATCTGTACAAGATTTTTCACCACTACTGTTACTCTGTTCAATGATATTTAATCTAAAGAAATGTGACCAAGTGCACACCCACACATCAAATAATTGAGGAAAGTACACAAATGGAAAAGTTCAGAAATGGAAAATGGGCTCAGTTAACCTTTTAGCAGCTAAAGCCACCCCATATACCCAATGATATGCCTATCGGTGCACACACAACACTGGGCAGATGGGAGCATATGTGCGGTTTCTGGGTTTTCGCACCGTTGGCGCTAACATTTAATGTATTTGTAATTTTGTTTTTATATAGTACACCACAAAATGTAACTACTTTCATTTCTCTCTTTTTTTACTGTATAATGTTTACATTTTTAAAAAAAAAAATTAATCCGTTCCATTCCTCTGCTTCCATTTCCCAGTTGCAGCTCAGTGAGAGACTGCAGACTGATCTGTTATGTTACAAATTGATACATTTGGTACAATGCACTGCAACATCTTCAACACCTGCTGAGCAGAACAACACAACTGTTACAACAGACATGTTTGCTAATGGGAAATTCTATAATGCTGCTGCTGACAAATGTATCAATAATGTGACCAATTTTAACAGTTCAGAAAATTAGTGACCTGGCTTATAACGCTTATATGAAAGAGAGAACACAAAAATCAATTTTTATAAAAAAAAAAAAAACAAACACTTAATAAAAGTAATTTGTGGTATACGGTCTGCATATAATAAGTTCTGTGACCATTAGGGAGCTTGCACTCGGGCAGATTTGGGGAGATTTAGTCGCCTGGCGACTAATCTCCTCTTCTGCTGGGCGACAATCTCCCCGAACTGCCTTCCCCTTGCTATAACGAGAAAGCACCAATGCACTTGCGGTGCTTTGAATTCCAAGTTGCTTCGGATTCCAAGTCGCACCACAAGGAACCTTTGGGCGACTTTAGAAAGTGAATCGCCATGAGTGCATCGGTGCTGGCATTTTCTCATTATAGCAGGCGGAAGGCAAGGGGAAGGCAGTTTGGGATCTGCCCGTGTGCTTAAACCCTTAAATTTTGCAACATTATGCTTTGGTTTTACAATAAATGGGACTTCAGAGCTCTGTTTTAGCCGACAAGTAGTTTGCATACTCGCAAAGTGCTAAAATGTGCTCTCTCTGTGTACCCTAGTTTCTGCCAACATCCCAAAAATATACAGGCAGGCTACCTGGCTTTAGATGAAAGACCACAGTAACAGCTGTGTCAATTTTTGTGAATCTTTTTTGAGTAGTTAATGCCAATCTGATCTGTTGGGCAGTAGTGCTCAGCAGCAATGCTGTGCATTATCAGTCCAAATTCTGGCTCTTGATGCATACCAAATGTAGGGAGAAAAGAGTCACAGAATTATTTTCCCTATTTCAATGCAACATGGAAAAATAAATTGTTAACTGAAACATATGTGCCTTTAAAAATAGCAGCACACACTGGTAGAGCTAGTAGAGTCCCTAGTAGTTAGTAAATCAGCCCCTTAACTTGAGGCTATCCACATTAGGCCATTACATGAGGGAAGAATTGCTACCGGAGTACAAGCATTAGCTCAGAAGGAGACTAAAAACACTGCATAACTGTGCATAAAGCTGGCCATAGACGCAAAGATCCGATCGTACGAATACTCGATTTGTACGATTTTCAGACCATGTGTGCGCAGAGTCCCAACATTTTTCGTCTCACGGAGATTGGTCGTTTGGTCGATCGGACAGGTTAAAAGATTTGTCGGCTGCCGATAATTTCTCTGCATGTATTGTCGATCGTACGATTTTCAGTGGGAGACTGTCACCAGCTTTGTCGGACATAACTTTCGTACGATTGCCGCCAGGGGCAGAACATCTGCTGGTCTGTTCTATTACCACATTATGTGATCGGAATGGTTAGTGGCAGGTCGGGAGATGGGGAAGTCCGATCGTTGGAGGTTTCAAACGATCAGATCTTTGCATCTATGGCCAGCTTTACTTATGTACTCATGTAGTAGATTAAAGCAGACTGGACTGCAAATATAAAATACACTACAAAAAGATGAAAATAAGAGCGTATAGCCCAATGCTATTTATATCTTAGATCACAGACAAAATTCTTAGCATGTTCCACCTTTTGCTCCACATTGACTCAGCTTTGACCCACAAGTAAAAGTTATACATATATGGAGATTTTATATATATATATATATATATATATATATATATATATATATATATATATATATATATATATATATATATATATATATATATATATATATATATACATACATACATATATATATATACATACATACACACACACACACACACATACATATATACATACATATACACACACACACATACAGTATTAAGAGGTTGAGGGCCAGGGTCAAGCTATCCATTGTGGGACCACCAAATTAATGGAGGTGTCAAAAAGCAGGAAATTCTGCAACAGTAAAGGCACGCACCTCCTAACTGTCCTTCACAAGCACAAGGTAACTGCTCCTATTTACCACCTTCTAAACAGGCAACAATCCCATTTGCCAAAGAGGAACTAAGGCTGGTGGCACATGGGGAGATTAGACGCCAATCGATAAATCGTCTCTGCAGCAGGCAACAAACCACCCTGAAAAGCTTTCATACAGGCAAGAATGTGAATCGCCAGTGGGAAACTTTGGGCGACCATATAAATAGTAAAGACCAGTTACAAATATTACATTCTATAACATACTTTTAAGATGTAGCCTTTAAATTAATTTTAATTAACCAAAATTAATTTGAATTAATTTAAATCTGACACCTTAAATATTAGGATATCAAGGAGAGATCTGAAAATTCATCACAAAAACTAAATCAAATTCTGAAAATTCAAAAAAATCAAATGCCGTATTCAGGTAATTGCAAAGCTGGCAAATACAGGGGGTAGATTTACTTTGCTGTGTAAAAAATGGCATTCAGATAAAATGTAAATGCTAGGTATCATGTCTAGCGTATTTATCAAGCTGTGTACTGGCTTTAGGTGGTTGTATAGCTCAATGTAAAATCACAGCATAAAAGCAACTAAAAAGCTGAGTGTAACTGAGCAACCCATATTTCACCATATTTATAGCACTCCTTACATACACCACAGATTTTAAAAAGTTGCGCCATGGTGTAAAATAAGTATAAACAATAGCCACACGGTAGAGAAAATACATTTACTATTGATTTAATTTACTAAAATGGTGTACAATCACATGATGGAGAAATACTCTGCTTTATAAATATATTTTTTACACAGATTGATAAATATGCCCAATAGAGTTCTAAGATATAAATTACAGCAGAACAGATCAGATATAAAAGCATTACAATGACATCTACAGGAAAAAAGCGGGGAAGGCAATGTCATTTTAAACTAAATGATATTAAGGTATAAGGGGTGCCTGAGAGATGAATGGAGAGAATAATATGTTTAATCAGTAGGTTGGAGGATTTACATCAGGAAGGCCCATACTTTACTAATGTGAGGTCTACTTTAAGTGATGTTGCCCCATTATGATCTACATCTATACAAGTATTGTAAGCATTCTGTTTCATGGAAAATAGTACTTAAATGTTATATTGAAATATGTATTGACATATTTAACTAACTATTTCTATGTAACCTTAATGTAATAAATATCTGAATGAAAAGTATGAAATGGGAGGGTGATTTAGACAAGCTGTTTGTTGACAGTGTACTGAGATCTACTAATCTCCAGCTAAAGGTCTACTGGTAGATCTCAATCTACCTTTTGGACACCCCTGATTTACATTATCCAGGAATACAAAAGATAATAAAGGACCACATGGGAGACCAGCAAACAAACTTCCCTTTTTTTGGTAACACATGTAGAAAGCATTCAATATTTGGCCTAGCATAGGAAAAATGTAAGTTATATCTACAAAAATAACATCAATGTAGCCTTCCCAGCCACCAGAAGGAACAGAACGCTAAGATTTTGCAACAAAATACACCAACACTTGGAAGATAAATAGGTCTCATATGCAAATTCTACACTGCAACGTAAACAATACAGATACAAAGTTTCCCAAAAAGAAGAAGCACTCACAAACAGTCCAGGATGGTACCTTTTAGAACCAAAATTGCCAAATGACCCTCCAGATGGTCCTGAACAAGACTATTTTGATATTTTAAAAAGGCATAATATTTTCAGAGGGGATGAAAGTTGAAGAGCCCCCTAGAAATAACTAAGAAATTGACAAATGTTAGGTTTGGGATTGCTGACAGTCACTTACTGAATGCAACTAGCATCATTGAATGCCATCTGTCAGCCTGGTATTTCCACAAACAGTATCTGCTTCAGGGGGGCAACAGTCTCTATAGATATGCATGGTCAAGTCTCCAAGATAATTCTGAGATGAGAACTAGGAGGCAAAATCATTTTAATGGGTAGATAAATGTGGGATTTTCTTTCCTTTTTGCAATGTGCATTTCCATGGCATGTTATTCAGGGTAAGATCATTAGTGCCTGGTATCTTCATGTAATCACATTTGAGCTAAGCATGTCTCAGCCAGGACAACATCATGGGCATTAGCTATGAGATTGTGTATGCATTAGTGGTCTCCTAGAACAATAGCAGGGACTGCTCAGGTCTGGACAGCCCGTGGCTGGTAGCTTGTTAAACAGGGCTTGTAAACTGGCACAGGCCTCACACTGAAAGAAGCAGTGGCACTCAGACACAAGTACAGTAGGCAAACAAGGACACTGTCCCAACAAGAATTTGAACTCAAAGTGTGTGTAGTGCCCCGGCCACTAAACAAGGATTTTAAAACAGAGACAGGCCTGTGTGTAGAGATGAGCCTTTCCCGGGGAGCCTCCAGTTGCCGGCAATCCTCCTGTCTCAAAAGAGCCAACATGAAAGAGGAAGGGGCAGTTACACAACTGCTGGAGGGTCGCAACACACACACACAGGAGACTGCCCGTACACAACAGCAGGCCACAACTGGGAGCTCCTGGTGGGTTACCTGTGGTGCAGAGGGACAGGGAAGCTCAGGCAGCCGGAAGGTCACAGTTCCAGGGGCCGCACAAAGCCACAGCCTCCCGAGACAAGCCAGCAGGCCCACCTGAGCCACCGCCTCCTCCATGTCTGTCGCACCCAGCTCTCCCGCCCGCACCTACCTTTACAATTGCCGGGGCAGCCACGACCCCCACCGAGGTAGCATTTCACCCCCGTCACTAGATACAGAGTCCGGGAAACGAGGGGGAACCCGAGCTGTGCTCCCGGCCTCTTTCAGTCCATGCCCAGGCTTACTCCACTCTGGTGTCGCCAAAGCAGTTCTCTTGTTGTCGCTTTTGCCTCTCTAGGCCTACCCGCCGCCGCTTATCTCAGGGAATGGCCGCCATCTTTCTTGCCCGGAGAAAAAGTAGTCCAGCTGAGCCGGGTGGATATATGCGATTCGAGCGCTCAGGCCGCAGGCCCCACTTACAGCTCTTGAAGATAAGTCCCGGTAAACGAGCAAACAAATATCCGCTTTCCACGGCCTAGCGACGCTTACCAGATATTCCGTACCGGTATTTTTACACCCACAATCACCACCGGGGATTTATTAGCGCTGCAGCGGCGGCAGCGGAGGAGGGATACGCACGACCGCTCGGGGTGTGACTCTGCAGTGACGCGGCTCCGCACAGGATGCTTCCGCCGGGAGATTAACAATTCACTGCCGCGCCACTCTGCATGAAAGCACGTGGGAGGGAAAGGTGTCCTCAGGAGGGGTTGGGGCAGTGCTTGTAGATGTAGTAGGAGTATAAGGCTTCGCCACAAAGCGCTCTCCAATAGGTACACAGATAAACTTCTCACTACATTTCCTCAGTCTGCGTGGAATTAACGTTGAGGACTGAGACTGGCTCAAACCAATACAATTGTGGCCTTTGTGTTGTTCTTTTCATTTTGCTGTTTGTAGTCTACCCGCACGTGTATTCTCTTTTCTTTGTTTTTTTTCACTGTTCCAGGAAAT
This sequence comes from Xenopus petersii, assembly GCA_038501925.1. Classification (NCBI taxonomy): domain Eukaryota; kingdom Metazoa; phylum Chordata; class Amphibia; order Anura; family Pipidae; genus Xenopus; species Xenopus petersii. Next base: position 131,273,766 of record CM076675.1, read on the forward strand.
GTATTTGAATGTCCACCCTGGGTACCTGTGTGCAATGGGCTGCTCGGCAGAGGACGCACAACTGGCCAGGATGCAAGATGCACAGTCACGTGTTCAAAGGGGAAGACTTCGGTCTGATATTTCTCTTGATCATGTTCAGGGGTGCTTCGCCAATGAGGCAAGTTGAGGCTGTCGCCTCAGGCAGCAGCGCCCCACTAGGAACCAGGGGCAGCAAAAATGCTGCTCCTGGTACTTTAAGAGTGAATTTCCGGGGGAGGGGGGCAGCAGCAACTGCTGCTGCCTCAGGCGGCGGAGGGTCCAGGATCACCCCTGATCATGTTCATCTCATCAGTATAGCTTGGCCAGGACAAGACAGTGTGGTGTCCCCAATATCTAAGCAGCAACCCAGGGCAACAATGTAATTGGTGGGTCCCATTGCCCCAAGGAATTGGTGATGGAACAACTTACAATACAGTGAAGAAATGGTCTACCTTTGCTGAAGGAGACGTGTGTGTTGTCCTGGACCAACAGCCATGGGAGTACATCAACTAATAAATAGAAGTGACAAAGAAAAAAAAAAAGCTGGTGGGCCCTCTGCAAGTGCGAAATTTGTCCATATTTTAAAAAGAGCCCTGGATCCACCCCAAGCCACCATCCACTGTGAGTTGGAATTATAGCTGGGTCCCCTGTTCTGCATAGCAAGGCCTCTTGTCACCCCTAAAAGATGGCTCTGATCTCCAGTGGACACCTGGTGCTGCAAATCGTCCAACATTTGGGAAATAGAAAGCGGGACAAAAAGAGTTGCAGCTCGTTGCGTGGTCACACCCCCTAATGACCATGTTCATTTTACAAAATGTGGTAGGTTATGAAAGTTTGAACACATTTCTGTGGTTCTTTTTAGTTATGATTCACTTGATAAAGGGTATTGAACCCGAAACATGTTGTGTTTACCACTGCCTGGAATAAAAAGTTGTTTGCAGTAATACTGCTGGAGTTCCTCTTCCTTCTCCTATACTTGGATCATTCTTTTTATTTATTACAATTTTGGTAATAAAGGTGAATTGCCCTTTAAACTGTGAGTCTTAAGTTCTCCCAAGTGACATTTTTATCTTAATTGTTACAATTACTTATTTGCTTATCTCAAAATAGTTACAAAAGCATCTCAGTGCACCTGGTGGCTGTTCTGGGCTCTCTGCCAAAAGTCAATTAAGTTAGAAACTTTGTATCTTTTTCTGGCTGTTCAGTGCAGGAGATGAGAAAGAAAGTCGGGACATTTCAGTAACCAGCAGTAATATGGACTGGGGTTTGAGCTGTCAAAAGCAGGACTGTCCCGCTCAAAACGGGACATTTGGGAGGTATGGTGCTGTACAGTACCCAATAGTTTAGTATCCAGCCGCCAGTATTCCATGGCTGATAAACTTTGCATACTCCCAAAGCCAGTGGGATTTAGGGAGTTGTTGATCAGCTGGAAGCCCCTTCTGAGATAAAGGTTAAAACTGAGATGCAGTTGTACTTTATACCAAATTGTGAGGTGGAATAATTTTTCCCAAAAGCACAGATTGGTTGGTAATGCATTCAAACACTTGCAAAATCTTGCCGTATTCAACTGCACAACATTGCTCGAATACGACCCTATCTCAGTTCAGAATCAACTAAAACACTGATTCAGTCTCTCATCATCTCCCGCCTTGATTACTGCAACTTACTCCTCACAGATATTCCAACAAGTCACCTTTCACAACTCCAATCTATTCTAAACGCGGCCGCTAGACTCATTCATCTATCTCACCGCTCAACATCAGCTGCTCCCATATGTATGTCCCTTCACTGGCTCCCAATCTCTTCTAGAATCAAATTCAAATTACTTACACTCACATTCAAGGCCCTTAATAATGAAACCCCTCCCTATATTTCATCTCTAATCTCCAAATACACTCCTTCACGAAACCTACGCTCTGCTTCTGATCTTCACCTCACTTCTCCTCTGGTCACTTCTGCCCATTCTCGTCTATAAGACTTCTCTCTGGCTTCTGCTTTTCTCTGGAACTCTCTGCCACAAGCTGTCAGACTTTCTCCTTCCTTCCAAACTTTCAAGCGCTCCTTAAAGACCCATCTGTTTAAAGAGGCCTATTCGATGTACCTTAATTAATCATTGCTGTATCAAAAATGACAAATTGTTTATACAATCCTAATGTCTCAATTGTACCCTAACCTTTTAGTTTGTAAACCCTATTGTATTCTGTAATCCTTGTCTGTTATCCACCATTTATTCCCTGTTTGCTATAACTGCAGTAAAGCACTGCGTATCTTGACAGCGCTATATAAATAAATGATGATGATGATGATGATGATGATGATGATGATGAAAAGGGAGTTATTTGACAATGGCACTCCCAGTGCCCACCAAAAGCAGAGCAGAATGTTCTGATTAATCGCAGGTGTGAGGTTGAAATGGTTTCTGTGTTGTGGGGGTATTTAACTTGGGATCTTGTCTTCGGTTACAATGGCCAGATGGCCTGCAATGGTACATGAACAATGATTTTTTTTAACCAAAGTTACATAAAATATGTTCTGCAAAGAGCGTGAATTTATAGTCTTGTTTTATGCTGTCAGTGAGTGTAATGTGTGTTCTGTAGCTGTGGACTCTGGAGCTATGTTTCAGGTACCATTTCCATAGCACAAGGGCAGCAAGAATGAGAATTTATGATTTATTTACAAATGTGCTCATTTGGCTGTTGGGCCCTCTTCACCCTGATGGTGCCATGCCCCAGCTGAGCTGGAAGTGCAATAATTACAAAGAACGTATAGGAGAAAAAAGTTAGTCCTTTAGTTGTGTTGACTCCTGATGGTCCTATTTCAGTCTCTCAGCTGTACAAAAGATTTCACAAAAAAAGTGGATCAGCGCCTAGGGCAATGGAGAAAACAAACAGCAAAGCAAAAATATAGTGTTGTATTTTTGGATAATTCAGTTTATCACATGGGGCCCATTTACTAAGGGTCGAAGTGAATTTGAAGTGAATTTTCAAATTCAAAAACTTCGAATTTCAAAGTAATTTTTGGTTACTTCGACCATCGAATAGGCCCAAATTCAATTTGAATTGAAAAAACTTTGAATATTCGACCATTCGAAGTACTGTCTCTTTAAAAAACTTCGACTTCGCCACCTTAAAGCTGCCGAATTGCTATGGGGACCTCCTAGAACATATAGAACCTACGTTTTTAGAAATCAAAGTTTTTCTTTAAAATCGATCGATTAAATCGTTTGATTCGAACGATTTCTACATTTGATCGAACAATTTGAATTTGATTGAAAACAGCTAAATTCACTCAAAAAAAACCTTCAACTATCGAATTTTTACCACTTCGAAATTCAACCCTTAGTAAATGTGCCCCCATGTATTGGAATAGGAAAAGAAAGTGATATTTTAGTTTAGTTCCCCTTTAAATGACGATCCACTACTTTGAAGGGTGAAAAGTATCCTGCATGAGTTCCCCTTTAAATGAACCACAAAATCTTCCATACATGCATGTGTGCTTATTTCAAAAGCTTCCACCAGATCTAGCTAAAATGCCAATTTACAAGATAATAGGTTTTGTTATTGCATATAATAACCATTATTCTGAAAGATTAGGCCAAAAGCGCACACAGTGGATTATCTGCTTTCCTCCATCCTCGCTTTGTACCACTGTCATAAACTCTTTCTTGTAGCTCCATTGATAGGCACAGCATCAACCTGAGCAGAGCTACACTGAGCAGATACCAATTTGAAAATGCATGCACAGGCATAGGAAAGTGGATTATCTGCTACATGTGCCTTAGATTTAAGGTGGCCATACATGGAGAGATCCGCTCGTTTGGCAAAGTCGACAAACGAGCGGATCTCTCCCCGATATGCCCATCTTGAGGTGGGCAATATTGGGCTGATCCGATCTTGGGCCCTAGGGCAGCTGGCCGACTTTCGGCCAGATATCGATCGGGGAAGCCGTCGGAGGGCCCCATAAACGGCCAATAAGCGGCCGACTCGAACTTTCGACAGCTTTTATCAGCCCGTGTATGGCCACCTTAAGGCATCATTCACACCAGTCCCTGCCCCAGAGCAACAAAACACAACAATCCAGAAATACAAAAAGTAGCCACCAAAATGGTACCACTCACAATACCATTTTGTTATACCATTATCACGGTTTATTTCAGAGGGAATTGCCCCTGTGACATGTCTGTGGAACTGTTGATTTTATAGCTTTTAGTTTATGGCCTGTAAAATCAGTACAAAGTTTATGACCTGTAAAATCAACACAAAAAAGGACCCCTCTAGTAATTTTGCAACATTGAAAGAAATATAAAATCCCCCTCGTGATATAGTGGGTGCACATGGTTTAGATGGCAGATACAGGTGTGAGATCTATTATCTGGAATTCTTAGGATTGGCTGTTTATCAAATGAGGGGTAATTCTGAAACTTGGAGAGCAGTCCTATACAGGTGGCCTTACATACCCATGGGCCTAGATTTAAGAGGGGGATATGATACAAGGGTCCAAGTGCCTAAGTGATCTCAAAAGTGAAGATGATAGTTGTGTCTTCACTTCCTTTCAGCTCACCAATTAAATTCTTGCATCAGAACCAATAAGCCCACACAATCAGTGTTCTAAATGGCCCTCCAGACAGGCTATAATTACTTGTTTGATTTCAATTTCAATAAGTTTTTATTGGGGTTTTTTTCAAGTTAAATCACAGCTTTTGGTAAAAGCCTAATATATACTTTAAGTAAAAGTTCTTACATTAACACATAATGACATTAATAATCACATTAATTATTAAAATTTGTATAGAATTGGTCACAAACAATATGTTTATACAGTATTCTAGTAATAAACTTATATTTCAAAACATTGTTATAACAAACCTTATTGTTTGACTAAATACCTCTATTAATAGTAAGTCAAGGGAATTTTTTCTAGAAAAGCTATAATTTTTTAAGGTAATAAAGTATTATAAGTATATATCTGTATTACACCCCAATGGTGGGGGAAATGAACTTTTAGTGTAACAAAACAACTACAACTACAAATAACAGTGGCCATTGTCCTTTTGACCTACAGAGAAGTGTTTTGTTTCACAGGGATAGACCATTTCAATCCCAAGAGCAGAATGTGTAATTGTTTGTCTGCTTGTGATGTAAGGTGTGAGGATGTTAATGAAAACTCACTAGATCTTGCTGTGTCTGTGTGTATCATAGGTGGTGGAAGGCAGCTGGAGCTACTAAATAGGTAATTTGGTTCACCAGTCATCAGCCCTTTCCCAGTGGTTTTACCGTAAAATGTGATCTATGTGCAAATATTTACGTGGTTATCAATCTCACTGGAAATCTCAGAGGACTTCCCAGGTACATTTATTTCCACAGCCCAGAATTCTAAATGCATTTGGACATAGAAAAAGCTGGTAACCTTAAAATTAACATTGGGTATGATACAGCTTATATGTAGGCATAATCTACAAAAAATATGCAGTTTTAGGGATCACATAACATTAAAATTCAATTTAACTGACTGTGTTTCTTATACATGTATGATATTGGTTGTGCCACAGAATTTCATTTTACTGTAATGTTTTTATGTGCCTGCACACACGTGTAAGTGGCAGATGAACACAGCTGGGGCAGGGAGTGAATCTGCTTCTCAGACTTCCAAAAAAAACAAAAATGCAGCCTGAGAGCAGTGGAGCCAAGGTTATGTGTGCCCTCAGCCATAGAATAGAACATGGGCATTTGTGTTGATGTCTAGTTGTCCAGTTTGCTCCAAGCTATGGGGCCAGATATTGTAGATGGTCAACCTATGCATGGCCAAATTAAAAGCGATGTGATGAAAATACATGTTTGTAAATGGGAATTGTGTGAACCGCATTTTGGAAGGTAATACCATATCCTGTTGGACTGTGGATAGCTTTTGTGGCATAATCAATACACAGGTTTAGATTTTTAGATTTATACTGCTCAGTAGCAGCAGAAGATGTCTCTGATGGGCAAGGTCCAAGGTGGTAAGATTGTAGATTCCGGCATATACCAGAGGAGCTACTGAAAGATGCTGTATACTGTCACTATTACTTGGGCCTGTGGGAGGCCTCAGTGTACCTAAATGCTGGGGATTATTTTAAATATCAGTCTCATTTCTTAAAAGCATTTTGATATTAGCTTCATCCTGAACCTAAAATTTAGAGACAGCTGGGACATATTGACTGGTACCTGTGCTTTCAGAGATCTAACAAAGACCAGGCCCCCTACAGCTTACTTATGCCCCCCCCCATGACTGCCATCCTATGACTGTAGACAAAAAGAGAACACCATAATACATAATCACTACACCCCAGACCTTTACATTTTCAGCTCTTGAAACCCATTTTTATAAATGTATAATGTCCCCTATTTGCTATAATATTGTTGAAAACTGTTGCATATCTTGCTGGTGATCGGTCAGCCTTTAACTACACAGCCGTAACAAGAACATTACTTCTGGCCATAATTATAATTTCTGCAATTTCTGTTAGTGGCAGCTGCCATGTTCACTTGCTGTGACAGAGAAACATACGCCTAATTTACCAACGTAGGCATTAAAATTAGCTAGATCACTTACTGCTACATTATTTGTTTGATCTGTCTAATACAAAGTTGAAAATGAAAGCAAAGGTCTGATTGGTTGCTATGGGTAAAGACACCAGTGTCACCTGGCACCTGTGTTAGTAAATGTGTACTTCACTCTTTAGACTAAAAAAGAGCAACATCTGGTGGTGAAATAAAAGATTGCACAGATTTACTAAATTATTCCACGGACTCCAAAGTAAAAACCTTTAGATAATACATTTTCCGTGAATATAATAAGATGTGTTTGCATTCTTTATTATCTACATAAGAAACATAATGAAACAACGGTAAAAGTAAAATCTTCTAATAAATAGGGTGTATTACAAGACTTATAAACAAGACTTGTCATGGTGAGATGGCGAGTATATTTCTGCCCCAAACTATAGATGTATGGAAGACATGGATGCTCCTGTTGTCAGACACCCATGATTTTGTGCAGAGGGGATGAGGAGTTTTTTTTCCCATACCCCCAAAGTTACACCCCTACAGACCTGTATGCACAGGGTTCAGATGTTTGGGCTAATGGCACATGAGACATTTCAAATGTTATATCTTCTGTTACAGAAATATATTTCTTAAAGGGGAACTATCACAAAAATGAAAATTTAAATAAGCTTTATCATACAGAAATAAGAAACTTTCTAAATACAATCAATTAAAAATTAAAAATTCTTTACTGTTTCTGAAATAATCAAGTTCATCTTCACTATTCCTCTCTCAGCATCTGTTTCTCTTTATTCTGTCTTCATGCAGGAGTTGGGTGTCAGATATTCATTGATAGTTAGATCCAACGATCTTATAGGGGGGGCTCCTTTTGCCTAGAAGATTTATTAGAGCCTCTCTCCATGCAGAGAAACAAATGCTGAGGAATTGTGAACATAAACTTCATTATTTCAGAAACAATGCAGAATATTTAATTGATTGTATTTACAAAGTTTCTTATTTGAGTATGTTGAAGGTTATATCAAATTTTCATTTTTGCGATAGTTCACCTTTAAGGCAGGGGCTTCAAACTAGTGATGTGCAGGCCAGTCCAAAATGTACACGACTCGCGGGTCAGGCAGGTTCGTGTTGACTTTGCCACAAGATCACCAGGTTGCGAATGGGTTTAGATTGAGCTCTTCCTTCTGCTCTCCCTGCCTGTGACTTAACTGTGCCTTTTTCCAGTTGCTTCTTTTTATAAACTCACACCTCTCCATGATGTCTGAGCAGGGCAGGCATGAGAAATACATTAGCTGTCGGAGGTAGATGCATGAACAAACTAAACCATTCGACTTACATTCTAGCTATAGGGGGACCAGATTTTATAGCATGCTGTGTCCTGTTGCATGATGCTGCATTATGTTGCATGCAGTTGCATGGCAAGATCAGATACAATTTGACCCACAACATCTAGCCAATATCTCCCTTAAAGGAGAAGGAAACCCAGTCGGCGCAAAAAACCCTCCCCCCCCCCGTGTGTTGCCCACCCTCCCTCCTCCCCCTGGCCTACCTGTCCCGCTGGGCAAATGCCCCTAACTTGTTACTTACCCTTCTGCGCAGGTCCAGTCCACGGAGTTCACAGGCACCATCTTCTTCCACACGATCTTCTTCCTGCCTTGACCGGCGTTTTGGCGCATGCGCAGTAGGAGCATTTCGCCGGTACGGATCTACTGCGCGTGCGCAAAAAGTCACGAAGTTTTCCTTCATGACTTTTGGCGCATGCGCAGTAGATCGTACCGGCGAAATGCTCCTACTGCATATGCGCCGGTCAAAGCAGGAAGAAGATCGCTTGGAAGAAGATGGTGTTGGTGAACTCCGTCGACTGGACCTGCGCAGAAGGGTAAGTAACAAGTTAGGGGCATTTGCCCAGCGGGATAGGTAGGCCAGGGGGGAGGAGGGAGGGGAAGCAACACAGGGGAGGGGGGAGGGTTTTTGCGCCGACTAGGTTTCCTTCTCCTTTAAGGACTAAATATCTTATTTCTTTTCTTAACAGGAGAGCAGTCTTCAAGAAATAATTTTACAGGCATAATTATCTGCATAATCATCGGCAAGCCCCCCCCCCCGGACTAGTACTTTATAATAAAGAACCTACAATGAGCTTATAAAAGGCTTACATCTTATGGTCAGCAACCCTTCAAATAATGAACCATCCCAATGCCTAGTCTACTGCTCAGAGCAGCTGTCCGGATTTAGCTCTGCCCCTTCCCTCTGTGAGATGCTTCCTGCTCCTCAATTGTGTTAGGAATTAGAGAATCAGAGTAGATAATCTTCTTCCTGATGAAGCAGCTCCTTTCCCAGTGCAGTTGAGTGTAAATCTGTTGTGCTAAAGGAAAACTATACCCCTCAAACAATGTAGGTCTCTATAAAAATATATTGCATAAAACAGCTCATGTGTAAAAGCCTGCTTCATGTCCCTAAACCATTTTCATAATAATATACTCATACCTCCCAACTGTCCCTTTTTCGGAGGGACAGTCCCTCTTTTGACAGCTCAACCTGCAGTCCCTCATTTGTACTGGAAAGTCCCTATTTTCTCTGCACTGAACAGCCAGAAAAAGAAACAAAGTTTCTAACTTAATTTGCTTTTATCAGAGAGCACAGAACAGCTAACAGGTGCAAATAAGGAACTTTGTAACAATTTTGAGACACAAAAAACAGTTTAGATAAGGAGAAATATTTTCAAACGTTCATAACCTGCCAATTTTTTGTAAAATGAACATGGTAATTAGGGGGTGTGACCACAGAAAGGGGCGTGGTCAAAATTCTGCACTACGTGCAGAAACATTTTTTGTCCCTTTTTAATTTCAAAATGTTAGGAGGTATGTATACTTTTTTAGTAATATGTGCCATTGGTTAATCATAAATAAAAAAACTGCCATTTTACAAAAATAAGGGCCGCCCCCTGGGATGATACGATTCGCGATGCACACAAACAAACCATACATGTTAGGTCACATGAGCCAATTAACAGACAGGGTTCTGTCTTTTGCTTCCACAGTTCTTCCTGTTACAGTTAGAGCTGCGGTATTTCTGGTCAGGCTCTGAGGCAACACACAGACCATCACTAAATGGTGGTTCAAGGCAAGAGATGTAAAAGGGCAAAATTTACTTAAATATATATTCCAGTTTGATAAGATTCTTTAATATGCCACTTAAAGGGGACCTGTCACCCAGACATAAAAATCTGTATAATAAAATTCCTTTTCAAATGAAACATGAAATCCAATTTTTTTTTATTAAAGCATTCATAGCTGTTGTAAACTCATTTAAAGATCTCAGCTGTCAATCAAATATTGCCTGTCCCTCCTCTATGTCTTAGGCACAGAGGCGGGGCAGGCAATTACTTTCACTTTCCATTCAGCACTTACTAGATGTCACTGCTCTTCACACATTCTCCCCTCTCTCTTCACCATTTAATTGTGTAGCCAGTGCATGAGGATGGACATTAGGTCCCCCATTCTGGTGCTCAAACAAGATTTTGAGATGATTTGTCTTAATAACAGTGTCCAAAAAATGGCTCCTTCCTTCTTGCTATCATTATGAGTTTCCAGATGAAAGAAAACAAGATTCAAATAATTTATGAAGTGTAATTAAAGTTTATTTTGCCATAAAATTGGATTTGGAATAATTTTATCAGGTGACGGGTCCCCTTTAATATGATATAAATGATCTGTTGCTCAAGTATTCATTATGGAGGTATAGTTTTCCTTTAAGCTTAGAGTGTGAGTGCCAGTTGTATATATGTATGTATCTGTGTGTGTGTCAAATGTACTGTATTAATTTGTGTAAGGGCAACTGTGTGTAAGAAGGTCTGACAAACCCTGTGTGTGAGTTTTAGAGACTATAAATGAACCTGTGTATAGCTGTGTAACTACATTCATTATTGAATCTTATAGGTACTGGTTGCATGTGGGTTTTGCCTACAAACATTCTCTCAGTGTATTTATCACAAAGCACATGAACCCTTACATTTCCTTGCCCCGCTGCTCTATTAAATCCCCCACCTATTCATGTCCTCATTCTATTCACTGTCCTCTTATCCTTTCCCTTCTCATTCTGCTGAGTTACCCCTACACTCACCTTTCTGTGAATAATCCTCTGCCTTCACCTATATCTCTGTATAGATATAAATATCTATAATATTATATATATATATATATATATATATATATATTTGCACCTCTACCCCCTCTCCTGTCCTGTATCGACCTCATTGTTTATTTTTGGATGACTTATCTTTTAACCCTTCTGCCACTCTGGGAACAAAGCAGCTATCGCCTAGACTTAAAAAGAATGTATAAACATAGATTCTATACTAGTGACATTTTGTTGTGCATAACCTCTTCCTGCTGTTGTTATTGTACTTTATGTACAGTAGAATCCCCATTTTACATTTTTCATGTGACCAGAACAAATGGTGTAAAGTCAGGGAAATGTATTATGCATTATATAATGGTGGGACCACAAAAAATGGTATATCATACGGAAAAACTTAAAAATGAGGGTATGTAAAACCAAAATATGGGTTCAAGTAATTTGTATAATATGTTTTCTTTCTTGCCCCACCCCCCACGGAAAATTTTCTGCGGATGCCCATGGGCATAATGCTGCCTGGGACAAGTTTATGGCCCTACAACCACATAGAAGTTTGCTTTGGCTAGTCAACAAATCCTGCAGAGGGACGCAACCAATTTCCCCTGAACTAGCATTAGCCAAAGTAAAATGGGCTCATTTACAAACACAACTGCAAGTGCGCTCACCTTAAAGGGACACGATATGCCCTTATTGATACCATTCATTAAAGGTATGTGTGTCTGAAAACACTCCATGCACCTCTGTAATGTTGTGTCTGTTATGTCCTGTTGGATTGAGCACAAGTGGGCCTAATAACACTTAGGAAACCTGAAATAATCCCAGGATTTCCTCAGCGTGCTGCATCAATATGAATATTTTAACTGAAAGTGCACACAAATATGCTAGAAAGGTGTTGCATTGTGGGTAAAAATGTGGAAATTTGCATCTGCAATTGCACTATGCCCATTGTACTTGCAGTAATAAATGACCCCTTAATTGTATCTTGCCTTTCACATAGATTTTTGCTGGAGGCAACACTACAAACCAAAAAAACTAAATCTATTATTTTTTTAAGCTTGGGGGAAACTTTACAAATGCATATGATGTGGAAAAAATACTAACAATTTAAATGTACTTTGAATGACTCAAAATTAAAACGTTTAGGGGGGATTTTTTTCTTTTGCACAACTGTACACAAAGTTATTTGTAAAATAAAGATTTTACAAATGTTCATCATTAACAGAAATGGCTCCTTTATATGATATTAAAAAGAAAATTATGCACTTAACAAATACTAGGTTCAGTTAAAATGCAGAATCAACAGAAGAAAGTAAGAACCATTGAGTATGGTGCCAGATGGACCAAAACCTTATTATTTGCCTTAACAGGATCAAGGAGAGATCTCACTGTCTGAAGTATGTGAAGAACACGTGGATAGTGTAGGTAACCACTTTCAACGCACTGGCTGCCTATCCAGCTAAAACACCATTTGCAGGTTCCAAATGGATGTATCCCTTTACATATTTATACAGGTGGGGACAAGGTTTAGTGCATTTATGTGCACACCAACAGACTGGCTACAAGGTCATTCAAGAGGGTTTCCTAATATATACTTCTCAATGGTGTCACAGAACTAAAATACAGAAATAATTAGTAGTAGTACTGAGAAATGCGTGAATACATGATAGTAATCCATGAACTTCTACAAAACATTATACGTTTTGGAGCATTTCATCAAAAATATTTGGTTTCTTAATGGGTTGTTCATCTTTAAAGGGGAAGGAAACCTAGTCGGTGCAAACCCCCCACCCCCCCTCCCGTTTGTTGCCCATCCTCCCTCCTCCCCCCTGGCCTACCCGTCCCGCTGGGCAAATGCCCCTAACTTGTTACTTACCCTTCTGCGCAGGTCCAGTCCAGGACTGCGCCGACTAGGTTTCCTTCCCCTTTAAACACTTTTTTTCCAGTTCAGTTGGTTTCAGAAAGTTCAGAAATAGACTGATACTGTGTTGAACTTAGCTGGGCATCCTCTTGACAAGTAAACCAACTTTTGTTTGGGTAACACATCATGAATGAGTTTTTTCCAGAGGGTAAATGCTGGAGTGGATGTAGATTTCCAAGTCAACAACACCTTCTGGTGTAGGCTGTAGGGTAATATGCAGCAGCATTAGTGTAAAATACCTTTTATTATTTAAAAGACATTTTTAAAATACACTCACATAGCATTCATGGTTGAAAGCATATCAATGCCACGTACCTTTGGAGCTGCACTGGCGTGTATCACCACAAATTCTTTGGGTGTGGAGCACGTTGTTTGATTCAGTGTTTTTTTTAGATCTTGCCTATTTAGGTATGCTTCCACGGTGGTTTTGGATACCTGCAGTGGTCTAGAGGGAAACTGGGAGTAGAAAGCATGCCTAAGTTGCAAATAACGAAAGTACATGGTGGGGGACAGGCCAAACCCATCTCTAAGAATCGCAAAGTTTTTAAGTTCTCCATCTGATATTATGTCCCTGACTAATATCAGATACCGTTGATAAGTGGGGGAGTGCAGGGGTGTTCAAGGTGACCAGGCCTGAGAGGATCCCCGTGACAGGCAAAGGGATTTCTGGAACACCGTGATCACAGTGCGTGTAGGGGTAATGATGCTATAATGGGGCTTTACACCTCTATAGGGAAGCTTAGCCAGGGCTTCCAGAGAGTGCAGGACTGCAGCCTCGAGCCTAACTGCTGGGTTGTTCTACACTGGTGTAAACCACCAGTGGGCAAAAACCAGTTGGCTTTCCTGGAAGTATAATCAGAAGTCAGGTAATGCCAACCCCCCTTTAGTACAAGGTGCTTGTAGTATTGTCAGGTTGAGGCGTGGGTGTGCACCTGCCAAAAGGAACCATTGGGCCCTAGGAATCACTGGGGATTATGAAAGACGTAGTTGAATTGAGGGAGAAATATAATTTTAAGTAAATTGATCCTCCCAGACAGGGTTATTGGACCATTTTTCAACCAATCAGAATGTTAGAGGTTTTAATTTTTTTTTTGCTACAAATTGCCCAAACAACTCAACTGCCAAACCGTGGTAATCGGATTTTTTTTCCCCAAATCGCTCAGCCCTTTTTTTCATTTGTACTATTTATAATCTGAACTTTTAATAAATTCCATGACAATCGTGGTTTTAGAGTTTGTGTGTTTAGTTTAGTTTCAAAACCAATACAACCACTTAATTCCGACCTTTAATAAATAAGCCTCCACATGTAGCAAATTGTGCAGTATCTGCACCTGGATTATTGAGTTTAGTGATGTGTGGGTCGAGAAAAACAACTGAACTGAAAAAAAGTGTTTGGAAGGTGAACAACTCCTTTAAGATCTAAGGGGTTTAATGAGATGAAGTGAAAGATCAGTGTCAGAATATGCCCTATTCATAACTGGCATTTAACTTTAATTTGCCTTGAAAAGTATTATGTGCTACTTCTGAAAATAAGAACTGTAATATAGCTATGGTATCTGTTATCTGGAAACCCATTATCCAGAAAGCACTGAATTATGTAAAGGCTGTATCCCATAGACTCCATTTTATCCAAATACTCAACATTTTTTAAAAGTATTCCCTTTTTCTCTGCAATAATAAAACAGTACCTTGTACTTGATTCTAACTGAGATATAATTAATCCTTATTGGAAGCAAAGCCATCCTATTGTGTTTATTTAATGTTTACATGATTTTCTAGTAGACTTAAGGTATGAAGATCCAAATTACAGAAAGATCCCCAGGTCGCGAGCATTCTGTGGGGTAAATTTACTAAAGGGCGAAGTGGCTAACACTAGCGAAAATTCACCAGCATGACATCATTTTGCCACTTCGCCGATTTACTAACAGTTGTTGGTGTAAATTCGCTAGTGAAGTGGACCTACTCTAGCGCTACTTCGCACCCTTACGCCAGGCGAAGTTGCACTATGGCGAAGGGAAGTAACTACGCTAATTCACTAACTTGCGGATTTTTGTGAACGTTACCTCTTGCACCAGACTTTACTTCACCACCTTAGACCAGGCGAAGTGCAATACAGTAGATAGAGATGGTTCAAAAAAAGTTTACAAAAAAAACGTCCCAAAAAAATGCTGGCGTCTTTTACTTTTTATAGGGTGATAGGCTGAAAAAGATCGAAATTTTTTTTAGGGTACCCTCCTTCCCCCCCTACATTTGATAACATATGGCACCTAAACTATACTGTGGGCACTGTGATGGTCTGTCCTGCTCTGTATACACTTTGGAAATAGCTTTAGTAATCCAGCTTCTCAAGTTTCTCTTAGATGCAGGTTCCCCTTTTCTTGCACCTGCTGGAATAATGAATAGTCTCCTAGATTGCCAAACTTCCTCTGAATGAAGATGAAGACACCTTTTGACAACTAAAGGACTCTCTTCTATAACTGAAGGCATAGATGGAAGAACAATAGGTTTATTAAAATGAAAATTAGACACCACCCGTGGTAAAAAAAAAGACAGGACCAGTTTCAAGACCACCTTCTCCTCATGGAAAACTGTATAGGGTCGATCCACAGACAAAAGCTTGCAGCTCTCAAACTCGTCTAGCCGATATCGAGGCTACCAGTAAAATAGTCTTCAGAGACAATGGGCAAAGGGAAATATCAAGACCCAGCTCAAAGGGGGCCTTAAGGACCAGAGGAAGATCCCATGGAGGAGCAATCTTTTTCAATGGAGGTCTGATTCTCAGAACTGCTTTAAAAAACTGATCAGTTAAAGACTCCTCTGCCCATTTCTCGCCTAATACCGCAGATAAGGCTGAAAATCTGAACCTTCAAAGAACTCAAACTCAATCCATAATCCAGACCAGACTTGAGAAAAGACAAGATTTCGATAATTTCGGTGTTTCGACCACCCGATCAGAGCAACCTTGTTGCTTCAGTCATACTTTTCTCCAAGCCACTATATTGAGGGTAACTGGATCTGAGTGCAGGCACGATCTTTGAATTAACAAATCTTGAACCACTGGTGATTTCAAAGGTGATTGGATCGTCAGACGCCTCAGTAGTTGATCTCATGGCCTCCATGGCCAATCTGGCAGAATTACAATGGCATCGATTTGAGAGAAAAAAAATATCTTCTTCAGGACTCTGGAATTAGTGGAAGCATGGAAATATGTACGCCCAGAGATTTCCCCAACTCTGTGATAGAGCATCCACTGGTCTTGTTGATGGAAAATGGGAAGAAGAAAGTCTTGATATTGGTCTTGAAATCTGAGGCCATCAGATTTATCTGGGGAGGCCCCATGAGCCACAATTCACCTAAATACCTTTGAGTTCAGCTCCCTTTCCCCCTTGTAACTATCCGACTCAGAACATCTGCCTGACAGTTCAAGACTCGTGGAATGTGGATGGCTGTGATGTCCATTAAATGGGACTGCACCCAAGTCGTGATTGGAATAGTTTCTTTTAAGAGCATGATGCTGCCATGATGCTGCCTGTGCCTCCCTGCTTCCATATATAACACACCGCTGAGGCATTGCCCAAGCTGGCTGATCTTCACTAACAGGCTCATCAGGATTGGCCTGAAAGCAATCAATGCTTTCCGAATCGTTCTCAACTCCAAAATGTTTGATGGCAGGTGTAACAAATCTTTTTTGCACACCCCCTGGGCTTCTGTACTCCTTCTGTATGGGCTCTCCAGCTTGTGCCGGATGCATCTGTAAAAACCTTTATCCATTGAGGCTCCACATGGAAAAACCCCTGCAAAAATTCACTGGGTCCTGCTACCACATCAGATGAGACTTAAACTAGAGATAGATTTTCTGTGACCAATCCTTATGACACTGATTCCAGTGAAAGGTCATAGAATGCTTAAATGTGCTTTCCTTGTATGTTCCTGCACACTTGATAAAGGGTCCAGCCTAAAACATGTAGTGATTTTCACTTCCCCAATAAAATACTTGTGGCCTAAGACTACTGCCGTGGATTTGTCCTGCACTCCAACTCTTCTTCTGACCGATTCCAGTGAGTCAGGAACCACCTCTGAACAGGACTCATTCTCCACCTTGCCCACTTCACAAGACTGAAGGTAGAAGTTAGAAGACCCAGAAACTCATGAGTTCCCTGGCTTGCAAAGAATTGAGATTCTGGAGACGCTTCACCTTGGAGGTAACTTCAGAATTCTCTGCTGAGATAAAAACCAATCCCAGCCTGGTGCTGAAGAGAGCCCCCAGGAATATAATCTTCTGTGTGGATACTAGTTAACTCTTCTCTTCAGAACCAAACCAAAATGTATAAATTGACCTCAGCAACAGTACCTGGTTCTTGAGCGTCTCTGGATGTCTTACTACAATTAGAAGATAGACTTCCAATTCCTCTTTCCTCAGTTTGGTAATGAGCACCACCAGGGCCGCCATCAGGGGGGGACAGGGGGGACAAGCGTACCGGGCCCGGGCATGAAGGGGGGCCCGGCAGCGCTGCATTTTTTGAAGATCCGGGCCCCCCTTACGAGCGCCCGAGCCGTACGTCTTGCCTCTGTGCTGCCGAATGCGGAAGTGCCGAAAAGCCGAAGCCGATGCGCCGAAAAGACCCGAAGTCACGGAAAAAGCTGAAGTCACGAAGCGCCGAAAAGACCCGAAGTCACGAAAACAGCCGAAGCCGAAGTCCTGAAGCAGCGCAAAGACCCGAAGTCACGAAAACAGCCGAAGCCGAAGTCCTGAAGCAGCGCAAAGACCCGAAGTTACGAAAGGAGGTGAAGTTGAAGTACTGAAGCCGTGAGTTCAATTCTACTGAACACCAGTTTGTGTATTTTTTTTTTTTTTTTAATCTCCTGGCCACCAATGTATTATTTTAATATTCTATAGGCCCCTGCAACCAATCTTTTTTTTTAAAACATGTTTTTTTGGGGCCCCAATTTTTTTTTTAACTCGTAAGGGGCCCCTGACGCCAATGTTTTTTTTTTTTTTCAAAAAATTTTTTTTTTTTTTTTTTATTTTTTTTGGGGCCCCAATTTGTTTTAAACTTGTAAGGGGGCCCCTGCCGCCAATGTTTTTTTTTTTTTTCAAAAAAAATTTTTTTTTTTTCAAATTTTTTTTTGGGGCCCCAATTTGTTTTTAACTTATAAGGGGGCCCCTGCCGCCAATGTTTTTTTTTTTTTTTTAAAAAATTTTTTTTTTTTAAATTTTTTTTTGGGGCCCCAATTTGTTTTTAACTTGTAAGGGGGCCCCTGCCGCCAATGTTTTTTTTTTTTTTCAAAAAAATTTTTTTTTTTTTAATTTTTTTTTGGGGCCCCAATTTGTTTTTAACTTGTAAGGGGGCCCCTGCCGCCAATGTTTTTTTTTTTTTTTCAAAAAAATTTTTTTTTTTTTTAAATTTTTTTTTGGGGCCCCAATTTGTTTTTAACTTATAAGGGGGCCCCTGCCGCCAATGTTTTTTTTTTTTTTTTAAAAATTTTTTTTTTTTTTTAATTTTTTTTTGGGGCCCCAATTTGTTTTTAACTTGTAAGGGGGCCCCTGCCACCAGTTTTTTTTTTTTTTCAAATTTTTTTTTGGGGCCCCAATTTGTTTTTAACTTATAAGGGGGCCCCTGCCACCAATGTTTGTTTATTTTTTAGTTTTTTTTACATTTTTTTTGTTGGGGCCCCAAGTTTTTTTTAACTTATAAGGGGGCCCCTGCCACCAATGTTTTTTTTTAAAAAAAAATTTTTAATTTTTTTTTTTTTGGGGCCCCAATTTTTTATAAGGGGGCCCTGACCATCAATAGCTTTTTACAACTTGTGTGGGGGGGGTTACTTTTTTAGCGCTGATGTCTGTGTGGTCTTTTAACTGCGATGTGGAGTGGGCGGGAAAATGGGGTGGAGCTTGGTCGTCAGTGTGGGCGGGGCCCAGGGAGCCCCAAAAATTTTGTTGTACGGGGCCCCGTGATTTCTAATGGCGGCCCTGAGCACCACTAAAACCTTGGTGAAGGTTCTTGGCAAGGTAGAAAGGCAGGTAATGAAAATAGAAAATGAAACCTTCCCAGGCAAATACTAAAAAACGCTAATATTGCTCTGCCACAGGAAGGTGAAGATATGCATCCTTTAAGTCGAGAGAAGCTAACTAATCACCTGAGTCGATTACCGACTTTATTGTGGCAAGTGACTTCATCTTGAATTTCTGATGTTTTAAAAACTTGTTCATACGTCTTAATCTAGAATAGGCCATAAATCTCCTTGTCACGACCGGCACCCAATACCAGAACAAGTGCCAAGCACCCTGGTCTCGGCTCGGCTTCACCAGTAGTTTGACCACCGTTGGGCTTCGGGAGGAGCCCTCAGCTTACTTGGGTGCCACCTAGACTTAATGAGAGGTGCAAGGCGAGATGTTCTGGCTGGCAAAGGGGCACGGCTGTAAGCAGAGTCTTTTGGGCCGAAGGTCACGGAACAAATGGAGCAGGCAAGAGAATCGTCAGACAGGCAGGGTCGAGGCAGGCAGATATCAAGAATTGTCAGGTAGGCTGGGTCAAACCAGGTTGTCAATCAAGGGGTTAAGCAGGAAGAGTTGTCATAGGCAGGCGAGGGTCAGGATACAGAATGCAGAATAGTCAGGAACAGGCTGGGTCAAACACGGGTAATCAAACAGACTAGATACAGAACAGATCAGATGCACAAGGCTCAGGAACCACTAGAAACAAGTTCTATCACGGCCACTGGCTGGGAGTATGAATGGGCCTTCAAATTTCATGCCAAAACGTGCGGCAATGCGCAGTGGCGTAATCACGCCAGCGCACCTGTACCTTTAAGAGGCGCGCAGGCGCGCCGTGTGCCCTAGAAATCAAGATGGCGCTGGATCCGGCACCACGGAACCACGCGGCGGGCGACCCCGCCACACAGGTAACATTATTACACTCCTGATGCCTTTGTAACTAGGAACAAGGATAAATAACGCCTAGACCCATTGCTGAGGGGAAACTGGCAAAATTGCTTTTTTGCAAGTAGCTGAGATATGTAGTCCTGAAAGACTGAATAATCGACTCCACTGTTGGTTCTTCCTGAAGAAATTAAAAATTGTCTTGAGACTTTTGTAAAAAGTAGGGCCAGCCTCATCTCATTGTGGCTTTGGTTGAATTTTAGCAGATCTGGAATTCTTAGCCATAGAGGCATGAAAAAATCACAACTGACTAGAATGCCAGGCAGACTTGTATTCCTTACCAGGCCTGTACGATGATCTAGCCTCCCCTCTGTGCCTGGAAGAACCCATCTTGTCTTCTCTCTTGAAAGAACTTAGTTTGGGGCAAATATTTGGAAATAAATACTCTTAGTCTCGAAGGGAAGTTTACATAAAGTAATTTTTGAAGCTGTATCCGCATTCCAGGAGTGAAGCTCAATGCCCTTGCAGCCGCAGTGGTAATGAGATATTACAGGCTGCAAATCTTGATAATCTACTGTTGCCTTAGAACAATTCCGCTTCTTACTTCAATTCAGAAATGGCTTCACAGACTACCTCCTTAGGAGAATTCTCCATAACAGCCTAATCAATGTTCTCTGCCCAAACAGGCATCGCTTTAAAAACAGAAATAGCTACAACAACTGCAGCTTACAAGCAGCTCCTGCTGTTAACAGTGCTTTCTTAAATTATGTATGTCCATTGGATGCTTTAAAGTTGAAATTTTGTCAGTCAGAAGTGCAGTCTTTTCATAATCCTCTGAAATAAGTAATGTTAAACAACAGAGGTAGAACAATCAGGTTCTTTAGAAACCATAGGTTGCCTTAGTGTATCAGCTACAGTGTTATTGATCCCCTGCAGAATAGATTCCTGATTGAAGGATATAGTAGAAGTGGAAGCAGACTCTCTTTTTTTTATCATGCACAGCAAATTCCTGAAAGCATGTCTGGCAAAGTTTGTTATGCTTTATAGCAGGATTGACACAAGCCCTACAGGGTCCAACCTGTGCCGTTTTTTTAGAAGCAGCAGGGACAGGGTCACTAAGGCATAATAAGAGTAATAATAAATGAACAGCTCTTTTCGCAGAACCCTAAAAAAAATATATAAGTATGCTGGTAGGGCACTCACCCAGTAAGGCAGCCTGGTCCATGTTGTAGCACTATAAGGACTCCATAGGCACAGAACGCTGAAGCCATGCTGTTTGTGATCAAAAGACCCACCAGTGATGTCACTTCTGGTATGCGACTGCAGGTGGCACCAGAGCACCAAAAAGTATGTATACAAACAAGCCTGCCCCGGCTACAGGGGCCTCTGCACAGTAATATATCGGCAGAGCTTCGGGTGGAGGGAGCTGTAGAACTGCACCCAGTGATCGGATTACAAGAATCCATGAGTAACCTACCTGCAACTTCTACTTACCCACATAAGAAAACAAAGACAAGGGGAGTTGGAGGAGGAGGTACTTATGGGTATGGAAGGCGTGTTGTTTTCTTCTGCTTATCCAACAGGGAGAGAGCATACCCAAAGGTTATTATTATGCTGCCAGGGATGACCAGGAAATGGTCTTTTTAGTTGATGGACAAATCATACATTTAAACGATCGTTTTGAGGTAATCGTGGTCTTTCGATAACGAAAAGATCTTTTAAATATCTTTACATCTATGGCCAGCTTTACTTTATATTCGGAGCTTCCGACTGCATTTCCAAACAATATAGGAATAAATTATAAGACTACGGTTTGGATTTAAGGGTCTCCCATTAATTATTCGTTTTTGTTTTAATTTTATGATGGCATTGGAACAGTAAATATAAACAGGCTATATTGTACTTTATGTTGTGCTTTTTAAAAAAGGTGACAGCTGCGTAAATATGCATCAAATGGTACTCCATTGAGTAAAATGGAAACCGCTGTCTTTTATTCCTACTAGGCATAAATTAGCAGATGTCCGCAGGGGAAAGCAAGTCCTTTCGTTATTTGGCTGAACCGTCAATACGCAGTTAGAACAGTCACTGAACTGTATGGAATCCACACAATAACGCACACATTGGCTGAAATGCACTGCAGTTTCCATTGAGTGATAGGTTTATACATACACCTGGCTGAAAACCACATTGCAACTGCACTGCTCGTTGGCGCTGTGTGTTTACGTATTCACACAGTTGTCGGCTTTCTAAAATCACAATGTAAAAATGATTTAAAAATGCATGTGTGACCATAGCCTAAGGCTATGGACACACAAGCTGAAGGCTTCGGTTTTTGTCAGCCTGCGTATATTTTTGCAGGCTGAGAGAAGCAGATCTGCTCAGTGCCCCTGCACCATTGATTTGAATCCAATCAGCCTGTGTGTGCACAAACGCAGCTGAGCTGAGGTCAGCCCAAATTCACTAAAGGAGGCATTTCCTGGCTGACTTTAGCTTCAGCTCCACTGTGTATGAGCACACACAGGCTGATGATATTCAAATCAATGGAGCAGGGGCACTTCGCAGATCTGCTTCTCTCAGCCTGCAAAAATATGCCGACTGGCAACAGCGGGAGCCTTCAGTCTTTGTGCCCATGCAGAATTGCAGGTGCATACTAAATTGCAGACACCACAACTCACAACATGTGCATAATATACCAATACAGCCACAAGTATCTGTTTTGCTAAATCATTTGTAAGCTGTGGTGCATGTTTTTTCCCCTCTATTTGTGTTGGAATTTGTATCAAATCCACTGCCCTAAGGATGCACCTGCATTCATAAATGAGCCTGCCCTTTTGTCTTCATTTTTCAAATTTACGCTATTGTGACTATTCAGGTCTTTTTTATTGTTGGGATTTATGTCTGTTTATAATCTAGTCTTTGTGCATCCCATTTTATTCTACTTGTTTATGCTTTGTGCATGTTTTGTATATTCTGCACCCACAACATCATTGGTCATTTTTGAAGTAATTTGCAACTGGTTAGTGTTCTTAGTGTTACAATTGATTAAATGGTTTTATGGGAAGGCTAGAAATCATGCTAGGAAGTTAGAAAGTGAGGGAGATAAGGGTCACAATAACAGGAAGTATTTCTGTACAGAAAGGGTGTGGTGAATGTATAGAATGTGCATCCTGTACAGATAGCAAGGTACAGTCAGTATGGCATGTCAATACCATGTTAATTTCCATGTTCATTTTACAAAATTTGGCAGGTTATGAAAGTTTGAACATATTTCTGTGGGTTTTTTTTCAAGTTATTACAGTTTTGCTAATGAAGGTGAATTGCCCTTTGAGCTGTCTAACTTTTCCCAAGGGAAAAACGGTACTTTCCAGCACAAACGGGGACAGCAGGTTGAGCTGTCAAATGAGAAACTGTCCCTCTGAAAACAGGACAGTTGGGAGGTATGCAATAGTCTGATTTTGCTTCCAAAAAGGATTTATAACATGTTACTTGGAATCAAGTATAACGTACTGTTTTATTATTACAGAGAAAAGGGAAATATATTTTTAAATTCATTATTTAGATAAAATGGAGTCTATGGGAGATGGCCTTCACTCATACCTGTATAGGGCAATCTAGTCTCTCATTATATCATGCAACTAGCAGTAACATTTAATATAGACTAATGTTTTATTACCTTTCATGTGTTCATTATCTGCTTTAATACCCATAAATAAAAGTGCTAATTTACAATTTAATTCCTGATTAGATGGGATTTTTACCCTATGATAAATAGCCCCAAACTATGGGCTGTTCCCCCTAGAGAGGCTTGGAACAGTGGAAGGGGGAATCAGCCTGAAGGCCAGTTAGGATAACTTTGGGAAACCTGTCTGTAGGCTCTCCTAGATACACCTGAAAGCCCAGTTTGAAGGTGAATATGGTGATATTTGGGATGAAAACTTTTATTGCCCTAGATATTTTTGTGACAACAGTGCCTGAATGACTGATACTCCAGACTGATACTCCAACCTGCTTATTAGCTAAGGGGTCCCAGCCTGAAGGGGCAGTTAGGATGACTTATTTGCTGCTGGGCTTCCCTGCCGTAGAAGGGTAAGGGTGGCCTCACCAATGTTTGGATTCCAAAGGTGCTTAACCAGAGCATTTTTGATAATCACTGCCCTAATGCATTAAAAAATTAGCTTCTTGTTTACAATTCCATGCTGGTCTTTAAAACTCTCAGACATCGACCATGATTCATTTAGTTTTGCAAGAATGCCTAGTGGTTTCCTAAGGTCAGAAAAAAAATCAGCTACAGAAGGAGGAAGTCCAAAAAATCTGTAGCCAGCTGTATGCTCTACACTGATAACACAGTTCACTTCTACTTGTCATATATGTTATATGACTGGTGATAGACTAGCAGTTACAGTATGTTGAAATAGTCCTAGTGAGCCTGAGCAGTGGTATTTCTTTTTGGTTTAGTTTTGGTTGCTCCTCTGGTGAGTGTAGGCTGGCCTTTTGCCTTACCTTTATGTGAACCATGTTATGTTTTGGGTAGCCGAGGATGAGGAGAGTATAACAGTGCTTTATTAGCAGAGTCATGCAGGCATTACACAACAGTAAGCTTTCACTTTTTAAGCTGACAGGAAGTATGCACAGTATAAGTCTTGAGCACAGTGACATCTACAGGCCATTTGTATAAACACCACATATTCCTCCTATAGTAGGAAAGCATTTGGAAAACTATAATAACAGCAGCAATTAAACAGTATGCATTTTAAAACAATATTATACATTCTTCACATAACAAAGTTGTGTCCATGCAGGTAGTTTTCTGATTCTCTCAGTATGCCTTATAGGTCCACTTTCTTCAGGCCTATAATATTGCAGTTGACATCAGGAGTAGGAAAATGTTCTTCATCAAATGGAGCGTCTCCAAAGTCATATCTAACAGGAGCAAGACGACTTGCATTCCATATGCGACCATCAGACAGTTCATATGTGTATGGTCCTCGCTGGCATCTCACTTCAAGTGGTGTAGTAAATTTAGATTGTCCTTGTTTCAATATTCCTGGTTTCTTAATTCTGACTAAAGATCCAGGCTGAAAGTGTACTTCTCTGGCACCACGTTTTCAATCATTATAAGCCTTGCATTTGGCTAGTTTCACAATGTCAGCAGTAGATGATTTTGTAGGCACCGTATTTTGTGGAAGTTTGATGTCTGCAACATGTAACTTAGTGCGCATCTGTCTGCCATGTAATAATTCAGCAGGAGATGATTAAGTTGTTGCATGGCGCGTTGCTCTGTAGTTATGTAGAAACTCTGTTATAAATGCTTTCCAAGATTTCCCAGTTAGATTTGCTGTCTGTGGTGCTTCTTTCAGACTTCTCTTGAATCGCTTGATTTCTCCATTTGCTTGTGGGTAATACACTGAAAATTTCCTATGCACAATATTCCTCTCTCTCAGAAAGGATTCAAACTCATTTGAGACAAACTGTGGTCCGTTGTCTGATATTAACTCCTTTGGATTACCTTCTCTGCTGAAGACTGTAGACAGAAATGTTATTACTGTAGCTGATGTTATATGAGAAACAAATGCAATTTCAGGCCATTTACTGTAATAGTCCATCAAGGTTATAGCAAATCTGCAGGTCTATAGGAGCATCTGTAAAAGGACCGACAATATCAATAGAAAGTTTTTCCCATGCTGAATCATGTAATGGTACTGGTTTGACATCTGGTCTCAACTTAACTTTGTGTACAAAGTTCTTTGCACAGCCCAGTGAAGTGTTGCTTTGTGGTGAAATTTTAGACACTAGCTGTGTGACAGGCACTGGTGCTGTAGTAATGAGACCATCAACTAATTGTAGGTTTAATGCAGGAAAGTGATCCCTTCCAAGTATAGCAGTACCCTTATTCACAATGTAAAAGTCACATTTTGCAGTATTTGATTCAAATTGTACAGTCACTGGCAAGCAACCAAGCACAGGGATTTAAGTAAATGACCAGTTTCAGGGCAGGTGCAATAAGCAGATCTTTTGCAAAGTATTTCACAAAAAAATCCTTTGGTAGTATAGAAACAGCTGAACCTGTATCAAGCATCAGGTTAATGGAGTGCCCCTTGCAGCAGAAGCAGTACTGACACTGACAGCGCATATAAACGTGTCTGGAATAAATGTACCAGCTTTATCCACACTTAATACTGTAGCATTTGTAGTAGTGAGTTCATGAACATCTTTAGCAGAACTACGGCAGATCTTAGCAAAAAATCCTACTTTTGTGCAGTTACAGCACCGTACAGCTTTTGCGGGACATGTAACATGATTTGCAGTGTGTTGTGTTGAACCACAGCGAAAGCAGTATTTTCTATTTGTATTTGCTGCAGGGTTTTGCAGTGAATCCCTTTCTTTAGCAATGTATTTTGCCTGTGACTGTGCATTATTGGGCCACAGTGTTGAATTCACAATCTGTACATTCCCAGCAGTTCCCTGACTGAGAGTTTTAGCCTCTGCTACTGCGGTTTCAATTTGGCTAGCAACTGTAATAGCCTTTGCAAGGTCTCTTTCTAATGCGAGGTGAGTTTGTTTGTTCCACTATTTGGTCTCTTAGCATTTCATCTGTTAGAGTCCCAAACTCACAGGTAACAACCAGCTCTCTCAAAGCCGCTACAAATTGTTCTGTGGATTCGCCATTACGCTGTCCATGTTAGCGGAATTTATATCTTTCAGCAACCACATTTACTCTTGGTACAAAAAAGTTCTTTATAGCAGTAAGAGCAGTTTCATAAGTATCATCAGGTAATGGTAATGGCAGTGAATAAGTAAACCACGCTTTCTAGCAGCAGAAATCTCCCCTTGGTCAGCAGCAATAATGTAATTTTCAAACATATGGATCCAAGCAGTAAAAGGTATGGTAGGCTCACCAGGGTTTGGAAGAAAAGGTGCAGGCTGCTGCAGAGGTAGAAGAGTCATCCTTGTCGCCATTTGTTATGTTTTGGGTAGCCGAGGATGAGGAGAGTATTATTATTATTATTACATTATATATTAGCAACCATGAAGGAATCACTGTTCTTGGAACGAAAATGTATTGCTCTTAAATGTTTCTGTAGAGTTTGTTTCAGAAATGAGTCTTAATGGAAAAGTAATTAAAAACAGCATAATATAAACACAAATTGTTTGCCGCCAAGACCTAAAGTATGCGTGGCATTTTATCATTGGCCTGCTGTAACTTTTAAATGATTTAAGTGAGTAAAGGTGTCCATACACGGGCAGATTTAGCTGCTATCTGTGCTTTAGACCCCTTATATGCCTTATTTGCCCGTGTATTTGGCATTCTGATGGGCCTCCCTGATCGAAATCTGGCTAAAAATCGGCCTATCGATGGGGCAGGTTTGATTTTCCTTTGCAATCGAGGACCACATCGGCTAGTTGATGCAGTCAGGCCCGGATTGGCAATCTGTGGGTTCTGGCAAATGCCAGAGGGGCTGATATAAGGTGCCATAGAAAGTCAGTATTTAGTGGGCTTGTGGGGGCTGTTTGGGCCTCTGTGTGGGCTGATTGAGCCTCTGTGTACCTGAAATGACAGGGCCTATTTTAATTATCAGTCTGGCCCTGGAAGTGGTCCTCATCACCAGGGTTGCTCGCCAATGAGGCGAGTTGAGACTGTCGCCTCAGGCGGCAGCACCCCACTAGTAAAAATGCTGCTCCTGGTACTTTAAGAGTGAATTTCAGGGGGAGGGGGGGCAGCAGCAACTGCTGCCTCAGGCGGCGGAGGGGCCAGGATCGCCCCTGCTCATCACGCCAGTGTCCATTTCCATCACTGTAATACGATTGTTTGGCTTTAGGTGATTAGCCCAATATCATCCTGCCTTTAGTGGGCATATCGGGGAAAGATCCACTAATTTGGCGACCTTGCTAAATGAGTGGATCTTATGGTGTATGGCCACCTTATCTCTAACTCTAACATATTCTGCTGTACTTTACAGAGGTTATGCATAATACACGACCCACTGGAGTTTGCAGGATAAAGTCCCTGTCATATTCAATAAAGTACAAAAAGCTACCGGCAGGCAAGGTTCTTCCATACAAGGGCTAGCCCCCTATGTTTTGTTATGAAAAAACCCCACAACTTTGTCAGGTGATAATCAATGATTAGGCACTCCAGTGTTTAAAGGAACCTATCCCCTCATCAGTATGCAGGAGATCACTGCTCAGTCCATAATGATTAATTGTCCGTATAATATGTTCAAACAGGCCCGGACTGGCAATCTGTGGGTTCTGGCAAATGCCAGAGGGGCTGCTATAAGGTCCCATAGAAAGTCAGCATTTATTGGGCTGGTGGGGGCTATTTGGGCCTCTGTGTACCTGCCAGGGCCTATTTTAATTCTCAGTCTTGCCTGTAAAGTGTGTGCTGAGGAAAACATATTTCCTCAGCACTTTATAGAGATTATACATCAATCACATCAGTTCCTGTCCTATTTGGAGCTTACAATCTAAGGTCCTCACATTCACACACTATGGCCAATCAAGAGCCAATTAACCTGCCTGCATGTTTTTATAGTGTAGAGGAAACAAACTCAGGCCCTGGAAAACATACAAACTCCTTGCATATAGTGTTCAAGCTGGAATCAAATTTGGCGCTTCCCACTTAGCTGTCGTGCTTTACCTCAATATAAATAATGGACAAATGGTATTTCACTTTCTGTTGAGTATATATCTCATTACTCACTCATAAGCTCTGGTCACTGGCAGCAAATATATTTGTGACTGTACACAGCCAAAGGGAGCAAGTCACTTCTTCCAAAATAGCAGAACTTTTTTTATGTGCACCTGTAAGTGATTTCTAGTTTCCTTCAGCAATCCATCATGGACAGATTCACTACCAATGCTTGTTCCGAAGTAACTGACATTTTGAAGGAAAGGAAACATAACATGGAATACTCAAATAGCAAAACAAATGCTGTGCCATAGATCTATTAAAAGTATTTAACAATCTTTATTAGAAGAAATTACAATACAAAACAAAAGCAATGCCACATGGGAATCGGTTCAATTCAAACCATCAATGGTAAATTAAAAAAAAAAAGATCCATGCCTAAAAAAAACAAACAAAAAAAAACACTGTTCATGATGTTTATATACTGACAGAAATGCTTTCATGGATGGTTTAATGTTTTCCAGGCCCAAATTTGCTAAATACCCATATATGAACAAAATACAGGTTTATTCAACTAAAACTAAAGGGAAATAGTTAGAATGAAAATATGAAAGGGTTTCAATGACAAAAAAATAAACACGGTTACCTAACCTGTTTAATAACTGTTGTTGGTTAGTATGTATGTGATGGAAATGTTGCATTCTTGCTTTAGCTCGGGTATTCTTAACAGACCTCAATATTATCACCACCATGCTGTGATAAGAAGTAAATGTACCAACCTGTTACATAAGGAAAATACTTTTAGCAAGGCAAGCAGCATAGGGGCTCCTGCTTGTCAATAGAAGCAAATAAGCAGAAAAGAATACTACTGTGGTTGTGTTAGGACCGACAAAGGTATGCTATTTATATTTCTTTTTGGGTATCCCGCTGCTATACATTTTAAAGTGTCATTCAAACCACTGCCTGGTTGTTAAAGTAAGTGGAACTGAAGAGCTGTAAACATTAAATAGATTGCAAAAATGTCTTCAAAATAAGTCTACAACAATTTTCAAGTTGATCTTAAGGAAGGATGAAAATTAAAAGTAAAGTAAACACCACTTAGAAACATCAACAATAATTTCCCTTTTGCCCATTCATGCAAAGCATCCGATTACCACACGGACAGAAATTTTTGGCTCGATTGTAACTTTCCCTTTTTTATTAATCCGAGGCATGGCTGAAAAACCAACAGCAAATCAAGTTTCAGGATTATAAGAAAAAAGGAAACAGAAAAAAGCATCATAATTATCACAAAAAAATAAATACACAAAACTGAAATTCATTATAGAAACAATTTAAAACAAGAAAAAAAAGTCAAAAATCAGTTTTGTGCCAGAAAAATATTAATAATAACTTACACATTTACATTCTTTCTGTCCGATAAAGGTTGTCTTCTGACCATACACTGCTGGCCAGAATAACAAAAGGCACATAAATAGTCAAAGATCAAGCCATTTAGTATCTCACTAAACAGCAAGTAAACTTTTCCACACATAGGCCAGGGGCCACGTGGGCAGCTAGCTTGTCTGCTCTGGTGAGGACCTTGCTTAAAAGGCAAAAGAAAAGCAGCTGGCTGACACCCAGTTAGGGTTAGTGCAATTAGCTACACCAAAGTCTCCTGAGGCAACTTGTTGCTCTTATAATGCTCACCCTGCACAATGTCGAGCGTTGGCCCTATGGCTAATAATAGAGACTTCCAACAGGGGAATCTCCAAACAAGAACTGTGCATGGTTTAGGGATTGCCAACTGCATCATTTCACTAGGAGTTTCATTCAGTCTTCTAACTATAGCCTTAGGGACCTGCCAGGCAGACCAGGCATCTTGTGTAAACAGTTCATAAATGCATCTGCCCTTCTAATCTTGAAAGGAGCAGAGACACTGCAGCATTTCCAGGGATTATACTCAGATATCCAATGTTCAGGAAAAAAATCTAAGTTCACATTACTGCAAAATCAACCCCTTCTCATTCAAGAGAGGTAACTAATGAAACTAAGTATATAAATAATCTTATCCCCTCCCTTTCCTACCCCCACCCCATGACAAATACAAGTTTTTCTTTTTTTAAACATAAATAGGCTCTGTAACAGGTTACACACAAAAAAAAAATATATATGTACAGGTCAACAGCATTGCTGCAAGTTTGTGCAAACTGCATGATACACAATATATCTATTAAAAGGGGTTGATATTGTACATGCAACTGCTGTTGCAATCTGTGCTCATCCGTGACATAGCTACAGCACAAACATGGAAAACAAAATGCTATGAATCGGTTCAATCAGTTCCCATAGTGAAAGCATCAAAATGAAAGTGTTGTCGGACCCAGCAAAGGAAACATCATGTAACCTGCTGCCGGGCCAATAAGGGTTGCATTGATCGGTGCATAGGTCTGCTGCAGTAACATCACTGGACAGAGGGATCATCTGTCTCATCTGCCAGGCTTCACATATACTACTGCTACTCCTCTAGTCAGATGGTGCAGGAGGATGAATTTCACATGACGCAGCATTTCTTCTCTTCATCAAAGGATCGCTCAACGCGGTCAATTTCTTCAATCATTTTAGTAAAGATCAGCTTGCTCCTCTATAACAGACAGGAACGCATGATTATTTGGACTGTGGCATTTTTATACACACACAAGCCTACCATATACATAATATGTACATTTACACAATAATTCACAAGCCTTCCTGAAACATAGGCGTCCTAGGGACCCCCCAGTGCCAACCCATTTGCCATGTGCATTACAGGAGCAGACTACATCAGAGAGGATATATAGGGCTTTTATATAATTATTTTTTAATAATTCCACGCCTTGTTGCAGTATTTACTACATTACCTATATTGATTTAGCAGTAATACCATACAAAATAGCTTTTAATGGTGCATATATTGAATATATGAGGCAAGAATCACAGACAAATCAATATCCTATACATTATGAATTTCAAAAATGGTCATTACAAAAATTAGGAAGCATGTAGGCAATTATCAATTTACCTCAGGGTCCTTTGCTGAAACTTCCAGGAATGCGGCACCCCAAGACTCTGCAAGCTTTTTCCCATCTTCTGGTTTCACTTCACGGCTGTGCAAAAATAGTTAAAACAACACAATTTATATAAGCTTTTGTGAGGAAGAAAAAGGCAAACATCAACAGTAATTCTGACAGAGGGAGTCTGCTTTTGTGACCAATGCAGCTTTACCTCGTGACATGCCATGTAGCATTGTTAGCACTTGTATTGGCTTTAGGAGAAATGTCTGTTCATCCTTTAATAAATATGAACCCGATATAAGATGGCAGAGTACTTCTGCATATCTATAAGTTGGGCTAGACTAGGCCTCTTGCAGTGACTGCAGAGGTTTATTAACCATGTATCTGCCATAGATCATAAAGTCAACTACCTGACTGCCAGAACAGATTGACCATTCCCATTTGGCACTTTATGAGTTTATTAGTTTATATATATATATACATATACATATACATACACACATACATACACACCCTTTAAAATGTTCTATATTTTTTTTTATAACATTTTCTATAATTTTTTTATGAATGTGACCTAAAACATCAGCTGATTTTCAATGAAGAAAACCTAGTTAAACAAATGAAACTAAACAATTATATTTGGTCATGGATTTATTGAAAAAATAATCCAGATATCTGCATATGGCAAAGGTAAGTGAATATTTAGGATTATCATATAATTTGAAGGTAAAATCAGAGGCTGGTGTTTTCAGTCAGTGGGGTGTGAGTGAGAGACCCGGATTTATTTAAAGAATGGGGATCCAGCAAAGGAGGAAACCCACCAACCTCCAAAAGCTGAAGCTGTTCTGTATGAAGGTATGGAATATTTTTTTTCAATAAATACATAACCAAATATAATTATTTTTGTTTCATTTGTTTAACTAGGTTTTCTTCATGTACGTTTAATAAGAGTGGATGCTTTAGAAAATAAAATGAATTATATAACAAGTGAATTAAAATCATAAGAACATACCAGTGAGTTGGCAGATCATTCTTATTCCCAACAAGGACTATAGGCATGCTGAAAAGAAAAAGGACAATAAGTTTTGAAAGAAAAAAAACAAAAAAAGACATCTTTTTTTTTTTTAAAAACAAGTTTTAATAGACATTTATCCATCATATTCTCATTCAAGCAAGCCATAGATGTAGCAAATTGTTTCTCTCTAGAAGTCACCACAATTCTACGTTTTTGTCCAATTTAGCTACCCAGGTGGGGACCTACACAGACCCTTGTAGAGAACTGCATCAACAGCCGATTTGGTTCTTACCCAAATGGAGTTTTAAAGGACGTCAACTCAAAAAAAATGTGGGTTTTTTGCCTAATAAAAGAAAATGCAATTATAAGCAACTTTTCAACATGACTATTAAAAATTGTTAGTGCTTTAAAAGTTATTTGTTAATGTAATTGCTACTGAAAGCAGCATTTACTTAAGTCCTGGTTGTTACTTTTTAAACAATGATGCAAATGCCAGTCTCCTCCAGCAAGACAGGTCTGTTAATCAGTTGTTTTATGTTGCATTGTTTCAAAAGCCAAAAGTCACAACAGAAAGGGACAAGCACTGCTTTCAATAGCAATACATATACAAATAACTTAAAAAACATAGAAAATATGTAATGAATGTATGTGGCAAAGTTGCTTAGAATTATGTTTTCTTGTATTAGGAAAAAAACTATTTTTGTGGTTGACATGTCTTTTAAATCTACCCATCTGATATCTGGCCAATCTTCACCCAGATTATGAGTTGGGCAAAATGTCATTACATGTTACATATCTAATTTCACAGTGCAAAACCAGTCACCTTTACTTCTCATACTATTGTTATATTATTTAGATGTTATGCTATGTTGACTAGGACCTTTGTATCAGCTAGTGGTATTATTTCTGTATGTAATCTATATGTTTGATGCAAACCCCCCTTCTATTGAACAGTGCAGCAGAATATGTTGGTACATATGGTACAATTAGGTAAATGGGGCCAATTTAAAAATTAATAAATACTTACAGACACTTTCCCCGCTTGTCCACAAGAATGCTATGAATGGCACGGGCAATCTGGAAGCTGAGGGAGCAGAAGTTTAGTTATGCAGAAGAATTGCATCAAACACCTTTCAAAAGAGTTGCTGCAACTTTTGGGTGTATATACAGTATGTCAAAAATAAATAAAAAGAAAACAATTTATCAAAAGAGATAAAATAAAGTTCTCCAGTAATATATAGTAGCATAGAATAATATTATAGTTTGTTTTTTTTTAGAATTTTATTTCCTTAATAAATATACCCCTACAGCTCAACATATTATGGCTGAAGGTTTGACATCCCTGTAACCAACAGATCAATCTGGCAATTACCTTCAGTCTTCAATAGGTGGCACACTCTCTCTACATATATAAGTCAA
Organism: Xenopus petersii; assembly: GCA_038501925.1. NCBI lineage: Eukaryota > Metazoa > Chordata > Amphibia > Anura > Pipidae > Xenopus > Xenopus petersii. The sequence continues at coordinate 131,307,350 of CM076675.1, forward strand.
TCTAAAACAAAAGGAGCTCACCTTCTGGAGCATGCCACTGAGTAAACAACAATGTATCCATGGATCCCAAAGATGAATGACTGAGGAAGCAGAGAGTATTCGTCCTTAAAAACAGAAATGACAAAAGGTTAGTTTACCCTTTAACAATGTGAGAAAGCTCAAAAAGCTGTTAAGCAACTCACCTGCCCTGCAGTGTCAACCACATCCAACTCAAACTCATCGCTCCCCATAACAAAGGTCTTGCTCCAAGCTGCAGGAAGAGGGCGTATATTATTATTATTATGGAAAAAGAAAATACAGGCAGACAATTAGGGATCTCAGCACCGACTTTCACTTACTGTTCTCAATGGTAGGCTCATAATCCTTAGGAAAATCCCCTTTAATAAACTGAAGTGCGAGGGAAGATTTACCTTTAAAGAACAAGATCAGAATATTAGAAGAATATATTACACACAGACACAGATAACATTGACAAACCCTTAAGCTGGCCATAGATCTGGAAAGATCTGATCGTACGAATCCTCGATTCGTACAATTTTGGGACTGTGTGTGGAGAGTCGCGACATTTTTCTTCCATGGAGATCGGTCGTTTGGACGATCGGGCAGGTTAAAAGTTTTCTGTCGGCTGATGATAATATCTCTGCTTGTATTGCTGATCTGATCTGACTATATCGTTGTTAGCTTCCCTGTAGAATTTGACATTGCCTGGTCTGTTCTCTTTGCGGCTTTATTTTATCTGAATGGTTAGTGGCAGGTCGGGAAGATACGAAGGTAAAATCTGCACGTGTATGGCCACCTTTAGCTATGGAGCACAAGAGGAGCCCGCAGTGCCATTATCTTTGAAGTCATTGGGTGACACCCATGGGGATGACCGTCACAATCACAGGGATTGAAGAAGAGAAAAAAAAAAAAAAGTACAAGCTGAGCAGAAAATCCACTTTACATAGATAAAGTGAGTGAACTCCTTTCCCCATGTGATTGTGGAGCTGATAGGGAGTGTGAAACAGGACGAGCAGCTGTGTTTGGCCAGGTGTTCTGTGCATGGAGATAGTGCATCCAAATCACTGCTGGCTCTGCTCCACGTTGTGCATAGTCATCAGGAAACAGAGCCATGTGCTGCAACAATCCTGCCTACTGCCCTACCCCCACTCATTAACTAAACATGTCAGCTCATCCCCAGCAACCCACCCTTCCCCCTGCCCACGGAAGCACTACTAACACTACTACTACTACTACTACTACTACTACTACACACAATCATGAACATTGTGCAGCCAAGTCCACAGTCAGTAGTAAGTCCACATATCCCCGCCTGTAGGTACCCGCTCACACTGAAGTCAAATGCCAGTGTCGCACCAAGGAAGTGGCAGCACTTACCTACTGAAGGGTAACCCAACATCACGATCTTGCGGTGCTTGACAGGCGCCATGGCGATAAGGACAGAAGAAAACGAAATACGGCCTTCCACCCTAAGCAAACCCCCAGTAAAAAAAAAAAAAAAAAAAAAACCCAAAACAAATGCCTGCAGTCCGCGACCCCTTGGAATAGCCAAATCCTCCGCACACAGATCAAATACACGGGTTGTAGCAGGCCAGCCCCGCCCCGTCTCTACAGTCGGCCAATCGGTATCCTGGAAAAATAGGGGCCTCATCCGGATTGGCCGGGTTGCTCAGAGGAGTCCCAATGAAAGGCGAGCCGATGGCGAGGCGCGTTTATTCATTGTTTGGGTTGAGATGGAGGAATGTGGAGGACGTGACTGTTCTGATTGGCTCTTGCGGCTTTGGCTTGGGTAGGGTTTAGCACGCAGGAAAAATGGAAACAAACTCACGTGCTGCAATTCGCTGGCGCTTGGTAGATGTGTGCGGCTGTAGCGTACGGGAATTTTTCTCTGGTGGTTAAAGTTGGAAAAGTCGGCTCCTGTTGTGTAGTGAGCAGGCCTGGTGTTGTGGCGTGTCTTGAGGGAAACCTGTAACAAACGAGGAAAAGTTGTGGGAAACACTAGAAGCAGTATTTCTGTCGGTTCCTAAAACAAACGCTGTGAAGGCAGATGTTGTTGTCAGGGAGTTTTAGGCGCTGTACCACAAAACCGGAAGTGGCTGCGTTCTGTTGCTTGGGGGGGGTTCTCTAGGTAAAAGAGAAATATTGTGCATTCTTTCTAAGGGGTATCACCCCCGCCCTCTATTTTGTTTGGTTACTTCAGTTGTTTTTATAAATACCTTTCAGCGTTAGGTGTTTATTCTTTAATCCAGTGCCAGACTGTGGTGATTTACAGCAATTAATGTTTGCCTTCATGTTCTAAACCACTTGGAGATTGACTGACTAAAGCTTAATGGTTGCTATGGAAGCCCACACCAGTTAGCAATTCAGGTCTTGGCCTCGCAGGTTTGTCATGCTGCTACCTCATTAGGGGGTTTACATTTTTGTGGAAGGGGTTTGTGGTTTGCTGAATACTTAAAGGACCAATAAAGTCTGTGGCCATTCTATCTTTATAATGCCCTGTTCGTGTTTTATAATCTAACTGGACATGTTAAAGAGAATTCAGCGTTGGACTGGCCCACCGGGATACCAGGAAAACTCCCGGTGGGCCCAGGTGTCGGTGGTCCCTCATGCTGCTAAACATTTGGCCTATTTCATGGTCATTTCCTATTTCTATAAGTACAAAGAGGCTAAATAGATGGAGTAATCGATTAAAGTATGTAAAGAAAAGAGACTAGGAGAATAGAGGCTAAGTGAGGTGAGGAAGATTAATAGTACTGAGGGTGGGCCCCTAGTCTAAGGTTTTTGGGTGGGCCCCTGGAGTCCCAGTCCAACATTGAGAGAATTAGATACTCGTGATTACTACTTGCTAATTTATACCCTTAGAGGAATTGAGGTCTGAAGATTTCAGAAAGAATTACATTAATTTAAAAAAGAGAAAAATAACCCCTCTTCCACCTGGTCTCAAATTTAGACTTGCCTTAACTTATAAAGAGCTATCTTCGCCTCAAAAACCACAAATCATTGGTCCCTTAGGAATCCCAGTGCAGGATTGCATATTGCGGGACTTTTAGCTTTGGTGGAGGAGGGGTTCTTTTTCTCTTTTTTTTTTTTTTTTTTTTTAATCTTTAAACATTATTTAATGGTCAGTGTGTTGGGTTGCCAATAAAAATTGACTGTGCACAGGCCCATTCTGGCAAATGCCAGAGGGACTGCTATAAGGTGCCATAGAAAGTCAGTATTTAGGGGGCTGGGTGGGCTTTGTGTGGGTTGATTGGGCCTCTGTGTACCTGAAATGCCAGGGCCTATTTTAATTCTCAGTCCGGACTGTGCAGGTTGATTAGTAGATAAAAGTGCAACACCTTGGAGGCGGGAGCAGATGCTGAAAGTTACAAATCCCTCCGAGCTTTTAACCCGTTTAAACCTCCCTTGCCACACTATAACAACCAATTTTTGGCTTCTGACCTGTAAAATATGATAATATCGAAATTACAGTCTATTGATGAACTTCATTTCCACCCAATTGAATTCCAGAAATTTCTGGCGACGCCTAATATGAACATGTGCTAATATTGATTCCAAGGGCATATTATATGTTTTGGATCGATATTTTAAACTCGGACCAAATGGTTGTAGGCTTATCTGATGTTCCTGCAATTGTACATGATATTGATTATGAGTCTCCTAACCTTTCTATTACATTGATTGTTGTGAATTTTTTTTTTTTGGACAACTTTATAAGTGCATTCAAAGCCTTTCAATATTTCATGAACAGGAAATTGGGTTTCTTGAACTTAGATAACTTATCAGTTGTAAAGACTGTAGACTGACAAACCTTTAAATCTAATGTACAGATTTAATTAGTGATTTTGCAAGATTCATGTCAAATGGACACACTTCAGTTTGATGATGTGGATTTTTTGATTATTCTTTGCCTGTCTCTGCCAACCAGAGTCTTCTGCTTGAAGTTTGGTGTACGGTCTCTACTTGTTTGTTTTAAGAAATAGTCGTAGTGTTTAATGCATCTCTGGTTACTTTGGTACCATCTCTGCACAACACTACCCACAACCTGAAATTAGAAGGAACTGCCTGGAATCCTTGGCTGCTGTGCACATTCTATGCTGTGCTACATCAAGGCAGATGTTATCTCACCATACAGCTAAACATGTCGCACCATTTCCTATGTAAATTACTTGCCCTCCTAGGTCATTATTTTAGTGTAGACTAAATCACCTTTTGCCATTGTTGCCTCCCATAAGGAGTTCTTACTAACTTGTAGTTCCCTGGCAGTAAAGGAGAAATTACAGGACATACAGTATCTGTCTTGTCTAGAGGTGTGCAACTGACTGCAATTATAGCTTTGAGATGTGATGGTCCTGTAACATAATGTAAAATCTTCGTTCTTTATGCAAAATGCAAAACATCACCAATCCATAAGGTTTGTTTTCCCTTGAATGTATTGATGGTCTATACCAGTTTTTCTCAGGCCACTTTCTAGTATTCTTTAAACAATGTTTATTATTATTTGACTAAAGAGACAGGCAACATTTATTGAGTACATACTAGGTACGTACTCAATTAGCTCAGAAGTTATAATTTGAAACACTTTTTTTCATAAACAACCATAATTTTTGGATTTGACCCAAAACAGAATCTTCGCCAAAAGTTAACTGGATGGACAGGATCTTCATTTGAACTGTAATTTAAAAAAACTACATTTTAGCTCCATCAATGAAACTGTAAGATCTAGTAATACAAATGTGAAATATTCACTTGTCTAGTCTTTATATAGTCACAATATTATGGGTTCACATTTGTGTTTACTGAATGCCTAGAATCTGGTAGAATTTAGTTCACCACTGCTGCAAGATTTACTCGCCGGGGCCTGCCAGACGTTCTTGCTGACGTGAATCCGTAGCAAAAAATGCATCTGGGGGAGGGGTGATCCCGGGTAGGCTAGTTAAGTTACTGCCTTGCAGAAAGTTCTTGTATTTGACCAATTAGAATTCGTTGCTTGTCTGGTTTTGTTATTTTTATAATGAAGCTGTGACAAACTAAAAGCAATGCTCTGTTTTTGATTGGTCATTGTTTTTGGATTATCAAGAGACCTATGCACAACCGTAATGGCTTGTTGCTATCTTCCTTAAACCCAGCAGGGCTACATGCCATCAGAAGAGGTGGAAAGTCAAAATGGTTTGCAGAATTGGGACTTGGACTAAACTCTTTGATATTTGCAAGATTTATTTATTTACTTAACACTTTCATTTCTGGGAAGTTGCAGAATTTAATTGAGCCATTGTTCTGTATGTTTCCACTCTATGTAAAGAGTAGGACAATTAAATGCCTCGCATCAAGCTATACATATGCACAAGGGGCATTTTAGACAAAAACTAGCCCGTTTGCAGGGGATACAAAATAGGTCTGTTGGGGACAATCTAAGTTTAAGCTTAATGAAAGACCATGCTGTGACATTTAAAGTTTTGTTTGTGACTAGGGCTAAACGTTTAGAAACTAATAATGTTCTTTTCCTAGGCTGCATCGAATCATTCCCCTTTGTTTTTCTGTGTCAGGATGCTGCAGCCTGGCTTCCCAGTTATGACAGTAAATATTGCATCTGGAAAAATATCCTTTTGGCATAATTAAAAAATAAATGCACACAAATTGTTGCAACAATAATTCCATATGACCAGTTAAGCAGCAAGCATAGCCAAGGCATTAAAGAAGTCTGGTATGCTGGGGGTGATGCCCAAATAGAAAATGGTACAAGCAGTACAAATGTCTGTTTAATACCTCTCCTCCAGCATTTATCCTTTATCATTAAATATAACAGATGCCCTTACTAAGCAATGTTCTTGTGATTATTCTATCTTCATTGTGCTTGTCAATCCCATCAGATTGAATTTTGACACTTGAATTGGCCTGTTTTTCAGCGTTTCATGTGGATGGCTTACTCCATAGCATGTCTATTACAAGATATTAATACCTGAATCTTTTTTATAGTTCAGAAAGATTCAAGATTGACTTTTTGTGCTTCATTATGAAAGTGGAACCGTCATTAACAAGAAATCTTTCCTCAGCTGTTCTGGGTAACACTTCTTTGACTGTCAGGTGCCTTTTGTGTTTTACGTAAATGGAGATGATACAGGGTACATTCTGCAGGGATCCCAGTCCAGATACTTTGCCCAGGGGTTAAAGAGCTGCTACAGAGACTGTGAAAGACAATGAGACCTTACCTCCCACAGTGACTCTTCCCATCAGTGCCTCTTATGCTATCTGTATGGGGGAGGAGATGCCACAGTAGAATCAGAGCAACCACCTCATGGTAGGACTTTTCCCTCTATAAATTAAACCAGTTGTATGTATGTATATATAATATACGTTTTCTATTGTGGTCTTATATCTTGGCTTCAAATGACAGGTGAATATTTAACTACTATGAACTTGTTTTCATGTTCATATCGGTTTCAATGTATTAAAATTAGATGATAGTCACATTGTGTTAATTTATATTTTTAGAAGTTTGCTTTCGTGTGAGTCTTTAAAAATGAAGTGGTACTTGCATATTTGTAGCTAAAGTCATGTTGATAAGTAAGGTGTAACCTTGCTTTTATTATCTAGGTTCCCCAAATACGCTTATCTTGTTTAAAATACACGCTGAAATTAGTAGTAACACTTTAAAAACATTTATATTCAATTATTACATCTTTAACTAGGTTTGTGTGTTTGTAGAGTTAACACCAAATGTATGATAAAAATCTTATCTGACAGGACTAAAAATGTTTAAACATTTCACTTGTTTGCTTTTTCATATGTCCTCCAGAAATATTTTATATCCCCCAAACATTTGCAAAAAGATAACACTTTGTTAATCCCTATAAACCAATTCCACCCCCTACTCACATAGGAAGGGCACTTGTGTTTGCACCCACAGGGATTAATGATCCTGCTGTTCTTGAAACAGTCAGTTTGAAGTTTAGAGGGGCACAGTGGATTTGGGCCTTGTTTGCTGGCATTTAAAAACACACACACACACACCCCCCCCCCCCCCCCCACCTGGTATGCAGGGATCCTGGGCTTTTGTTTGTTTATCAAGCTAGTTGATCACCTAAACATTCTTTTATTTTCAGCTAGGGTTATTATTATTATAGGGTTATTAAACAACACACAGGGTTTAACCCGCTTTCATATAGTCCTGTGTGCTGGTAATTTCTTCCTTTTCCTGAGGAAATCAGAGTTCCCAAAGGCAACCCACAAGACATAATAGGGCAGATTTATTAAGGGTCGAAGTAAAAATTTTAATTTTCAAAAAAAATAATTTTGCTCAAAACTCTCAAATTCGAGTTGTGAATTATCCAAACTCTATTTGTGTTTTAATTCCAATTTAAATTTTGAGCGTTATCATACTGTGCCCTTTAGGGTAAGGGTACACCTGGCGATTCTGGGAGATTTAGTTGCCTGGTGACTAATCGCCTCTTCTTTGGGGCGACTAATCTCCCCAAACGTCTTCCCTCTGTCTTGCGCTGGCTATAATGAAAAGTCGCCTTCGGCATGGCACACGCGGCCCTTTGTATTCTGAAGTTGCCTCACGAATCGCAAGGTGTGCTCTTACCCTTAAGAACTCAAATTAAGACTAATCTCCAAATGACTGTATAAGTCAATGGGAGAGGTCTGGGGAACAATTTGGTGGTTTGAAGCCATCCTAACATTCTTGGGGGGGGGGGGAAAAACTTGAATCAAGTTTGTTTTTTTTTTTTTTTTTGTTTTATAATTCAAATTAAATCTGATTTAATTTTAGGGTTGTTTGTTTGAGTTTAAACAATTTTCATTAATAAATTTATACTAGTCCAATTTCAAATCTATGGGAGTTTGAAAAAACTCGCATGAATTTGAAATTCAATCCTTGAAAAATGTGCCTCTAACACAGGGATCTCCAACTTTTTGAACCCGTGAGCAACTTTCAGAAGTAAAAGTAGATGGGGAGCAACACAAGCATGAAAAATGTTCTTGGGGTGCCAAATAAGTGCTGTGATCGGCAATTTGCTAGCCCCTATGTGGATTGTCACCCTACATTGAGGTTCTGTTTGGAAGTACATCTGGTTTTTATACAACAAACACTTGCCTCCAAGCCTGGAATTCAAAAATAAGCACCTGCTTTTAGGCCACTGGGAGCAACATCCAAGGGGTTGGAGAGCAACATGTTGCTCATGAGCTACTGGTTGGGATCACTGCTCTAAGAGTACATACAAACCTTGATTTTCTCAATAGACCGCTAATGGCTTTAATTCAAACTCACTATTTTTACACTTGCATTATTACCAAGTACCTTGAGTGTCCCCAGAATCTATAGGCTTTGCCAACATCTTTCCATGAACTTATCACCAGTTTAGCATTGCAAGGTCATCTCCTCGCTCTACACTGCTGATTTAAGAGTTTATGCCCTTTTTGGAACTGTAAATGGAACTGTAAATGGAAGTTAACATAACAGGTGTTGCAAACAATAGTAGAAGGATAAGGAGAGCTTTGCACAAAAGCTCTTTCTGGGAGTTTGATGCAAATTAAAACAAAAGGAATTAGAATACATTGAAATGAGATAAATACTTGCCCAGGGCTTCCATATGCTAGGTAGTGTCATGGTATGGGGGGGAGAAATTAACTTGTTCAACTTTAAGGAACATCACAAGGGCCAGTGGGTTTGTGAAACAACTGATGGGCATTGGTTGAGAAATTTTTTTTTTTGGCACGTGAACATAAAACATTCTTCTTTATTCTGTTCTCAGAGGGACTCAAGATATGGAGTCCATTGGCCAGTAGTTTAAGCCCCGAAGCTATATCATATTTGGGGCACCAAATATATTGAAATTGCTCATCAGTCCTTAAACTTCTGAACCCCCAAGCACTTCCATTTTGCCTAATGATTAAAAATGTACATTGTTTAAATATTCAGAACCAGCAGATACAGGGTTAAAGCCATTAACATATTTTAACTAATAATGGAAAGTTGCTTAGAATGATTAGACAACACAGTACAGGTATGGGGCCTTTATCCAGAATGCTCGGACGTGATGTTTTCTGGAAAAGGGGATCTTTCTGTAATTGTATCTCCATACATTGTCTGCTAAAATCACTTAAATATGAAATAAACACAACAGGGTTGTTTTGCCTCTAATAAGGATTAATTATATCTCTGGGTCAAGACTAATGTACTCTTATTATTGCAGAGGAAAACAAAATAATTCTTAATCTGATGTATTTGATTAAAGTGGACTCCAGTAATTTGGAGCATTCTGGATAATGGATCCCACACCTGAGATACAGATTTTGGGTTAACAGCCGGTTTACTCTCGTTATAAAAGATCTGGTGTTTACAACAGGATTGGGTCATCAACTCAAAAAAAAATCATATTGGCTGATCAACTCAATTTGGTTTTTCCTGGATTCCACTCACAAATAGGGTTGCCACCTTTAAAAATAATCTATACCGACAGGTGGAGGGGGCGGTGTTAAAAGGGCGGGGCCGTGACGCGCTATTCGCTGACCGGGTCGTGGCGTCAAAGGGGGCAGAGCCATACACGCGAATTTGGCAAGAAACCCAGGAAAAAGGTAAGCTTGGGGCAGGCCACGGGCTTTATTTTAGGTGTATTACAAATTTACCGGCAGCTACATTCCCGGTAAATTTGTAATACCGGCCCCCGCCTTGGCTGGTGTTTTACCGGCTAGGCCGGTAAAATACCGGCCGGGTGGCAACACTACTCACAAACCATTAGACATTTGTTCACTTGAAGTCTATGTATAGCCAACACTGAATACCATTCCAGTGCAAATTATATGTAGCACTGCATGACCTCTTTGTTATGGTAATAAATAAAAACAAAAAAGCAGATTGTATTTTTTAGAATCCTTTTAGATGTGTGTTGTGATTGAATAGTGCTTTCCCAAATAATTTGCAAGTGAAAAACAAGCACATTACCAAGATAAGAGGTGTGGGTCTGGGAGATTCCAGGAACTGTAGGCTTTTACAGTGAGTAAAGATGTCCATGGGTTTCAGGCACTTGGCTCAGTTCATTTGCAGATGAAAACCTAGTTTGTTGTGGTTCCTTCACTCAGTCAATTGAGATGATACTGAATATGGAGTAAGTGTATTTATTGACATGTGTCTGCCAGTAGCTCTTTCTACTGTATCTAATTGCTGCTGGTGTGATGCTAATCGCAGAAAGACAGGAATTCCCAGGACCTGGAATGTAATGGGGGAAGCAATGGAAATTCCAGATAGTTCCTTTTACTGACAGAGCGACCTCAAAAGCAGTTTATTCAGTTTGCTGACATGGGGGAGGGAGTGCTATGTGCAATCAACACATTGCAAGAATAAGCATTACAAGCCAGCCAGTGGTTAGACCATATTTAGCATGTCCCTAAAATTTAGCTCCACAAAGGTGAAAAATGCCCTAAATTAATGCCCTATATTTTATTGCGAGCCTGATGCATTGTCGAGGTTTAATGGTCGTCTTCATTATTATTTCATGCCCAATGTTGAAGCATCTCCCCAAAATGGCAGAATTAGATATTTATTCTCAGCAAAAAATACTTTTATCAGCACCCATTTTACCATGTTCATCACATTAACCTAGAAATCCACACAAAAGTTCTATATTGCCTAAAGCCAATGTGATTTAGAAGTTCCACAAACACAGAACTAACAAGCCTAAGGACAAGTGTCCTCAAAACCTCAAGAAAGATCACTTGTTACCAACAGTCGGAATGTGTTTTTGGACTTTGTCTTGTTTTGCTGGTTTGGCTGTCTGATGATCATAACAAAGACTAAAAGGAGTGTTCTTTTTTTTAAGTGGAAAGAAGTAGTTGTTGATACTGATGGTTGCACATCCATTATAAGAGTAGCCCAATAATACTGAGCAAAGACTTAAATAATAAACCAAAACCATTCCAATACTTGTGTTCTATTTATGGGTATCTTTATCTTTTCCATAATTTGGATCACCATTATTATCATCATTTATATATTTGCCAAGTTACGCCGTGCTTTACCTTCATTCATAATGGGGAACAAATGGTGAATAACAAACGAGTACAATCGGATTAGAGGGCCCTACACATGAGAGTTTACAAACTAAAGGTTTGGGTACAATTGAGACATTAGGATTTTAGAAACAATTTTGTGATTCATGATACAGCAATGATTGATTAAGGTAAATTGAATAAGCTTGTTTAAACAGGAGGGTCTTTAAGGAGCGTTTGGAAAGAAGGAGAAAGTATGACAGCTCGAGGCAGAGAGTTGCAGAGAAAAGCAGACGCCCATGAATTAATCCCAATAGGATTATTTTGCCTCAATAAAGATTAATTATATATTCGTTTGGATGAAGTACAAGTTACTTTTTTTTTTTTTTTATTATTATTATTAAAGAGCTTTTTGGATAATGGAGCGTCTACCCATGTGTATATTAAACTAGTATATTTTCACAGAATTTTATTAGTGTATGATTCTAAGTGGTTCCCAAATGTTAATAATCCAATTAGTGCTTTAATACAGGTAGTTGTTTTGATGGGTCAGATTTCAAAGGGGTTAGTGACAGTAACGTTGGTAGCAGAGTGCACATAGCACAGTTTATGGCCATAAGTAGTTCATTTTTACTCAAGACACCAATACAAACATAGCAGTGTCTCTGTTGGTAAACAAATGTCTTTCTACAAGCCACCCAGTAACTGGACTTCCTACTGGAGGGGGAGGGTGGCCTGACCTCAGTCTCCTGTCTTTGTTTTGAGTGGTGCCCCCGGGTGTGTGTGTGTGCCTGAGGAAGGTGGGAGGGGATGTCCTAATTTAGGATGGATTAACATTATTGCCTTTTAAACTGACCAAGGAATGTTTCAGGCAGTTACGAAATGAAGAGGTTGGGGGTGGGGTGGCAGAAGGAACTTGGAGCATTTATCATGTAATTCCAAGAATTCAAAGGAAAAGGAAGAGCACTTGGGCAGCATGTTACCTAACTGGTTGGAGCAACCAATCATAAGGTTTCAAGTAGTATAGTTTATTCTTTATTTACGAAAGAAATACTAGATACACTACGACATTTCCTTCAATTATAAAAGCTAGAAACGTTTTTGTTTGTTTTTTTTTTTTTTTACATTTTTGAGGTGCTAGTAGAAGAAGCTAGGTGGGCTAACACACTGAACCCGGGCAGGAATTAGATGCAGGAATGGCTTGTGAGTTAAAGCAGTTCATTATATCTGTCTCTGTCATAGCTTATTGTATATCATAATTCATCTTCTTTGATGCTAGGGAACTTCCCTCGACATGATCATTCTAGAAGCATCCAGTAAATGTAACTACCCAGACCTGCTAATCCATAATATTAGGCCAAGGTGAAACATACTTTTTGTATCCGCAACATGACTTCATCAAATTTGTGTATTTGGAAGAGATTGAACATCACTATATTTGCCTTTTCAACTTCCCATCAAAGCTCAAAAAAAATCTGCTTTTCTGATGCACTTTAAGGTTTTCTCTTTCTTGTTTAAAGGTTTTTGTTTTTGCAATTCCAGTATTTAGAAGGCAAGGGTTTCCTATGATAATACAATGGTATTCCGCAGTGCTATCCAATAATATAATTGGAAACTGAGGGACAATGAGTTTCTATGGGGAAAGCGCAGCAGTATCCCATCTCCATGCCACAGGTTTCAGCAAATGAAAAAAACCCAGTTTACATGCCTTGTGTTTTGTATGTATTTTCTATAAAAGGGGAAGAAAGCTCTGATTTAATGGATATGGCTGTAGTCCGAGGGGGCAGGGAGAGAAGTGGTGAAAAAAACTGTTTGGGTTTACTTCTCAAGCGGTTTCTTAGGAAAAAGTCACGGCAACAAAACTGTCAGGATCAGGAAGTAGCAAATTAGTGATTGGAGAGAAACATGGTTATATCACCTCAAAACACACAATCATGCATGAAAACATGGTTCATGCCTGAGAATTACCTATATACTATTCCCTTTTTTTTTTTAAGTGAAAATAATATTTATTTTCTTAACATTGCTATATAGGGGGTTATTTATTAAAGTCTGAATGCCAAAAACTTGAAATATTCAAAAAAAAAATGTTTTTTCTACAGAATCCAAATTTTTTGGGAAAAAAAAATATCAAATTTTTCAAGATTTATTATACCCAGAGGATGGACAACTTCCGAATCCGAAAATCCAACATCTCAGACCTGCCAAGGTTGTATATGTCAATGGGAGACGTCCCCAAGATATCCTGATCTCTGCTGGGTTGAAAAATCCGAAAAATTTGTACGATTCAAATTTTCATACTTTTTTTTGTTTTTGTTTTTTCCGGCACTAGAAGTTTATTTATTAAATGTATTGACAAATAAGGGGAAATAACCCGTGCGGATTTGGTAGGAGTATATTTCAGAAAATTAGATAAAATCTGATTTTGATAAATAACCCCCTTAATGTAATTCAAAAACTTTTTAAGATGAATATAACTAAGTGTTAAACCAGGGGTGTCCAAACTGCGGCCCGAGGGCCAAATGCGGCCCAGGATGCATATGAATGCGGCCCAACTTGGTTCCCGAGGAAACGTCATGTCGCAAAAGGATATATGAGGAGGGGGGACTCTGCCCATTGCCCAGTTAGCAATAATAATATAATAATAAGTCTATTTAATATCCAAGTGTCCCATATTCCAGTGTATAGCTCCATCTGGTTATCCAACTTGCATTGTAGTTCTTTTCTGTGTTTTTCCTTTACTTTTACAAATCAAACGTGTTTGTGTATTTCATATGTGGCCCCAGACAATTTTTCTTTTTCCAATGTGGCCCTGCGAGCCAAAAGTTTGGACACCCCTGTGTTAAACTGATACTTGGACCTGGAATAACGAAGCACCAATTTGCCATAATCTATTATTCAGAATGAACACTGATTCCCCAAAAGTTAGATTTTTCAAGGTCTTGTTTTTTGAGATGTAATTTTCTTTCCCCGTATAGAAAAGCAGTGATGTGACTGCCCTCTACTGGTGTCTAAAAATACAGCATCAGTCCTAGTGTTCTGTTTGTCCAACTAAAGGCACAAGTTGGAGTGTAAGTAACCGATAGCTAGACTTTTCCTTTGTTTTCCTTTTGAGGATGGAAAGGTAAAAGTAATCAGAACCATTAATCAATTTAGTGGAATGTATTTTAGCCTTTCATTTTATTAATTTTTGCTGCCAGTTTTGGTTAAAAATTGGGCAAAATACCTCCATGTTAAATTTACACTGATTGTTTATGGAAAAAAAAAATCTTGTTCTGTGTAGTGTTTATTTTTAATGTGTGTCTTAATCTCGGTTAGTTAAAATAATTGTATGTATGTATAATTTTCCTAAATGGACAGTTGGAAATCCTGATATGCGTACTTTATTTTGATGTTTGTTCAACTCAAAAAGTGTTATTGGACATTATATCTATGAATATTTAGTGCACTTTTTGGATGCAGGTTGATAACAAAAAAATAATCCCTCTTACAAAAATAAAAAACTGAAGGAGTAGCGGACTATTGTAGATAAAACATATAAATACAATTCCTGCAGCCTTGAAAATTACATTCGGAAGGCGAAAGCACTTTAGAAAGTCAGCATTATAGGTACTCCGCAAGTCATTATTTCATTCTTATTTTCCTGTCGGTAAATCTAATTTGATTTATTTGCATCTGTTATATAGAGAAAGAGGAGAAGAACAGAAGATGAAAGAAAAAGATGAAAGAAAGTAAATCCGTAAGAAGGAGAAAAGAGAGAATTGGGCTCTTTTGCAACGACTCCGGGCATGGCCCTGCAACTAGGTCTTTGCCCAGAAAAATAAGAGCATCCTGCTCAGGTAAAATACACTACAAGTCTTTCCTATTCTACTCAAATTAAAGAATAATTAAATTATGAAATTGTAACCACCATTCCAAGGTACAAAGAATCTATGCAATTTATATGGCAATCCTTCCAAAGATCTTTGCTCTGCTCTGATTCTTCCAAAGATATTTGCTCTGCTCTGAACAGTGTCCATACTTATTCTGTAACCACCTATCTAAGTATACAACAAGTGAT
Organism: Xenopus petersii; assembly: GCA_038501925.1. Taxonomy (NCBI): domain Eukaryota; kingdom Metazoa; phylum Chordata; class Amphibia; order Anura; family Pipidae; genus Xenopus; species Xenopus petersii. The sequence continues at coordinate 131,322,396 of CM076675.1, forward strand.
ACTTGTCTTTATTGGGGCACACTATGAACCACAGGTAGTGTGGAACATGACCGTGAAATGTTTGTCTCTGATGAAGTGCAGTGACACGAAACGCGTCAGACCAAATGGCGCTTTGTAAATGGTGTACCAAGATGTTTAAATAAATAAAGGAAATTTTTTTAAACTTTAATTTGGAAACAAGCGATTCTGTATGAAGAGGGCCCTGGAGTGCGCTGTCCAACCAATACTCTGCAAGCTGTCACGTAGGCAGAGCACTGAATGTCAATGCCAAGGCAAAGCAGACACTATTACACATTAACAAGATTGCAAAGCAGATACACAAACCAGTATACATGTGTTGTGCTTTTAAAAGGCATGAACTATGTACTGGAAATCAAATCAAAAATATATTTTTGTTTATGTGATAATCCATATATGCCCCAGCCTTATACAGGGGACTGTTAGATGCAAGCTGTGATGTCATGAATCTTATAGGAAAGAAAATATGTGAATTCTATTCAGAATTACAGCAACCCCATGGCATGCCACGTATATTATATCACCTCACATTTCTTCTTTACTGGTGTTTTAAAAACAGAACAAATTATTCTACTATAGCAACACATTTTGTATTTTTTTTATTCTGACATCTTGTGGCACATTGTGAATACTACAGGCTCATGCTCTGTAAATACAGTTGGCCCATATGTTGTTAATAGAGGAAGTTCGTCTCTGTACTTGCTATTTTTTTTTAACTGGGTCTTCTGTTTACTTCACTTTATAGTAGATTTTGATCTATCATCATTTAAAAGAATGTTGTCCTGTTTATTAACAAATGGCCACCATTCTGTAACCATGTCTCTCTCACCAATTCATGGGAATTCCATTATATATATATCACCAGGGACCATGGAGGTTGTGACACCTATGTACATCATACAATAATTCACACACTCACCAAGTGGCTTTATAAGAGACATACATAATATAATTACAGTGGATGTCTTTTATAATATATAAGAGTAATAGAACATATTAAAAAATAATCCTGTCATATGATATGACTTTGTAAAATGCTGTGGCACCCTTATCAAACAGACATTTCAGCTTTAAAGGAAGAGGCAATATAAATACAGTGACTAATGATTCATATGTAACCCAGGTAGACGATATTAAACAGATTTACATAACTAGCAGTGACTGTGTATAACTATATAATATAGTGTAGTACAGGAGCTGGATGCTGCAGGCTGATCAGTCAGATTTTGTGATAACTAGAGACACCTTTTAGAAGTGCTGCTCCATCCTATTCTGGAATGACTTATCCATTCTTTATATGGGCTCCTAAAACTGGTAGTGGTTTAATTTACCATCATTTATAATGTGATTGAGACTGGAGCTTCAAACAAATACTGACTGATATGAGTAGTGTCTAAATTATATTTGATATACTAGATTACTGTTAACGGAAAACTATACCTGGACAATGTAGGTCTCTATAAAAAAAATATACAGCATAAAACTGTTCCTGTGTAAAACCCTGCATCATGTAAATAAACAATTTTCATAATATACTTTTTAGGAATATTTTCCATTGGGTAATCCTAAATAGAAAATCATCATTTCAAGAAATAAGGGCCGCCCCCCTAGGATCCTACTATTCACGGTGCACCCAACGAACCATACATGTTAGGTCACGTGAGCCAATTAACAGCCAAAGTTCTGTCTTTTGCTTCCACACTTAGAGCTGCAGATTTTCTGGTCATGTGATCTGTGAGGGAAAACACTATCATAAATGGTGATTCAAGGTAAGCAATCTAAAATGGCAATATTTTCTTAAAGAATCTTACCAAACTGGAATGTATATTTAAAATCCCACTTAACATGATCTGAACTGTTTGTTGCTTAACTATTCATAACCAAGTGTATGTTAAAATTGTATGCAATTTAAGAAATGTGCGCAAAACTGTATGATACTTTCAGAGAAGATTGTGTAAATTACATAGAGTACCATTCTAAGCAGCCATGGGCTTAATGGAGATAATTCCAACATAATTACTAGGCTCAGTGCTAGGGCAAATGTACTAAAATTAGGGAGGGTGCACTCCTTTGTAGAACCCCTGCAGTTGTCAGACAACTACTAAGAAAGACATTGCAGATTCTAGTGAGGCAATTACGGGTGACTTCGGAACACAAACCGCTCAGAGTGCCTGCCCTCAAGCGATTTTCATTTTAGCCTGCGGAAGGCAGATTGGGGCGCTTAGTCGCCATGAAGAAGAAATTTGTCGCCTGGCGATTAATCTCCCCGAATCTGCCCATGTGGTCAGACCCTAAAAATGTATCCAAGGCTGTGAGTCCATGAAAGGGAGTGGGCCAAGCCTTGAGCTATCTATATGTAGTATTTGCTAACAGTTAACCGTTTATGATTGTTATCCAGTTAATGATTCTCTTTCTCAACTGATACCTGGCCTTTGCTTGCCAATCCTTATTCACTATTGAATCCAAGGCCTTTGTATGCAGAGTTTTTTTATTTATTATTTTTTTATCTTAACTAAAAGTCTTCAAGATGAAATACTGCAGAAGCCAAGCAATGCTGACTTTGCCAATAAATCTTCTTGTCTTTTGAACAGTAACAACCGAGACGGCTGACTCATAAACTAGTGGGGTAACATAGGGCCTGATGGGATGCTGACTGATGTGCAAAAAATTACTGACTTTTGTGTGGGAGTCTAATACACTGCCTATGCTGTTGCCTTCCTTAAGGGTAGGGGCACACTGGGCAATTCGGTGAGATTTAGTCGTGGAGGGTGGTGGCAAATGGGGAGATTAGTCGCCCAGCGACAAGTATTTTCTACTGCTGGTGACTAATCTCCCCCAAATGCCTTCCCACCGTCAAGAATGCGTATCACCGGAGGGATGGCATACGTAGCGTTTCGGAATTCCAAAGTTGCCTGAAGTTTCCTCCAACTTGGGAAAACAAAGCAATACGTATGCCATCCCGAAGGCGATTCACATTCTTGCCAGTGGGAAGGCATTTGGGGAGATTAGTCGCCCGCAGTAGAGAAGATTTGTCGATGGGCGTCTATCTCCCCGTGTGCTATCACCCTAAAGGATGTCTGTTGGCTCCATTCCTGGAAAAATCTCCTTATGAGAGAACCGCAGATTAGTCAGCCACGTGGTCAAGAACTGACCCTGGCAGCAGTGTATAATTGTAAGTACTCTTATAGGCTAGTGTCTTGGAATTTACTAGCGCAGAAATTGATTCCCCCAGGCTCCAAGCAATTCTGTTTTCTGCCTTCTGTTTTTATATGGGAGCTAATCTGTGGATATTGTGGAGTTGATCATAGCCTTGGTCAAGAAGGCCTGTGTCAGAAGTCTTCCCTGTGTGCAGCAACACATTCCTCTTGCAGCTAAAAACACAAATGTAAACAGAAGCCTTTCATTGAAATGAAACCGCACAGAGCCATTAAATCCAGTTTTATTATTTAAGAAAACACTTTAAATAAGATTATTTGTTAAAATGGTATGTTCTGTATGTAACATTCATTGTTTCACATCTACAGGAAGCTCAAACTGTTTAAAAAAAATTAAATTACAATTTATAAGTAGAAAAATATACTCTAAGACTGATTTGGCAGCAGCAGGGGTTAAAGCAGATTTCGTTCTGAACATTATAGCATCACTTTATCTAAAAAAAAATAATAGATATTTAATTCAAGGATATTGGCACCTCGGGATTGAGGCACATACCACTGTTGGTGTGTGGCACTGGTCAGCAGGGTTTCTGCCTTTACATAAAACTACCAGTGGCACAGGGTGGTGATGTAAATTGGGTGAGGGTAGGCAGAATTATCAGGAACTGGATTGAGGTGGAGCATAATTTGGCAGGCCAGTTGGAGGTGCCTAAATTTGCTGGAAAGAAAATTTTAATACCTGCCATGGAAACCTTCTATTGTCAAGGCCACACAAACACTGGCTGGGTGGCACCCTGATTGCTTGGCCAGTAGGGGTAGAAGATAATTAACAAGCGTTTGTGTATTTCCTTTTCTTGTGTCCAGAATAAGCAGCTGATAGTAACAGCATAATGAAAAGAAAGCAAACGAATGGTTTTCATCTATGTGCACAGACCGTCTCTCCATTACACAAGAACACCATTACATTGAGGTTACTGCATGGGTAGAGCATATGACCGCGGCTGTTCCTGACTTCCTTTATATCCATGGCACAAAGGATGCTGTTACTAAAAGCAGGTACCACATGTTTAAACTCTACAGCAATATATTGCTGTTTGCAAATGTAAAAAGGTGCGCAGGAGCTTCCAATCGGGGGGGGGGGGGTGCAACCAAATGAGGCACAACTCTCTGCTTTCACAAAGAATTGTATGTTGGGCAAAACAGTGTGTATAGGTCAAAACACTTTGTGTCTTGCCCCAGTTTTTGTAAAGAGGCCTACTATCTGAAAATTAAACGTTTAAAAGGGGAACTTTTTGGATGATAGTATCCCATTGAATCCAAGTACACAATTGTTACTGATATGAAAACGTTCTCTCATTAAAAAGAATTCTAGTTATAAATGATTTTCAGAGTATTTGCGCAGCACGGTTTTAGAGGTTTAACACTTGCATAAAGGGCCCTTCCATGGTGATGCACAATGCAACAGAAGTTTGCTGGCCACTAATTCTAGTTGCAACATTGTACATGTGCAAGTACTAGTATTGTCACCCACATGTAATTTTAGGGCCCCTGAAACTGTTTGAAGATGACTATTTTTCAAAAATATGTATTGACATTGCTCATCACTTCATTGTGATCACCAGTGGACAGTTTAACCCCCAGGCCACAGTGGCAGTTGGGTATTCCCTATCATTTATGATGTAAATAAACATGACTAGAGTCAAATAGCTAGGAATAAAAAAAAGAGAAGTATTATAGCAGATGGGGTTCATACTTTTGCGGAAAACACACGAAATATGTCAAGGTTTTTTTTTTTTAATTGTAGGAGAAATAGATAGAATGCAATTTAAGGGCATAGCTACACAAGTGTTGCGCCTTGTTTTGGCAGCCAGCAGGTGGCTGGGGCATGATGCATTTATATACTATGCAGATTGAACAGGAGTCTTGCACTAGATGGGCAAAATTGCTCCAAGCCTCACCTTTCCCACCTGGTGCACAAGCTGTGTTCAAAATACGCCAGTACCTTCTCCAGTGACCCGTTGGACAATGAAAACCCAGTTTGTGTACTTCTTTACTAGCAACTGTGTATATCCACTGTGGGGGGGGGGGGATACAGAATAAATGTACTCTCCCTGTGCAATCTGTAAATTAGTCTCTGTTTCATCTGCCCTTCCTACTCTATCCTGTCAACAGCCCTGTTTTAACCCATGAGAGATCAGAATGAGGTGGCAAGTGTGGATCTTACAGACGTAGGATAGGGTTGATTGGGGGAGTGTGTCAGATGGTCTTCAGGCATAGCCATAATCACCAAAAATTGATCTAGGAATTCTAAGTATGATCTCCAGCATATTTTGAGGCAAATCAACTTGTAGGGGAAAGTGGGAGACATCAGCGTGTATAAATAAATTACTTTGCCCCCACATCATTTGAAGGAACACCCTACTATTTATTGCCCCACTAGGCCCCCTATAACGTTTCCTGAGGTTCCCAGTAGTTGGACACATTCATGCCATATTGGTGATGGTAAAAAAACCAAGCAAGGCTATAATCAGGGATTGTTGGACCCCACACTAGGGAGTTAGCAGGTTTCTCCCATCCAAGGGGCCCAAAATATTAGTCAACAATTGAAGCACCCCCCTGATGGCGTCTCTGCAAATGGGATATGGATTGAGTTAAAGTCAAATTTATTTTGCCCTTTCCCTTGCCCAGCATGATTCCAATGAACACTGCTGCTTGCATTGCAATTGTGTTATACATATAGTTCTAATCCGAGAACTACTAAGAAAGGATCACATGGCAGTGGCCTCCATGTGATCTAATTGTTGTCAATGTTTGTCCATGTTTGACCATGTGGGTGACCAAATTGGGCAAACACCTGCTTGTCCGGTAAGCACACCAGTGGATCAGCCTGTTTATGGCCAGTTCTAATCATATTCAAGCACTTAGTGGATGGAGAGGTTCATTTCCTAGCGCATACTGTGGAATTTAGGGTGAAAAATATATAGATTTTTGTGCATACAGGAAATGGCAATGGTTGCAAATATGCTGACTATTTGAAGAATGTTTTCTTTTTGGGGTGTAAACAATTATCTTTGTTGAATATATATTTCCATTAGCGCTGTTTCTCTACATGCCCTACTGTTTAACACAATTGATTCAGATGCCTTTCATTTTGGTGTGGTTTATTTATAAAGGACTTTGGCATTTTCCATTCTTTATTTTTGTTTGTTACTATGTTTAAGCACCTGGGACAAATAAGACACCGCAAAACAGAATACATCTGTATCTACAGAGAAATAGCTGGCTTCAGTTCAATATCATAAAAGCCACTTGGATACCCTTTGTATTAGTGCAGCAGAGAGTATGTATGTTTTCTACAGCAGCGGGAGCCATAATATGACTCTGATCTTTTTAACTGGTAGTTTTGGGACCAGCTATTAGATCACCAAACTAGCAGTTATGAAAGAGAAAATAAATAATCAGTGCATAGTGACTATCAGGCCATCCTAGCTTTACGACCCAGTGTTTTTATTTGGTACATGCATATCTGAGACCAGTTGATGTGGACAGAGGGAGTTAATATGTGGTGTATGGACAGAAAGCATGACACACACCACTTAATGGAGAAACAAACCCATTATTGAAAAAAAACCCTACCCCATATAGACCCCCCCCAGCCTAGCTGCTACCCCGGGCAAATGCCCCCTAACTTTTTACTTACCCCTCGATGCAGATTCAGGGATCGGAGTTCATGGCAGCCATCTTCCGGGTCTGCACCGAGGGGTGAGTAAAAAGTTAGGGGCATTTGCCCGAGTATCAGCTAGGCTGGGGGTTAGGAGGCTGGGGAGTCTATGTGGGGTAGGGGGGTAGGGTTCTTTTTTTTTAAATAAGGGGTTTGGTTCTCCTTTAAGCATTACCCACTGAGCATACAATCTCTAGCAGCATCAAAGAGCTTCACAATCATGATCCTTGCCAAAGGATCATGAAAGGGCAAGAGTAAGCCCGAAATGTTGCCTGGTTGTTTGACTTAATAAATTAAAAAAAAAGTTTTCACTTTTTGCAACAATGAGGTGCTGCAGCTGTACTTTTTTTTCTGTCTGTCTATCCAAACCCCTGGCAAGGGATTCTGGACTGCTTTGCACCCAACCTACAAGGTGGTTGAAGCACACGCAATTTTGTCTATTTTGGAAAATTTTGATTATGACAAAAATAGTTACTTCTTGGAAACTGATGCTTTCAGTCCTTTTCCACTCATGTCGGAAAATGGTAAACTTGGAACAGCATAGAGTGGTGTGCCCCATTCAACCGTGTGCAGTCACTCAACCTGCAGTTTAAGTATTCTTTATGTGAGCCGCCTCTGTCTTTCGCACCATATATTCTCATTATAGCACTTTCTCGTTATAACTATCATTATAGCTACTTTCTTCATATGCTCATTATATGCCAACCAAGCCTTAACTTGCATCTAACCATAAGTTTTATACAGTTTGGAAGTGGGGTACTTTGGGTTCCAGTCGAGGGGAAGGATTTTGAGGCAATAGGAATAGACTGCAGAACTCTCTTGCCCAGTATACATTTTAGAGAAAAGCTTCTTCATGTATATCAGTGGGAGGAAGCAGATGAACATATTTCTCCTTGTGTCTGTGATTCTTCCCATTTTCAGCAGCATTCAGAAACACATCACCTTAATCTGTACTTAATTTAAGGCATATCCCACCAAAGAACATACTTGGCCAGCACATAGAGTATGTGACAGTACCAGTGCACCCCATCACTCGTATGTAAATCTGGAAGCATTGAAGCTATGCCTTGAAAGAGTCTGAGGGGGGCTAAAAATGCATGTGCCAGTGTGTGTGACTCCACGGTAGCATAGCATGATGTTAGCACCCCATCCACAAGTAGGGTTCCATGTTCAGTCATGGGAGCATACACTCCAGTTTGTTCATCTACGGATACCCTCACAACCTTAGAAGATTGCACCTGAGTGCCATTCACATAGATTTGAATCAGGTCTCCTATTTGAACTCTATAAGCAAAAGTTGGTTGAAATCCTGCTGATGAGCTGCTTTTTATAAACAACAGATGATTGGGTGTAACAAGGAGCTTGGTTGGGTGTCCCTCAGCTTCAATAAGCACAAACGTAGCTGTTTTATATGGGTCCCTGTGCAAGAAAAGCAGAACCACTGAATGTATCAACAGGCCTGTTTCATCTGTAGTGAAGACAGTGTCACCAAGCTTTAGTTCAGACAGCGGTTTTCTCTCACCGGTCTCCATCATAACCATAGCTGTTCCAGGAAAACAGCCACCAGACCGGACACCCAGGGAGTTATCTGGAAAAGATAATAATCATATATCTTAGACATTTTTATGGATACTGTCACCTTGCAGCTCTGATATAAGCCTCACAGAGAAGTCCATGCCAAGTAGTCCTGCTGGGATGCCATCTGAAGCCTACTTTTTACTCTCAGGCCCATTACAAGTGAACCATTTTGGCCCCCATGTGACAAACTGAAGCATAGTAAATATTACTTTTCTGTGCTGTCGTAGGAGCTTCTTACAGATGTAACCCTTGTACCTCCCAATGGATGCCCTGTCATGTCTACCTTTGCACATTGCCAACTAACTCTACAAAGGTCTAGCACATAGCTTCACCGACACACACATCTGTAATAAAATAACCCAAATCTACATATTTTGGATCAGTAGGCAACAGTCTACATAAAACATGGAGGAGTTCATGTAAAATATACAGCAGCTATATAACATCAGGCTGGGGTGGGGTATGTCTCACTACTAACAAGCAGGCCAGGAAGCAGTTATAAAATGGAACTGTGCAAAAGCAATATATTGCAGTTGTAATAGAAATATCAGCTCAGAAAGGAATGCTTAACACTGAGGGCAGGATTACACGGACGATTCCACACGTTGCACAAAAACGCAGCCATCACGCCGGATAGGAAGGAAATAAGGTAAATAATTCTATTGTCGGATCGTGTCGCAGCATTGATGCAATGCGACTGTCGGATGCAGATGCTGCACGCTGCGTCTGCATCCGACAGTAGCGTCACATCAACAATGCGACGCAATCCGACAATAGCATTACTTACCTTATTTCCGTTGCATCCGACTTGACTCAGCGCGTCGGATTGCTCCGGAGTCATCTATGGGAGGCACATTTATCTAAGGTTGAATTTCGAAATTCATGGGAGTTTTTAAAAACTCCCATAAATTCCAAATTTTAGCAATTGAAATTTGTTTGAAAAAAAATTGGATTTTTCAACTCTGATTAATAAAATTGACCCAAAAACCTGAATTGAATCTGATTCCAATTAAAAAAAACTCTGTCAGGAAGGCTTCAAACAATTCCAAATTGATCCCTGGACGTCTCCAATTGACTTCAACAGCAATTTGAGTTCTTAAAGAGTGTGATACATCTCGAGAATCAAATTCAAATTTGAATAACTCCCTAGTCTAATTTGATGGTTTTGACCATAAAAAAACCTCTAATTTCGAATTTTCAACTTGACCCTTGATAAATCTGCCCTTAATACTGTGTTCCTGTACCTGTGTTCACAGAAACATGGATGTGTGCTTTGGATTCGTAATACACCCAGTCAAAGCCAGCTTCCACTGCCAGACGGGCCAACATGCCATATTTGTTTCTGTCTCGGTCAGATGTTGTAATGTCCAACGCTCGCCCTTCATAATGCAAAGATTCGTGAGCGTGGTGGCCGTCCTCATCCCAGCCCTCGGTCACCCGCAGCTTCACGCCTGGCCACATGTTCATCACAGAGATAGCCAAGGCATTGACTCTGTCTTTGCAGCGCTGAAACAAGAAGACAGTCAGGGGTGAGTAAAGTCTCTAGGGTTTTACTTTTAGTGAGGTTATCACATTAGGTTCTACCAGACTCATAGAATATATGACTTTATTGCTCGTACACAGAAAAATAATCTAATGGAACTGTTTGAGGTCAACACTCGGAACTGGCAGGCAGCACAAAATTGACTGTTAGATCACAATGTACCTTGTAGGCACCGCTACTATAACCTGATATAAGCAGGGCTAAAACATATAGCCATAGATTCCTCTGTGCTATTTTAAATTGTAAACTAACATGAACCTTACACAACAGAGCATCACACGGATCAGTAGAAGGCACGCTTGCCTAAACCAAGTACTATCTTTTAAACTAAAACGCTCCAAGATGAGCGAATCCTTGTTTTGCACACAAGCCCCCTGGTATATAGTTTCTAATGGGAAAACCAGAGCTAGTACTGAAATAAGCTTTCAATAGAATGTGATAGCACTGACTTGGTGCTATTCTAACCCAGTACTAACTGACCCACAGCCTGCCAGCTTACACTATGCCTATAGAAACTCTGCTTTAACCCAATAAGAATCCGACATCACAGTAAATGTGACAATAACATTCTTTCCTAGCGTTTGTTTCTCTACTAGCATTAAAGGAACAGTAATACCAAACAATGAAAGTGTTTTAAAGGCATGACAATATAATCTAGTGTTGCCCTGCACTGGTACAACTGGTGTGTTTGGAAACACTACTATATTTTATATAAACAAGCTGCTGTGTAGCCATGGGTGCAGCCATTCAAAGCTGAAAAAGGAGAAAAGGCACAAGATACACAGCAGATAACATGTAAGCTCTGTAGTATACTTGAATGGCTGCCCCCATGGCTACACAGCACCTTGTTTATATAAAATATAGTAGAGTTTCTGAAGCAAACACACCAATTTTATCAGTTCAGGGCAACCGTACATTATAGTGTCATTCCTTTAAAATGCTTTAATTTTTTGGTATAACTGTTCTTTTAAGAGCTAAATTGTCAAAAACAAACTTACCTGTATCTGACAATTCAGCATCAACGTTTGGCCTTTAAAATATTTTATCCTGTCCAAACAATGAGACCACCACTATCCAAGGCTTTTGCCAATATCGTTTGCCTCATCTCCTACCATACATGCATACAAATATCTTTTATTTATTTATTTATTAGGATAATTAAAACAACATGAAATAGGGAAGGGGGTACAAAAAGCAAAAAGGGTAGGGAGAAGGGCTAGGGAATCTATTTAGATAATCATAAAGAAAAAATATGCATATAGAGAGATATAGATAGATAGATAGATAGATAGATAGATAGATAGATAGATAGATAGATAGATAGATAGATAGATAGATAGATAGATAGATATAGCGATTGATATAGCATTGTACATAAGTTCTTTGATTTCACCATATTGAGTTTTGTGGCATAGCTTGGTAATATCTTTGTATCTTAGGTAGTACTAATGCTAGTACTATATACTAGGAAGGTTGTATCTTATAGCTCATAAATACCTACTACCAGGACTACTATCCACTTTGGGGCAGATTTATCAAAGGTCGAGGTGAATTGCCGAATGAAAAAAATTCTAATTTTGATTCCTTCATTCGTAAGATTCAAATTCAACTGAATATGGACCCGTTTGATCGAAAACTGACCTATTTGACCAAAAAAACTTCAACTTAATTTCGGTTGGTCTTTTTGAATTTGAAGTTTTTTCAATACAAAATTTGACCCTTGATAAATATGCCCTTAATGTGGGTAAGCTATTTTGTATAGGATATCCAGGGTCCCCAAATTTCCCAATATCTGTCACTTGTGTTGTGTCTTATATGAGTGATTTCATCTAACTTCCTATTCTCCTCAACCAGGATCCGCCAATCATTGTGTTTCTTTTATTACTGTTTATTACTATAGTATCGGTAGGTGTATGGCCTCCTTAAAGGGCATGTAAAGGCAAAAAAATAAAATCCCATTTTTTCTTACTTTAATGAAAAAGAAACCTATCTCCAATATACTTTAATTAAAAAATGTGTACAGTTTTTATAAGAAACGTGACTGTATGTAGTGAAATTCTCCCTTCATTTACTGCCGTAGATAGGAATTGTCAGATGGTCCCTAACTGCTGAACGGCGAAACAATCATACTTATGGACAGCAGGGGGAGCCCCCACCTTACTTATCAGCCATGCAGAACTCTAGCAGCTTTGTTTATGACGATCCCTAAGCAGCCCAGACCACACTGAGCATATGCACAGTCTTAGTCTTGCAGAGATGTTTAACAAAGTTACAAGATGGGGACCCCCTGTAGCCAACTTTGAAAGCATGAATTATTTGTTTGACAAGGCTTGTGGTGCAGTAAGTTTATGTTTATATTTAGTATACAAAATACAGCATTTCTAGCCTTATTCTATTTTACACTTTACATGCCCTTTAACTATTATTTTACTTTGTTTCTTAAAGTTATGTCTGGTGGTACAATCCCATACACATTTCTATGACTACCTAAGACAGGCAAAAGCCTCCAAATGAACCACCCACATTGCTTCCCAAGTATCTGGACACCACATGCGCTGAATATATTCCACTATAATCTCTTATATAATAAACACTACTAAAAAGGTTATCCCAGAGACTGAACTGGGTAGGAGCACAATTAAATACTGAATCAAATGCTATTCATAAAAATGCAGTTTCTTCCCAGTCCTCTAATGCCCCCATTTTTTATTTCCCTCCACCCATGTGTTTCTTTCTTTCAGACAATGCATGTTTTATCTAGCCATCTGCTAGGTGGTTACATTTTATAGCTGTATCCAGTTTTAGAAAATATTGTGCCCAAGTCCCTTCATTCCCTATCCTCCCCAACAGCACCCACGGGCACAGACAATTATCTCTGGTATGCCAGCTCGGCAGGCAGTACCCCGGGACATTCCAGTGTTTTTCTGAATCCATCCACTGGCACTGAGAGATTTCATGAGAACTTGATTGTGCACAGTTCTTCTAAGGCACAATAAACCCAGAGCCCTCCATTTAGCCTTGCAATGTCTTATCCAGTCTGCAGCCCAGTATCTGATGAACTGCAACTCTCTAAAATTGTTTTGTGATCACATTTATCTGTTTCTTCAAAAAGTATGAATAAATGCCATTTTCTATGCTGCAATCCAGCTGGTTAACAGTTCTTCCCTTTTTGCATCATTTGAAATCCTGGCAGGGAAGGAGGGACTAAACACTGATTGTTACAAATTGTAAAAATTTCTTCACATATTACAGACAGCATGCAGGAACTACATAACCCACAATGCATTGCACTGTTATGTTACTTTCAGTAACGTAACTAGAGGGGGGGGCCCTGGTGCAGAACGTGCAGCCGGGCCCCGCCCCCCTCTGTACACAATTATCTACCCGGAAATTGGCGGAGCGCAAGCTGCCGGGGGCCCTGAGGGGGTGCGAGCCCTGGCCCAATTGAACCCCCTGCTCCCCCGGTAGTTCCGCCACTGGTTACTTTCCTTATTGAAATCATGTATGCAGTGAATTGTGGGGTTTGGAGGATGCAGGCTGAGGACAGATGGCTGTTGAGTAACAGTAGTCTGCCAGCTCAGCAAAGTAGTCGAACAGATCAGCAGGAGAGCAGGGGACTAGGCTTAGGGAACTGTTACAAACCATTAAAAATCATGGAAAAATCTGCATATTTTTTAATTGATGTATATTGCAAAGTTGCTTGAAATTATGTTTACTTTTCAAAAAGCTAAGCCACCTTTAATTCCTTAGTTCTCTTTACAGGTTGCAACAACACACAATTGATTTGTGTCATCACAATCCAATGTTGTGAGCTATAATTGAAGCCAGGTTACACATAAATGTAGTTACAAAGCATGTGCCGCAGCTTGCCAATAAACAACAGAGTCTTAAACAAATGTGAAACTGCAAGCAGAGTCAGTAACACCTTGAAACTACCTTAAGGACCTACTGTATGGATAACATTTCTTGACTTTTGCAACTTATGGGCTCCAGTTATAGTGAAGGGAAAACCCTGTCTGTAAAATGGTCATATTTTATTGTGTATTTGAATTCACAGAGAACTGCTGGTGGAGTTTTGTTTTTATAGAAATTTTCAGGATTATTTTAGTTATAAAAAAAGCAGCTTACAAAGCAAAGGCTGTAATAGTCATGCCCCTGGATTGTTACATTTAGGATCTGCTAGTGATAACTTTGTACAAATTATTATTAACGGATACACATGATGTTTCTTTTTATTCCGCTCCTCCATATTTCCCTTTATTTGTTTGCTCCGAAAGTTATTCATGCCTTGGCACATTTCCAGGACCTTGGTTTAACAGGGGACCAGGCAGGCACCGTCAGTTAGAATGAAGTTTAGAATCTGTCATTGAAGCCTTTAGGGGCAGCACTGATGCTGAAGAATACTAGTTACTTCTCCGTCTGGAAGTACTGGGGCGCAGAACCAAAATAAGGGGTTAAAACGGTACATATAAAACCCTAGAGCAATGCATCTCATCAAATGTAGCTGCAGAGAGAGGCCTCCCTGATTCCTTAGTGGCAAATTTACTAAAGGGCAAAGTGACTGGCTGGCGAAAATTTGCCAGCGTGACATCATTTCGGGACTTTGCCGATCTACTAACGGGCGCAGGCGTGAATTCGCTTGCGAAGGAGATAGACTGTAGCGCTACTTCGCACTATAATGACAGGTGAATTTTTGCTGTGGCGAATGGACGTAACTACACAAATTCACTAAGATGTGGATTTTAATGAACGTTACCTCTTGCGCCAGACTTGCCTTCGCCACCTTAGATCAGGCAAAGTGTAATAGAGTAGATAGGAGTTCCAAAAAACGCTGGCGACTTTTCATTTTTCAGGGTGATAGGCTGCAAAAGATCATACATTTTTTTTAGGGTACCCGGCTTCCCCCCTACATTTCCTAACATATGGCACATAAACTATACACTGGGCTCATGTGTAGGGCAATATAACAACTCTATTTTATTTTATTAAGCGTCCCTGGGCTTGTGTAGTGTAATGTATTTGCTGCAACATATACGTCCATTGAAATGTAACTTCCCGCCGTATGCAAATTAGCCAACGCTAGCGCAACTTCACTTTGTTTGCCGAATTAACGCTAGCAAAACTTCACAATCGTTTGGCGCCCTGAACACAACTTCGCATTTTAGTAAATTAGCGTTTTTTCAACTGGCGATATCGCTGGCAAATTTCCTTAGGTTTGTGAATTTACCCCTTATTCCTTGCTGAGCAATGCTGTACTGCCTGAAACCAATGTTGCCCTTATACAGGGAATTTACACAGGGTTAATTATACTTAGTAAGTGCTAATACTAGAAATCACCTAACACTTCAACCAGATAATCACCACTAGCAGCAATTCTCCATGGACTTACTTAAGGAGGAAGAGGATATGTGGATATTATCATGTGCAGCTGCTTTGTAAATAACTACTCATTTTCATACACATCACATAGGTTGAAAACTACTGGAAATGCACAAGCACCGACCCTTTAAGGATCCTATTTGTAGAGGGAATTCTAGTTATTAGGAATTCTAGTTATGTTTTATTTAATACACACATATAATGCTGTAGGTTTTTTTTTAAAACCTTTGGTATTACATACCATGACTCCCAGTATTAGAATAGTTGAGAGCCAAATCTAGCCAATGGTTAATGGAAACATTCTCATATCTTGTACAGTTACTTGCTTGCAAATGAAGGCCTCGTATTCACTCGATGCACTTAGCTACAGGTGTGCGGAAATCCATGCTCCTACCTCTGCCACTCCCAAGAGCCTATAGTGTATGGCTGAATGATTTCACTTTAATAGCTGGTAATTAATTAACCTGATTTTCATGCAAATTTATAGTTTGGAATGCAAAAAATTCTGAACTTTCAAATGCTGCTTCCTGCTGCTCTCCCACTGCTGGCACTCTTCCTGAGACACCCCACACATATGCTGCATCTATTATCTTACCCAGCTAGGGCCCTGTGCCAAGGTCCTTTGGCCGAGACTCTTAGGAAACTCAGCTGGTGGCCAGTCTCAACAAAACCATTGCCCTAAAAGAAGCCAAGTTCGCTCACTAAGTAGTAAAAAGGGAAGTGACACCAGCTGCAGCTAAATGTTTTAGGTAGTAGTTTCAGGTATGGTTGTACCAGACTATAGCTAAAAGGTGCAATTTATAGCATATTTAAGAAATAAGAAACTTTCTAAATACAATCAAACATTCTGTACTGTTTCTGAAATAATCAAGTTTATCTTCACTATCCCTCTCTCAGCATCTATTTCTCTTCATTCTGTCTTCATGCAGCAGTTGGGTGTCAGACAAATGATCCAATATATCTTATAGGGGGGCTCATTTTGCCTAGAAGATGTATTTGAGCTCACTCTATTAAATTCACCAGAAATCCTGTCTCTTTACATGTAGAATTTGTACAAAAGGCAGTTATTTTGTTAGATTTTGTTAGTACTGGAATCAATTATTTGAGTGAGCTGTAATACATCTGCTAGGAAAGGGAGCCCCCCCCACTATAAAATATATTTGATAATTAATCTGACACGCAACTGCTGCATGAAGACAGAATGAAGATAAACAGACGCTGAGAGAGTAATAGTGAAGATAACCTTGATTATTTCAAAAACTGTACAGAATATTTAATTGATTGTATTTAGAAAGTTTCTTACTTCAGTATGAGGAAGCTTATATTAAATTTTCATTAGTTCCCCTTTAAACTGCTATAACCTTAAGCGTGCATTGTAATTCAATTATTAGAAAATGTTGAGTTATTAAGTAGGAATAGAATCACTACAGGGCAACGTTTTGCCGACTTGAGAAATGTATCCATAATGTTTCTACTTTAGTAAGTTTGCACCCTAAAAAGGATATGAAAGTGCATTCATCTTTATGAGTCTATGGTAATGGCTCATAAACTGTTTAGGGGAAAAAAAGCACAAAGGTTGCTCTGTTGATATGACCTATACAAGTGGCTCAATAATACTTGTATTAGAGTCCTGCGCGGAACCAATTTGTTGAACCCGGCCCGCAACCGGACCCGCTTGGACAACCCGCAAACTTACCCACTTGGACCCGCTACCCGACCCGCAAGTACCTTATCCGCGACCCGCTGACCATCAAGAAACAGGAAGTGCTGTCATTGTAAACCGGAAGTGACGTCATTAGAAGTACGCGTCATAAAAAAAAGAGTAAAACAGGAAGTGCTGTCATTGTAAACTGGAAGTGACGTCATTAGAAGTAGGCATGATCAGAATAAAACTCGCTATTGAGAAGACCCGCAACCCGACCTGTGACCTGCAAACCCGGAGAACTGCCGACCCGCGTCTATACCCGCTCCCGAAACTTCTACCTGCAACCCGCACGGTACCGCAAGTTTTTATAGGTAACCCGCGGGTACCCGACCTGCTGCAGGACTCTAACCTGTATACAAGGGAGGGAAACGAATTAAAAGTAAGATGCCTATTCCTTTAATTGAGATCTATTATCCCAGTTCTTATACAGGGCTGACTGTAAATTATTTGCTAATCGGGAGTCCATATGGCTGATTTCCGGGGATCTCTAGCCAAGCCAGAGGGACATGCCCCAGTTCCAAAGGCAGTCACAGTGCATAAGTTATATCAAAAAGATATATGTCCCAAGGCTTCTTTGTAGTAAAAATAAATGATTTATTAATAATCACATTAAAAAGTTTTTGGTACATACTGACCCCACATGGCCCACCTTACGCATTTCGTACCCTCCGGCACTTAGTCATAGGTGTCTCTGTCAGTAGCGCATTAAACACTGAATTTAAACCCAGGTGATCCCACCCCTTTTCTCTTAAATCCAATCAAACATTACAGGGGATCAACCCCACTTCCTTTGTGTCATGATGCCTATGTAGGGTATTCGTACCATTTCTTTTACATTATACATTGTAACCTCGAGTTCCATTTTAGTACCATAACATTTAAAAATTCATTATTATACAGCATAATACATTAGGAATACGTAAATATCGTAGTCATGAAAGATTATAGTTAATCCAATGAGAAAGCTTTGCACAAACTTTCATTGATGTAAATATATTCTAAATAACAAAAAGCCGTCACAAGTTCATTCTATTTGGAGTTTTTATAAGGTAAACATTGTTCTATGTCATGGGGCAGATCTCTACCCTTACGTGCTTAAGTATAACATGTGACTTCAAATTCGTGGTTAAGTCCCAGTGGCAGACGTGTTTCCAGATGAAAAATCCAATACACTTCTCTCCTTTCTAAAAGTTATAGATGCCCCCCCTCACTCCTAGTCTTACTCTCTCTAGCCCCTGAATAGAAAAGAGGGTTATGTCCCCTCCATTACACGATGCAAAGTGTCTAGTGATGTTACTTTTTTCTATTGCTTGGGGGTTTCTGATCTGACCCGGCTTTGTAAGAGCTGCAAATGATGCTTAATAAAGGTACTACCTTCCCATAGAGCCCATACAAGACTAGTATTATGCATTTAGTATCATAGGTCACACCATTTTGCATACAAAGGGATTTCAGAGCTTTGTTTGTTATGGATTCTAAAATAGAAGCTGGTGTGTGACTTCAACATAGCATTAAAAGTGGCACAATGCTGCTTTCCATTGTTCTGGGTATGACCTTTTTCTGTGGACAAAATGTAAATATGCATATAATGGTAATGTTTGCAGACACCTGTAACCCATATTCTAATTTTGGCAGTGATGTTGTTTCAAAGAGGTAGGGCCTAGGTGGTGGCAGTGGGAAGCATGTCATGCCTTGGGTCAACATCATGAGAAATGTCCTGGGGAAAAGGTAGAAGGGAATTTGCTGCTTGTCACTAAAGATACAAGCTTGTGATACATTCTGCTTCCATCTAAAAGGGCCCTGCTTTGTGATAAATGGTGTTGTGTGTTTGGGAGTCTGCAACTTTTAAATATTTTAAAAGCAAAAAGATGTCTGTCTATTTTTCAAAGGAAGACAATTGACTCCAAGACATGGGGGATTATTTATTAAAGTCCGATTTTTCTTTTGGTTGGACTTTTAAAGGGGAAACCACTATTTTCATAGAAAAAGACTTTTTCGTGATTTATTAAACTCTGATGGTATGAAAAGTCAGAACAAAAGGTTCTCAGACCTGACGAGTTCATGTAGAAGACAGATGTCCTGTTTACAATTGGAAGATATCCTGTTATGCGCTAGGTTTTAATTAATAATCCAAAGATTTTGTGGTTTTCAAGCGATAATCTGAAAAAGTATAAGAAATTTTCTCGAAAATGTAATGATAAGTAGGGGGGAAAGTCTGTGCGGATTTGGTCAGAGTGGTTTTCAGCAAATAGTGAGAAAATTTCAGATTTTGATAAATAATCCGCCAAGCAGTCAGAAGTTTTTTTTTTTCTACACTGGCTTTTTATAAACAGACTTAATTACTAAAAAGTATGTGAAAACCTGGTCCATCATCCACAGATGTCTGCTACAGCTATGCAATAACGTTGGGTACAAACTATAAGCGAATTGAGAAATGAATTACCAGTGTCAGACTGGGATGCCAAGGGCCCACCCGAAAACCTCAGACTGAGGGCCTACTTTCCAAACTATTATACCTCCTCACTCAACCTCTTAATTCTTCTAGTCTCTTCTCTCTACATACTAAACTCTATTCTTACATTATTAAGCCTCTTTGTTCCCATAAAGAAATAGGGAATGACCATGAAACAGGCCAAATGGTTAGAAGCAAGAGGCCCACTGGCACCTGGGCCCACCGGAGATTTCCTGGTATCCCGGTGGGCCAGTCCGACACTGTGAATTTCGGTATACAAATCCTCCTCCCACCCTGTGCTGCTTCAGTTTCTTTCTCCTAAAGATGAAATTGCCTTCAGCACAGAGTAAGGGAAAAGTGCAGAACATTGGTGGATGTTGATTTGTCATTGTTATTGTGTTGCACAATAATGGTCTTTGTGCACAAGCCACAAGTTTTGTCCTTTGGAATCTTAGCTGTGTTTCACACATCCTCTCCCTCCCTCCCTTGTACATTCAGTGATGTGGATGCTGACCCTCTGCCCCCAATGCCAAGGCCCATAAAAACAGAAAAGCAAATCTCAGGATTCAGAAACTAAGGAGACATTCACTATGAAGGAAAAAGGGACATGTGAGATAGCAAATGGAACCAGAAAACGAATCCCGGCAATAACATATGTTCAGCGCTGTACTGAATTAAAGTTTTATCATGTAAAAGTGCACCTTTAAGAATGTTGATGTAGGAAAAAGGTCTACATGTAGAATGGTCCTTAGACTTGTTGCCAAGCCCAAACAATAACCATTTTCCATCCTCCAAATGACTTAACATGGTGAGAATTTGCCAGCACAGAGTTCAGAAGCAACATAGCAGCAAACTCTCTAGCCTGCCCACAATGGAGCTTTTCAGAGACGTCACTGCTGTTAGGAATGGGCGCAAACAAGAAAAGGGCAACGTGGGACTGGAGAGATTTCTGTGCCCTATGTGCATCCTCTCCCGTTACTCCCCATCAGGCACAAATGATTCCTTGTGGGATAATCTCTGTCACTAACCTGAACTTCCTCACCCTGGGAAAATGCATCATCATCGTTAATACCCACAACACTACATTCTTCTCAGCAACTCAGAGCATATCTACACGTAACTTTGCAGTGTTTGGATTGCACCAGAGTATCTGACAAGAAAACAGGCCTGGGATTCAAAATAAGCCCAGGTTTTTTATATACACAGAGGTTCAGAGGCCCCCACCTGCCCACTAAATAGTGACTGTCTACGGCATCCACCGATTGCCAGTCCTGAAAGCACATGATATGTTGCCAGCGTTGCACTGCCCATTTCATCATAGCAAATAAAGAGTTATAGCAGCACTCTCTTTTTGGCCTAAAACGACCTTTATTTTGCAAACATATAATTTTGCAGGAACAATTCAAACCCAATGTACCATTATGTCAAAACCAAACCCTAGATCCATAACTCGTATGCAAGCACCAACAATGTTGCAAAAAGTAAAGGGACGACCAACTTCATATTGTTACCCTTGATTTGGGAATAAGAAATTAAAAAGGCTTTTTGTAATATAGTCTTTTCATACACAGGGTATTTTTCATCAGGGTGGCATATACAGTGAATGCCTATATTAACTCATGTCATTTATTGACAAGGGTTGCTACCTTTTTGCCTTTCTACCACTGTTAACCTTCTTCCCTCTCAGGTTGCAGTAGAAACAGCAGAGACGCAGTGACTGTGGAAGCTTCACTTTGTAGCTCCCAAAAAGAAAAGCACAAGGAAGACACCCTGCCCCGAAGAGCTCATAATCTTATTATATCTGAGGATCAAACAAATCCTTTCCTATAACTAAGTTTCTGTTGTGTTGTCTTTTCCTGTTTGTTTTCCCAAGCTGCGCTATTATGGCTCTGAACTTCTTCCTGATCTATTTGGCTGTTAAGGCCATTTTAGTGGCTACTGTTTAAAGTCTGTACAGAGAATAGAATTCTAAAGGTGAGATCTCACCTGTCACCTATAAAATGGCAATATAACCTGCCTCTTTCTGCTGGTAATACAACTTCCTATACAATATGGTCTTATGTTTGCTTCTCCCATGGGTTTACAACACTGCTTGCTTGCTTTCAATTCAGCCACAATTGTGACTCCTACTTTTGCTCTGCTATTGTTGACTGAAAATTACCATTCAATCTGTATTCTTCATGTGGATTCCAGTGCCAATATGCATCACTTTGCACTTATTATTGGCATGAATTCAGGTATCTGTACTATTTAGTCCATTCCTACTCTTAGTACTTCATTGATGCTGGGCTTTACAGTAATCTCAGTGGTGAATGGTTGCAGGAAAAGTCCTGCCCGAGCCATATAATAGCAAGCAATGGTTAGTCAGTTAGTGATATGCACAGACTAACCTTCATCTGAAATTAAACAATTATCTTCTGTCCTCTACTTTTGAGCAGTTTTCTGTCAAAAGTCTGCATTCATAGTCCAGTATTTAGTCAGGGCCCTATTATCTTGAAATAAGGTTACAAATATGCAATATTAATATTATTGATATTATTTTGACAGGCCCCACACTTGTCCATGTTGGGCCTCCTAAGTGAGCCAACCAGTTGAGTAACCTATGTTTTCTGGATAATGTACCTTAATTACATTATGGTTCTGCATTGCTGCAAGGGGGAAAACCCCCTATAGGGGATGTAAAAAAAAATCTAAGGGTGCATAAATGTTTTTTGCTGCCCTATTCATTACTGAAGCTAATGCACAATAACTCATAATACTAACAAAAATTCCTAAAAACACTGTTCCAGTTGATCAATAAACGCCCAGATTAGTTAGACATGACTTTATAGCAAGAAATCCATCCTGCGCTGAATCCTTTACAGGTTTGGAATCTATTATCTAGAAAGTGGTTATCCAAAAAGTTCCAAAACAAGACTCTGATTAGTTCTTTCTCTGTACTAAGGGTAGGGCCACATGATGGCCTATGATCTGCTCCTCCATTGCTCCTCTGTTAATTGTTGTGCTTGCACCAGGGAACATTACCACTAGGGTGTAGGTGACAAAATGCTAGATTTAGCATTTTGCACCAAAATTTTCACCCAAGCAGAGGTAATGTTTATGGGTGCAGGCACAATGATCAACAGAGGGACAGTTTCTAAGCTTGCATTTCTCCTCCATGTTTTTTTGCACGTGGCACCCTGCCCCATATGCAGATGAATGATTTCTGCAGAGGCTTGCCTTCCTCAACCAAGGCTAGGGCCAGAGGGGGCCAAAATCAGACTGGTGAATTCCACTGGCCGATTTTAGCCCCTCGCCACTAGCAACCTCCTTTTTTTCTTTTACATTTTGAAGCCTTATGTTGGTTTGGGATTTCAGCAGGCTGATGTCGGCCCCATCTGAACCCTAGCCTTAATACAATACTTTCTGCTTCTGGCAGAGCTGTATTCATAAGTGGTGGCCTTGCCTTAATCACCCATAAGGTAAAACTGCTAAAACATCTGAATTGCATAAGCACCAACAATTTAAGAGAAGGCAATTCCAATACTTGTGGCAGTTCATCAGATGACACTTAAAGCCATCCGAATCCTTAGTCCCCAATTTTACTTGGGAACAATGGTTTGGACATTTGTCCAAACCATTAAAATGAAAGTTAAATGAAAAGGAATAGCTATGGAGACTAACTACCGGTAGTTCTATTTGCTTAAAAAATGTAGCAGAAGGCAGCTCACTAACAGAACTGGATTTCTGCTAAATTGTTTTAATTAGTACCATTGCAAAAATTGTACAGTATTTAAAGGGGAACTCCGAAAGAGGCCCACATAACACAGAACCCCCTAATATACCCATCACAGTTATCGGGTTAATTTAAAAAGTATGAATACATCAAATGCCATTTTCTATGCTGAAATCCAGATGATGAACAGTTCTTCTCTTTCTGCATCATTTGAAATCCTGGCAGGGAAGAAGGGACTAAACACTGATGTTACAAATTGTAACAACTTCTCCAGAGTTTACAGACAGCATGCAGGAACTACATAACCCACAATGCATTGCACTGCGATGTTCTGTTCCTTATTGAAATCACTTGTGCAGGGAATTGTGGGGATTGGAGGATGCAGGCTAAAGACAGATGGCTGCTAATAAAAAGTAAAAAGAAAGACTTGCACACCCTGGCCGTCCAGACTTCAGCGACTCCCAGGTGCTCGATGTCAGAGGGAATAGGCAACCTCAAAAACAGCGTAAAAACAGGAAAAGGGGTCACGCCCCGAAACGTTGCATCCGCAATAAACGAGCAAGGTTTAACCTGCTGAACTTACCCATGCTGTGCCGGTGTGTCCTGTTTTTATGCTAATAAAAAGTAACAGTAGTCAGCCAGCTCAGGAAAGTAGTCGAACAGATCAGCAGGAGAGCAGGGGGCTAGGCTTAGGGAACTGTTCCAAACCATTAAAAATCACGAAAAGTCTGCATATTTTTTAATTGATGTACATTGCAAAGTTGCTTGAAATTATGTTTACTTTTCAAAAAGCTTAAGTTGTGTTTGTGTGGAGTTCCCCTTTAAGTGTTTTAAAGGGAATCACAGGAGCCGACCCCAAAGAACATTGGGACCAATTTTGGTTCATGTGAAAAACCCCCGATTTATGGTAATTCTTTTAGCATTCTTACTACAACATCTATTGTTCTTATGTATATATTGACAATGACTTGTTTAGAAGAGCAATTGTATCACTGAGTAGAGTTCATGAAGAATGCACAATGCTGGGAAAGAATTGGTGTCGGTATAGGGACTGTACAATATCTGCAGGAATCTTCCCAACCCCCCAGGTCTCTCCAGCCACCATTGGCTGTGCAGTTAGCTGGAAGGGGTGGAAAGAGAGATCAAGGTGAGTACCTAGAGTAAAAGAATAGAAGGGGGGTCAGTGTTTTCTGAAGGGGTGGCACATTGTGAGTTCAAGGAGTGTTGCTGGGTCACCTAGAGTTTATCACCCATAAAAAAAATAAATAACACTTCAGAATCCTTGAAATGTCTGCCATTCCATTGGGCTCCGAGGAATGCATGGTAGGGCTGCGTAAAGAGAAGGGACACGGGCTATGGCATGACTAAAGTACTGCGCTTGTTTCTGTCTCTGCAATGAAAATAGGCCCAGGACGCTTGTCCCTATACACCCAAGTTATCAGAAGCCAATTGCTATTTGCTGCTTTCTTTACATGACACTGTCATGTTCCTAACAGTCTAATTTCCATACCAGCCCCAAAAATGAACTAGGGACAATTGCATCAGAAACCAATTAACATAGAAATCTATATTGTGAAAAAAAAGGTGAGAAGAAACCCACACAGACCAAAAACTGTGGCTAGAAATGAACCCAAGAAGCCAGTGCTGCGTAGCATATACTGTATGGTAACTACTGGGCCACCATTCTGTCATGTAACTACCAGGTCTTTTTAAATGTTTTATTTATCTCACAATGCAGTGCTATTATCCTAACCGCAAAATTGACATGTATGTGGTATAAATAAGTAAAGCTAATTCCTTACACAGTGCACATCTCCTGGTGCAAAGGAAGTCTATAAAATGTAATATATATATTCACATATTGGTGCACTCTCTGTACTGGGTAAATAAAGCAGCAATTTATTAAGTCACAATGCTTCGGCTCTACTTGGTTCTGCCCATGACCCCTATCTAAGCGCAACTGGTTGACCCAACCCATGTATCACTAGCCCTGTGCCTTAACCAATCTAATGACAATTTGAGAACCTTGGTATGTAGCAGTGTTTTTCAAGCACAGGTATCAAGGTTGCCTAAAACTTTGAATGTAGACACTCTAAGCTGTATATGGTACAGGTATGGGATCTGTTATCCAGCAACCCAGTTATCCAGAAAGCTCTGAATTACGGAAAGGCTGTGTCCCATAGACTCCATAATAATGAAATAATCAAAATAATATAACAGTACCTTGTACTTGATCCAAACTAAGATATAATTAATCCCTTTTTGGAAGCAAAACCAGCCAAGTGGGTTTATTTGATGTTTACATGATTTTCTAGTAGACTTAAGGTATGATGATCCAAATTACAGGCATATCTGTTATCCGTAAAAACCCCAGGGGGTATATTTATCAAAAAGTGAAGTTAGAGATCGCCGCAGTCCTCTAGTCTGAAATTCCGACACTCTCCATTCATTTCTATGGGATTTTTAAAAGAGTATTTATCAATGAGTGAAAGTGAAAGTTCATCCTTTGATAAATACGCCTTTCAAAATCTGATAGTAATGAATGGAGAATGACAGAATCTCTAACTTCACTGTTTGATAAATATAACCCCAGGTCCGGCGCATTCTGAATAACAGGTCCCATACCTGTAATATCATATATAAATCAGTGTGACAGTACCATATATTGGCACTAAATGTCTCCACGCCAAAATGAATGTTAGTACAAGTGGGAGATGTCCTGTTGCATATCTCAGCTGAGACATTCTCTGTAGCATATTTATATGAGACAGGTTGTGCTGTTATACCAAATACAATGGAGACTTTCTCAGCTGAGGCAGTGAACATGACTGCAAATAATTTTGTGTGGACAAAATTATACTGATTCAACTAAGTCTAGTCTAGTTAACTATAACAAAAATTATATTAAGCCTACTTAAAATAAAAATTCTCAATATTTTAGGGCATGTAGGCTACCCTTTAGCTTGCAGTCAGAAAAGTAAAATTTTACTTATAGTGGCCAAATTAAAAGAACTGCAAAGAATCTTGGTGTTAGCTTTTTAACAGTACGTCCCAAATAATGTTGCCTGCAACACAGCACTGATATTTGTAGTCAGTTGATTGAGAGTAGCTCGTCTATTGTGCCTTGCATGTCAAACAAACACACAGACGTTGCAGTCACGAGAAAGCAGTTTCGCCTACAGTTGTCCCCAGTTCCCTCACACTTCCATATCAGTATAAAGCTCTGTGCCTTGTGCAAAAGGAGCAAGCTGAGCAGCCTTTGTGAAAGCAACTCCTGCACAAGCACAAGGCTTTGTTTCTCTAACCATATTAGGATCTTATATAATAAGAATAAAGTATCACTTATTGTAAAATATAAATATATTATAATGCTTTTATACAGGTCATGGAACTCTGAGGTTACTTCTAATATCTTCATATTTTCCAACAAGGGGTATTTTATGTATTATAATACACATGTTTTAGTGAATTGTGTAGTAAAAATGATATATTTTACAGGATATTCATGGCGTTTGTGTAATATATATATATATATCTATCCATAGGTATGATGACATGTTCACCAATAACAACAGCAATTTGATATCGACCTGATCAAAAATATGCCCCTATGCTATATCAAGTACAGGTATGGGACCTGTTATCCAGAATGCTTGGGACCTGGGGTTTTCTGGATAACGGATCTTTCTGTAATTTGGGTCTTAATGCCTTAAGTCTACTAGAAATTCATTTAAACATTAAATAAACCCAATAGGCTGGTTTTGCTTCCAATAAGGATTAATTATATCTTTGTTGGGATCAAGTACAAGCTGCTGTTTTATTAATACAGAGAAAAAGGAAATCATTTTTAAAAATTTTGATTATTTGGATAAAATGGAGTCTATGGGAGACATTCCGTAATTCGGAGTTTTCTGGTTATCGGGTTTCCGGATAAGGGATCCTATACCTGTATTCCAAACCCCAGCCACCATGTCATTCTAAGATTTTTACTTCCTTCCACAGTATCAGCAACTTGTTCCCCCTGTAAGTTTTTTCTTTTTATTTCTACTCCCACAGAACAACTATTGTCTGTATAATTCCCCACAGCTTTCCGTCTTACACTTTCTATTCCTGTTCTGGTAAGGGGATTATTTTAGAAAAGCATTCCATCCATTCCTGTTTTTTTTTCTTTCTAACAATATACTTATGAACTATGTTTCTTGAATGCATATAGACCTGGAAGTGTGGGACTTTGTAAACTACTTCCACACTCCAGGGCAAACAAATCCAATGCATTGCATCTTACAACTCGTGTGCTGAGCGGATTTCCTACTTACAGTGGGGCTAAAGATTACACACACCACCCTGCACAGATCAATGCTGACGTGACTCACACATTCCCAAGGGGATCACCAAAAACATTGATCCTATTTAAAACCCAGAATTAGGAGGTACAGTTAGAGGGGGTTGCTGTAAACTGCACAACAGGAAAGAAGCTGACAATTTGCATCATCTATTTACATTTATATACAGAACTATCCAAGTATTTCATTGTAGCTTTTAACCATAAATGTAGATTATTGTCTGATTTAGTTTCAATCAAACTGCATAACCATCTGTACATATATGGTGCCTTTGTGCAGTAGATTTTGCTAAATATTCATAGTCATAGGCCAATCACAAAATGATTGCAATTGCATAGATCAGGGTACGTTGGCCATTCGTGTGTGTGTGTACAGCTTGCACCATCATCCATATTGCCTTGTAATTCTTACTTGGTTTGTGTTGATCAACTTCAGGTCTGAACTGGCATTCAAAACAGGCCCTGGCTTTTCAAGAATGCAAAGGCCCCCCTCCAATCCAATAAATAGTTACTTACAGCAGCCCCTCTAGCATTTGCCAGAACCCAAAGATTGCCAGTCCAGGCCTGACCAACTTATATTGATTTATAAAGGGGAATCATCTTCATCACAATCCCTGATTTCAGAGTACATAATGTTACCAGATGGTACATACAGGCTAATGACTAACCATTTGAATTGTTTAGCTCAAAGCCTCAAGACTTGAATATAGTACAATATGGCCACTCCCACAAAAAATGGAGGTCACACAAGTTACAAGATTAGGGCAGCCATGGAATTCTCAGGTCAGATCATGACTTACATAAACACCAATCAAGGTGAACTGAAATGGCTTTTGGATTTTTTTATTCTACTGTATAAGATTTAACGTTGCCTTTGGTAATTGATCAATGATCTGTGACAGAAAAATGACTGGCTAAAGCAAGTGTGTGTGTCCAACTGTCATGTCTGCTCATGAGGCATAACTAGTAACAAGCAGCTACACACACTAAGGAATATATGTTGGTTGTTATGCCACTCTATGCATGTTTAGTATGTCTATATTTACAGTTCCAGGTGCATTGGGAGTTTACAGCTTCAGACCTTTCTGATTTATATTTAGTGCATGATTACGCACCATTCATATCCATCAACAGCAAAGCCAAAGTTCAAGTCCCACCCATGTTCTTTTTCAGGGTTTGCAATGAGGCTGTGACCACAAAATACATATAGACAAATACAAGAGTCCTCTGCACTCAACCCATTATCAATATATTTAAGACATTGAGACATTGTGTGCATACAGCTACTAAAAAATTAGCTGGATTACTGGATTTCATTCTTATGCATGAAGTTTCCAGTTCCAAGCATGTTTAAACCTATACCTGAGAAAGGGCAATGGTATTAACCAAGCTTTTTATTCCAATATTGATAGCAAGATCAGCATTACACTATGGGGCAGATTTATTAAAGTTTCGAATTGAAAATTAGATTCTTTAAATTTTTTTTATGGTCAAAACTGTCAAATTCGACTCAATTTGAGTTTCTTTAAAATTAAATTCTTCAAGATTTATCATACTCTGGCCCTTTAAGAATTCAAATTCGGCTATTCGCCACCTACTGAATTTTTGTTTAAGTCAATGGGAGAGGTCCAGGGATCAAATTGGAGATGTTTGCAGCCTTCCTGACATTCGAATTTTTTTCGGGGAAAAAACTCGAATTGAGTTTGATTGAATTCAATTCGGTTTCGAAACTAATTTTGGAGTTGCTTTAATTTAATTTAAAAAAATTGATTGTATTAATACATTTAGGCAAGTCGAATTTCTAATTTATGGGAGTTTTAAAAAACTAACATGAATTAGAAATGCGACACTTGATAAATGTGCCTCTATGACGTGGTGAATGTGGCTAAATAATGACAAGGTTGGATGACCAGATCTATAAATACCCAGTTCAAGAAATCAGCGAATAAGGGATAATATTAGGATCACATTTTGAAAGCCAAAAAGACATGATACGTAATGGGGCGATATATGCAATGCCGACCTTAGGAGCATGAGTAGGTAAAAAAAAAAAACTAAAAGAAATAAGACTAAGTGAAGCACAAGCATGTAAGGTGAAGGTTGGGTAATATAGTACAGAGATGGGAAAATATAAGCAGATGGAATAGACAGTTAGAAGGTAGATGAAGTAGATGTACTCCCATACTTGATATAAGTTATCCAACAAGTTCACTTAATATGTAATAGTGAACTACCAGCAAAACACACACACACTACAAGGACTTTTTTTGATTTAATAACAGATGGAAATAAACTGATTAAAACCAAATACTCATTAAAGCCCAAAATAATCAGTGAGGAATGAAATGGGGGCTCTATGACCAGTCACCAAATGTACACAATCTGTCTCCAACCTAACAGCTCAGCAGAATGCCTTGGATGATAAAGATGTGATAAACAATGTGTGCTGAGATTCCTTCAGCAGCAAGTTAATAGAACATTCCATCAGTATTGCATTATTTGTTACCATATATACAGTTTCACTACATAATGTCCCTATGAACAAGACCGCAGAGCATGTTGCAGCTATGCTGATGCCAAGAATGCACTGGCTGGATCTATGTAAGTAGCGATGATCGGAGTTACATGAAGCCAAGGCCATGCAAGCGATAAGTTTCTCAGCATCTGACTTCAGCTTTGGGTCTCTGTAGAACAATGAGCTTACCACAGACATACTAAATGGAAACAAACTGCCGGCTTGAGCTAAACTGGGGGGTAAGGGGAGAGAGATATTGTCAGTACATGACCAAATGAGTCTAATGAAGTGGCTGCTAAACCACTGAAACATTTTGATTTTTGATAAGCCTTTTCATTATAATACTAAATGAAAGTATTGATGTCTCTGCCTCTTGTCACATTATCTGGGTCTTTCCCTTCCTCTCTAGAATTAGCTAAATGCTGACCCTTCCTGACTTTGTGGATGGATGCAACCTCCTAGCCATGCTCAGCACACACCATGTATTTGCAAAAGATAAAGAATCAGATAAGCTGTTTAGCTATTGTTCCCTAGAAGTTCAGCTATTCCTTAAAGACTGTGTTCAAAGTTCAGAAGGTGAAGGTAAAAGAGCAACTTAAAGTGAAATGTTGAATTATTTCTGTGGCATGACACTGGTATAAAACATTGTAGCACATGTCAAAGCTAAAGGATTGCTGCTGATTCCCATTCTGGTGTGTTAGGACATTCTTGCAGCGGGCAAGCATTCCATCTAATATGAGGCCCCATTAGGTACACTCTATATAAAGCTGCCGCTTGTAATGCTAATACAGATTTCTCTAAGGCAGTGATCCCCAACCAGTAGCTAGTGAATAACATGTTGCTCTCCAACTCCTTGGATGTTGCTCCCAGTGGCCTCAAAGCAGGAGCTTATTTTTGCATTCCTAGCTTTGGAGTTTTGGCTGCATAAAAAGCAGATGTACTGCCAAACAGAGCCTCAATGTAGGTTGATAATCCACATAGGGGCTACCAAATGGGCAATCACAGCACTTATTTGGCAGCCCAAGCACATTTCTCATGCTAGTGTTGCTCCCCAACTCCTTTTACTTCTGAATGTTGCTAACGGCTTCAAAAGGTTGGGGATCCCAAAGAGTGAAGCACCTGAAATACGTTAGATCCCTTGTCCCAGGCTTGTTACTAAGTAAAGGATATTGTTCTTTTATCCAGAAGTGTTAATTTTTTAATTGAGGTATCTTCTACAAAACATCAAGGACTCTCATAAGCCTAGTTGCCTCTCTACTTTTTGTATTTATGTGTATTTTCTATTTACTCCCTACCATTGCCATGCTTAACATATAATAGTTAGCAGAAACACCCCCTTTATGCTGCCATTATGTACCGGAGTATATTTTACACCAACACCTTGGGATGAAAAAAGACCAAAGTTCATCAAGTTCAACCCCTCCAAATGAAACCCAAATGAATTGAGAAATATCATTCTAAGCAACTCTCCCATATAAATAAATTACTAACTTATAAGCAACACACACAAACTATAAGTAAAGTGTGGGCACCAATGTACAATAATACTGATATATGTGGGGGCAAATGGGCTCGGGTGTCCACCAACTGTAAGTAGCATATATACACATTTGGCGATTTTTGGGACACTTCAGACCTGGGGATATATTAATATCGTGTCTTAGTTACTACCAATTGAACATTATTACCGGATTGTCTGGGACTGCTTATTCTCTCACAAATTGAGATTTTGGTTCATTATTGGAGCGCTTCGGCTTGGTTCCAGACACTCTACTTGCATATTTCAGCATACTAATTGCTATCTATGTTGCTTTATACTTAGATACTATAGCAAGGGATCCCCTTTTGCACGTGCAGCGCTGCTTAGTTTCATTTTAATTGGTTTTAACTTTATATTGGCATAGTGTTGTATAATAAATATTGCCTTTTACTTTATACTTTGGAGCATTTATTTAAGACTGAGCATTTGGGGTCACATGGGTAGGGGATAAGTCCGATTTTTTTGTGTATATATGTAAATTACTAACTTTCTATGGTTTTAAAGTTACTTGTAAATGAAATAGCAGTTAAGAGGAGTAGTCTTCTCCTTCTGCACTGCTGTTTCTGTCTCTTGAAACAATATAGCCGAAGCCAGCAGATTAACAGAGCCATGGATGTTGGGAAAGCAAATTCTGTGATATTATTTCAAAAGACAGACACACCAGTGCAGAAAGGGACTGCTTTGAACTGCAGTTACATTCACCACCGACCCAAACCAAACAAAGTGGAAGGTTGTTTAGTAGGCAAAGCCTTATTTTGAGTTTTACATCTCTTTATGTTTTCCAGGTTGAATGGGTATAGTTCTCTCTGAATCTTACTAGAGGTAGGGATTTCTCAAAGATAAAACTAAGTTAATACAGAAGTTAATGATTTCCTTCCAGCTCATGCAAAGCTGCATTTCATAGGTTCTACTTTCTGCTAAGGCTCCACAACTCCCAAACGCTGCATATAAATCTGGCCTTGTTGTGATACGAAGAAATTCTTCAAATAACATTTTCCACTGTAATTAAAAAAAATATTTTTTTGAAACAGTCCATATATAATGACTTGCTCACAACTAGCATTTAGCAGTAACTCTTCCATGCAAAGACACTGATATCTCCTAACTCATCAGAAAGAAATGCCAAGTCCTGTATACAGTATAATGTAACGGCATTTCATTTTCCCAAGGAAAGCCAGTGGCCCCAGCAAATACACAGCCCATCAATATTGTGTTAATTTCTAGCCTTTGGGTAGTCTTCCTTCCTTGATTCAGCTGTTACATATGAATGATTATAAGAAATGTCTATTTCAGTTATCTGTGGCCTTGGAATGGAACTGTCCAACAGATAAACACAAATGAGCACATTGTGAATGGGGTTTTCAATGAGAAACCTTTGTTAGAAGTTGCCGTTAATGAGCATTCATTGATGAGATTAGTTGTGTAGGCGTAGGTTAAACATGGATTTCAAAACAATACTGCGTTAAGTAAACCTACCTTTTCATTATGCCTTCCAACAAGTTGTCCCCTTTGTTGCTACCACTGTAAGTCCCTGCTATCATCACAGAGCGTAATCATGGGTCTGATTTGCTATAGGGGTTCTGCTGCAAGTCCCATGATTCCCCCCCAAACACAATTGTACATTTTTCGCCAGTATACTGTGTGTGCATATTTGTCTGTTAAATCTGCTCTGTGTACATGAGCATCATGGCCAGAAAATATAGTCCCAGGTGTAGTAATAGGGCTTAGGTGCACTGTGGGCTGCTCCTTGTATATGGACAGCAATGGGGATACTGTGCACACACTTCCTAAACATGACATTTTCCTTTAATTTAATGGCCAGCTTAGTAGTTCTGGGTACTGTAGGCAAATAAAACAGTTGCAGCCCTTTAGTAAATGAGCCCCAATATGGATAAACATTCCTAGCTTGGCATACCTCAGTCATGAGTCGGTCAGCTCCTGTGTTCTCTTCATCCTTGAAGATGATGTCTGGGTTGTAGTTGGGGACCAACTTGATGAACCTTTCCGAACCCCGTCGGATCTTGCCCTCTGACTTGCCACTGGCCCCTAGAGTCTTCTCTGGCACATTAGGCACAAACTGCTTGTAAAGCAGTGGGACCAGTCTCCTCATGTAACGGCGCCGGCCTCCAACTGGCCCCCGGCCTGGACCACAACAGCGAACTGGGAGCAGGAGAAGCCAGCAGCAGCAGGCAGCTAGTATCAGAATCCGGACTGCTGGCATGTCCCCTCTGGTCACTGGTAGCCGGGCATCCCGCTAATGGCACACTGACCAAGGTAGCCAATGGCTTATAAATAGGTGTCCACTTCTTTGGCAGGTGGGTCTAACTACAGAGCAAAGGCCTGTGTGGAAGCCAGGGGTACAGGTGTGTCACTCCCAGGAGTACAACTGAACTGGCTGCACATAGACTGCTGAACAACTGAAGAAATGGCTGGACAGGACCCAGCTGAGGCACTCGCTGTGCAAAACTAAGGGGAATGCAGGAGTGGAGGTGAGTGTCTGCGCTGAATGCAGAGGAATAGGACAGACACTGGCTGTGCAGAAGTGACAGTCAGTGATAGGTCAGGGTGTCTGTCAGTAGAGGGTTAGTCGGGCCCAGTTGCTGGTCTGATGTTGCGCACGGAAGAGCCCGGGGCAGAGATAAAGTCAGAGAGACGGTATAGGCACTTAGAGACAGTAATGGAGAGACAGTCCTTTGGAAGCTGAGGGCAGTGTCAATCAGCGTTTTCCATAAGGTATAGGAGGCAGCAGGTCAGTCCCAGGCAAGTGCCCTCTCCCAACACCTGTCACACACAGGCGGACCACTTTCCGTCTCTTGGAACGGCCTCTGTACGTTTCAATGATCCCTATCGAGCCCCTTCCACGTGACTCTTGAACACTTCTATAGCACGTCCCATAATGTATCCCAGCACCGGCTATGTGCCGCTCCCCCGCCATCCTGAGCCCTCATATAGGGACAAGGACAGTGCGCGTCCCCAGCTCACACACCCCGGTCACGCCCCTCCTGCCTGGAAACCGCGTTCTCGCGCCCTGCTCGTGCCCGCCTCTGAGGGGCAAAACTTGTCAGGCGCAAGCGAAGCCTAAAACTATATTCCTCTTTTACTGTCGGACTTACTAACCGGCTGTCCCACTGGAAGAGTTTGCTGCCAAGTTTACTTCAAGGGATTCTAATATCACCTATTTCCTCAGTTTTCCTATTAAAATGTTTTCTAGTCCATCATGTATCTTGGTGAAATGCGCTAAATGCACACAGTTGCTATAGGGAAGCTGGGTGAGGCCTAATGGCTGCGCTTGTGAGGGAGCTGTACCCATTCAGGTCCGAACTGAGAATTAAAATAGTCCCTGGCATTTTAAGTACACAGAGGCCCAATCAGCCCAAAAAGAGGCCCAAACAGCTCCCACCAGCCCACTAAATATTGACTTTCTATGGGACCTTATAGCAGCCCCTCTGGCATTTGCCAGAACCCACAGATTGCCAGTCCGGGCCTGCTTGGTAGCAGGGTTCCCACAATAGCTTGCATCAAATAAGACATGAAACTTACTTCAAACCCAGTGGCGTAACTATAATACAGCAGACCCCGCGGTTGCGGGGGGGCCCGGGGGACAGAGGGGCCCGGACCAAGGGGTCTGCTGAATTGAAACACTGTGTGCGGCGACCAAGATTGCCGCATGCCATAAGTAATTTATCGGCGGAGCGGCGAGGCGGATCTGAGGCTTTCCGACGGGACAGGAGATATGCGAGCGCTGAACGTCAGCGGACGCGTGTATGCGCATGCAGGTGTACATGCGTGCGTGCAGCTAAGCCGGGGCCCCTGAAGATTTTTTTGCAGGGGGGCCCGGTTAGCTGTAGTTACGCCACTGTTCAAACCTCCACCCCTATCAATAGGGAGTGAGATAGTTCTCTTGCTTCCCCAACCGGCTGTTTCAGAAGGCACATAAGGGCCAGAACAAGGAATAGGCAGGAGAAAGAGGTATGTGTCTAGCACCCTCCACCATTGCTCCATAGGCAAGTGCCTCTTCTGCATACTTCTGGTTCTGGTAATATGTATAGAATTTGGGTTAATATCATAAAATAAAATTAAATTATTGCGGTGCAAGTATTTAAAAGTAGAAAAGGCATTCTAGACCCAGGGAAGTGTATTCAGGAGACACTATTCTGGAGAACATCAGGAAAACATTGCACAGAGAGTTTTTATTGCAGATAATGGACCATTTCTGCAGACAAATTGATTTGCTTCTGTTAGGAGGTAACTTATAAACAGTATAAGCAGGTAATGTGGGATTCCCATTTTGCTAAAGCTTTGATGGATTTGTATCAACTAGGGGAAATCAGAAATGGAAAAAAACTTAAGAATATCAAATAAAAAATGTTTAGCATATGACTCCGTGCTAGACTGTGCTAGACTGTGCTAGACAGCTGCTGCAGAGGCCAATTAAATTCTAATATTAATTAAGGGAAACTGTAATTTGACAAATACAAGCAAACGCCTACAAAAATGCATTTGAGAAGATTTTGGTTAGACAACAACTCAAGCACAGACAAACTGAAGGTGTTTTGCTCTTTTCATGAGTTCATGTACATCTGATTTGATCAACATGTACTATATATATAAATATATATAAATATATACATATACAATACATATACACAATGTGGAGATGAGTTCTACAGGGCCAGATTTATCCCTAGATGCGTTAGGACCAAATGGATTGATCTCTGATAATAATAATAATTGGATAGAGCTAGCCACCAGAACAAAAAAACAACAGAAAGTCCAATTAAGTACAAAGAAGATGGAATGAAGATTGAAAACGTGAAAGCTACAGAGCTGAATAAATATTTAGAGGAAAAAAATCAGAAATCAGAAAAATTCTGAATGTAAAAATATAGGACTGTGACGAATATTATATAGATAAAATTAGCAAAATAATGTCTATGAAAATTCGACATAGAATAATATAACCCAATACAATGTACTTCCCACTGCACAGGAACCCATTCCACACTATTATCACTATGTATGTCTGGATGTGCTATAGTTTTCCTGATAATTCTGGATAACTCATTTAAATAACCTGTGGTATAAGACTATGCGGTATTCGTAAGTAGCCATTAACTAGTGCAATCGCTTAGCTGCTCAGATTGGACTGAGGCCTCTACATCTCTCTGCTCAGCAGTATATTCATTGTCATTGGTTTTGTAAAGACCAGAACCAGAGACATCTATTTGTCCTGCTCCCGGAGATTCACATTTTTTTTGGAACCATGAACGGACAAGTTATTGCCAAGACACAGAAGTCATTCTCCTAATGGGGTGAATGATCAATGGGATCAATTATGTTTCCTTCAGAAGTTTCAGTTCTGTCATTAGTGTTTTTAATTGTCACGATACTATTATTTGTCAAAATATTAGTCAATTACTGTAGAGTCTTCACTTATGGAGGGTGAGCCAGACTTGGTTGCCACAAAAGCTTTCTCATCATTCAGGGTATTTAACACATCCGTTTAACAGTGTGTGAAGTTGTAAAATGGTCCACATCCTAAATGTTCAGCTTAGTTCAGTTTAGTTCTTCTTCTAGTTATTTCACAGGAAAGCAAACAACCCAAAAATATGGAGTGCATGGCATTCCTGGATCAGCGATGTAGAAAATGAGCTCATACGGGTATGGGATCCAATATTCAGAAATTGGTTATACAGAAAGCTCCACATTACAGTAAATCCGGCTCTCATAAACTACATTTTACATCACAACACAATACATCAAATAGTTAACCATTTTAAAAAAAATTTTCTTTGTAATAACAATACAGTAGCTTAAACTTAATCCTAGGGATGCATTGGAAAAAACATGTAACCTTTTGTCACAAAACAAGGAAGTGAAAAATATTTTCCCCTTCCCACTCCTAATTTGCATATGCAAATTAGGATTTGAATTCGGTTCGGTATTCGGCCAAATCTTTCAAGAAGGATTCAGGGGTTTGGCCGAATCCAAAATAGTGGATTTGGTGCATCCCTACTTAATCCCAACTAAGATATATCTTTACTGGAGGGAAAACAAGCTTTCCAGATAACAGATACTATACCTGTATCGGTAATATTTTATTCTCTCAATTGCTAACGAATCTCTTGGCACCCTCTCTTGAAATGAGCTTGATATTTGGAGCGTTTTTTTTTCTAGATTAAGGGTAGGAGAAGACGGGAAGATTTAGTCGCCTGGCGACTAATCGCCTCTTCTGCAGGGAGACAATCTCCCCGAACTGCCCGTCTGCCCTTAGCCTAAAAGGAACAGGGCCACTTCAACGATAATTAGTAAACTGTAACTCACTTTGGGAAGTGGGATATCAACGCTGTATGACACTGTTAGATATCAGTTAGATATCACAGCTAGCAGATACAAGATAAAGATATAAAGTTAAGTGATTTCAAAAGTTTACATACAAACAATCAAAGTGTCTGAATTAAGCTAAACATGCTACTGCCCAAGTTAATGGAACTGTCTCACTAGCACAGGGTTTTTTGTGAGTATATAGCAGTAAGAGGCATTCATGCATTTTAACACTCCCATTGGACCACCTTCTGCCCATTGTATTCATTTTTACATCATCCTGTCCAGATACTGCCCCTTGCCAGGTGGAAGACTATTGTTCCCTGGTGTTTGCTTTGTGGTCAGTTGTGCTGGAAGGTTTAACAGTGATCCTGCTGATCTTAGTGGCAATCAAACCTAAGTGGAATATAGCCTCATGAGGCAGGGGGTAGAATTAGCAGATCTGGTGACCCCCATCTGAGATTGCATGAATGCAAGAGTGACGGTTTGGTGTGGTTTTTTTAAAATCGAAATGAATGTTCCATCCTTGAGCACCAAGTGAAAAGAATCAAGAAGGACCTAAATGCTGATCTAGGATTGTGGTTGGCTCATTTGGCCATGATGATTTTCGGTATGGTGAAATGCTTGGGCATTTATTCAAAGTACCCGCTGTACCAATGGGTATCCTACCCCTGCTGGTATGTCTTGCTACGAAATGAATGTTTAAAGCAGGAAAGTAGGCTTCTCACACAAGACCTGTAACTGAACTCTAGGGTGAGTGTAAGGCAACATTTGAAATGGCATTTTTTACTCTGTCTGTTTTGTGTTTCCGCTTATATTTGGAAAAGTGCATCCACTGGGCAGCTATTTCCTTGCATATAGCTGAGTTTCCTGCTTTTCATGATTACAGGAGGCAAACAGAGAGAAGTGCTTGGGCGTTAAAAATGTTTTATTAGTTTAGTGGGATGGGGAGGTAACAGAGAATAGGCAGAGACCCAGAGCATACCCCCTGTGATGCTTTAGATTTCCTGCCTTCTGACTTGACAAAAAAATTGGAAACAGGTCCATTATGACACTGCTTTTAGTATCCCCAAAAAAGCTGCAAAAAATACATGAACATTTATATTGTATATAGATAAACAGATTGACTTCCCCAAAACCTACCTGGGAAATGTTTTTTTTTTTTTTGTTTCAGGAACCAGAATAAGATTCAAACAGATTAAAAACTGGATTCAAGCTTTGTATGGCCACACTGGGATATATGGCTAGTAGCAGAAATGTTCTGACATCTTTCAAAAGGTGGATGGCTATTATTGATTTATGCCAGACACCTTTGTGACCAGTGGCGGAACTACCGGGGGAGCAGGTGGTGCGAGCGGGCCAGAGCCCGCACCCCCTCAGGGCCCCCCGGCAGTCCGCTCACCGCTGAAAATGGGGCCTAATGTTGCCTTACAGAGGAGGCAGGGGCCGGCTGTGCGTCACGCGTCACGCACCAGGACCCGCCCCCCCTCTAGGATCGCTACTGTTTGTGACTTAGTAGTCCACTGGTACAAGAATTACATGCCCACATTAAAAGGATTGTTCACCTTTAAGTTAACTTTTAGTATGTTATTGATTGTCCTGTTCCTAGCAACTTTGTAAATGGTCTTCGTTTTATTTTTTAATATTTTTTGAATTAATTGCCTTTTTCTTCTACATATTTCCAGCTTTGAAATGGGAGTCACTGTTCCCAACAGCCAAAAAGCTATTGCTCTCCTGTTCATATTCCAGTCTCTCATTTAAAACACTGCCTATTTGCAAAGGTAAACAATACCCTAGCAACCAGATTCAAATTCAAACTGGAGAGCTCCTGAACAAAAAGCTAAATAACTGAAAAACCACAAAAAATAAAAATGGAAAACCAGTTGCAAATAGTCTCACAATATTAATTTCTATGTCATACTAAAAATGACTTTAAAGGTGAACAACCTCTTTAATATATTGCATTTAATGCACTATTGCTACCAAACACTGTGCCTGAAAGTGTCCTGAAAAAACCGTGCATAAAAACTAGAGTTATAGAAAATAAAGATACAAATGTGGCATCAATGTTTTCTTTATTACACACAAGTGGAAAGGGTGGCTGCACTGTAGTTATCGGAATCTGGCAATGAGAGTGGGGTACAAGAGGTCTGCCATTCCTTCAGCATGTTCTACCATAAACCATTGTAATGAACTAGCAATGGAATCGTCTTTTTATAGAGGAATATAATGCTACAGGGCCTATTGTAAGGCTGTTGCTGCTGTCACTATGGCCTCTGTCTGTAGATGACACGGTGATGAGTTGTTCTACACTCCGTCCAAGTATCTTGCCTCGTGCCTGCCGGATGGAAACAGTTGTCAGTGCAGAAAGCCGCACCCTATCCAGACAATATTCGATCAAAGGCAGGAAACCTACACAAGTTGTGTAGTCTCCCACAGCTGCCTATCATGGAAATTCAAAGGCACCATTAACAGAGAAACCATTTCTAAATAATTTCTGGACACAAATTTAAATGCATGTGACTTTTTTTTTTTTTAAAGGGTGGTTTCAATTAAATAGTTTCATACATTTTTCCCTATAGGTATTATTAGTAAGCTCATTCAACCTAGCAATGTTCCTGCTGCAAGCTTCTCTGGCATGCTCTGGGTTGCAGGAGCCATAATAAAATTATTATGTTGGGGAGGGGTGTTACTAAAGGGTCCATTAGCCCCCTGCCACACCAGCAATCCATATAAAAGTGTTGGTGGGAGCAGAGAATTGCCACCACAGTGGTGTCTGCTTTCCCATTAGCTTTGCCACTACCAATTTCGGGACACAGTGGACCAGTCTCTGTATAAAACAGAATAATCTCTGTCTGTATGTCAAATGAGGCTGCAATAAAAGCTAGGATGTAGCTGCCATGATTGACCAGTATTTCATCAGCCATGGCCCTTTAAATGGGTTGTTCAACTGCAAACACTTTTTTCAGTCCAGTTGTTTTTAGGTGGTTCAGCATAAATAAATACTTTTTCCAATTACTTTCTATTTTCTATTTGTGATCGTTTTTCTAATGTTTAATTTCTCACCTTCTAAAGCAGCTCTAGGAGAGGGGGCACTGACTCTTTAACTATTTTAAATTGATACATTTAGGGGCAGATTTATCAATGCTCGAAATAAAAATTTGAATGAAAAATATTAGAATTCTGAACTATTTTTTTGTGTACTTCGACTTGGGAATAGTCCAAATTCAATTTGAATTTAAAAAAAGAAATAATAAAGATAAAAAAAAAAAATCTAAATTTACCATGTACTGTCTGTTTAAAAATTTGACTTTGACCATCCCCATCTAAAACCTGCCAAATTGCTGTTTTAGCCTATGGGGGGCCTCCTAGAACCTATTTGGAGTCAACTGAATCAAATTTGATTGAATACGATGTTACTTGGATTCGTACGATTTGAATTCGAATGAAAACGTCCTATTCACCTGAAAAAGCGTGCAACTTTCCTCAATCAGGTCACTGATATCCTGATGTCTATAACTTGATTTATAAGGAAATGAGGAGAGCACGCTGCAAGCAAATTAATGCTGTGGTTATCCTTTTATTAGTCGACTACTTGTACACGACATGTTTCGGGCCTATATGCCCTTTATCACAGTAGTCGACTAATAAAAGGATAACTGCAGAATTAATTTTCTTGCAGAGTGTTCTCCTCATTTCCTTATCAATTGATTCCTACTCAAAGAATGATTTATCTGGGAGCCCAGACAGACACCTTACTGGGGCTTGTTTATCTTCCTCGAGAGAGGATCGACCGAATAATTCTTCAAATAACACATTTTCGACAACAGCCGACGGTGTCAGCAAAGAAGTTTATGAGTCTATTAGGTCTTCTAACATCAACAATAGGCCTTTCCAGATGGGCCAAATGGAAGATGAGACCAATTCAGCTTTCCTTTCTCGACCAGTGGAATTTCATAGAGCAGAATTGGTCCCAGACTATCCAGATTACAAAGAGTTGCAGGAGACATCTCGGCTGGTGGAGTGTGTCCAGCAATCTCTGAAGGGGGTTTCCTCTCGAGGAGCCAGCCTGGATAGAGGTGTTTACCAATGCCTCAGGCAGAGGGTGGGGAGCAAATCTTCTGAATTTCTCAGCTCAGGGGAGATGGTTGGAGAATCTTTGCCAAGTCCCTTCCAACATCCTGGAACTCAAGGCTGTTTTCCAAGCTCTGATTTCTTTCAAAGAAACTTCAATGCGGTGAAAATCAGAACGGACAATGTGGCGGCTGCGGCTTAGATGAGAGAACAGGGAGGAACAAGGAGCCGGTAATTATTCCGGGAAGTTCTCCCAATCATAGAGTGGGCACAGCGGCATATTCTCGATCTTAGAGCTCAATACATTCCGGGAGTGCAAAATACAGAAGCAGATCAACTCAGTCGGTATCTCCTATTGAAGGGGGAGCGGAGTTTGAACTTGAGGTCTTCAGCTGGAGAACCTCCATTTGCACTCTGTCCAGGAACAGCAGCAGTAGATGCGTTCTCTCAGAATTGGGAAGGCCTGTTTGCATACATCTTTCCTCCAATCCCGATAATTTTGAAGGTCCTTCAGAGGATCCGCTTAATCAGAATGGAAGCCATTGCAATTCTCCCGTACTGGCCAAGGAGACCGTAGTTGCCGAGGAGTCTTTCAATATCTCAACCGTTGTCACTGCCTCAGATGCAGGATCTTCTAGTCCAGGGCAAGTGGGAACAACCGGAGTCTCAGATTATAGGTTTGGAGGTTGAGGAGGATCTTGAGAGAGCGGGGTTGCTCAGAGTCAGTAATTGATACATTATTGAGAGCAAGGAAGAGCAATACTATGGTGAAATACCATAAAGTCTGGGACTTCTTTTGTTCATGGGCCTGGGAGAGGTCTCTCGACCCGTTAGCTCGTTCTGTGATGGTGATTTTAGAAT
The DNA here is from genome assembly GCA_038501925.1 of Xenopus petersii. Classification (NCBI taxonomy): domain Eukaryota; kingdom Metazoa; phylum Chordata; class Amphibia; order Anura; family Pipidae; genus Xenopus; species Xenopus petersii. The sequence goes on from CM076675.1 coordinate 131,365,318, forward strand.
TTCTTGAAGCAGGCTTCAATAAAGGATTGAGTCTCAGTACCCTAAAATGCCAAGTTTCTGCTTTATGAGCTATCCTGGAAAGGAGATGGTCTAGAGAACCATTTATAGAAAGATTTTTTCAGGCAGTAACAAGAATTCGGCCTCCATCAAGACCTATATCTCCAGCATGGGATCTTCCTCTTGTTCTAAAAGCTCTGTTTTCTCCATTTGACCCTGTAGAAAAGATTTCACTTTGGTTTTTGACTCTGAAGGTTTTCTTTTTAGTAGCACTTACATCAGCTCGAGGAATTAGTGAACTTCAGACTCTTTCAGTAGATCCTCCATACACAATATTTCATCAGGAAAAGGTAGTTCTACCGCCAGTTCTAGAATTTTTACCAAAGGTCATTTCAAAATTCCATATTAATGAGCCAATCGTGTTACCTTCATTTAACCCTCCAACATCCTGTCAAGACCAGTCATCACCTCTAGCTATAAGAGGATGTCTCCAAACAGAACAGAGCAAATGAGGAAGACCAAGAAGTTATTTCTTATTCCAGCTATATCCAAGGCTTATGAAAAACAGTGCAGTACATTACCTAAGGGAGTGAAGGCACACCCTTCAAGAGGTATTGCGGCCTTTTGGGCAGCAGAGGCAGGGTTGTCTTCAGAGATGATCTGTAAGTCAGCAACATGGGTTACCCCGAATACGTTTATTAAACATTACAAACTAAGACCTCGATTGAAAGGTATCTGAGACGCCCTGAGCTTCAGAAGCCGCTTAGTTGGTTTTATACCATTCTTTTACAAGATGCCTATGACCCACTTAAGCACTTTTGCCAGAAATGGCAGCCTGACTTCCCCCAACTAGATGAAGGCTCTTGGAAAGATATTCTCAGCCAAATACTCTAGGTCAATATTTCCGCCAGAGATAGGTACATTCACACCAAGTTTCTCAATCGGGTGTACCTGACACCTCACAGACTGTCCCGGATCTACCCTGGACATCCAGATGTATGCTCCAAATGTAATCTTGAGCAGGGAAACTACATGCATGTATTCTGGGACTGTCCTCATATTCAGAGATTCTGGGCAGAGGATTGGCGCATGGTGCACTTAAGCTTGGACTCCCTATGTTCGCTCCCCTGAGCTGTTTGTTGGGTATTACCAAAGGACTATCGCTGACCCCTTATGAACGGATGAGTCTGTTGCAACTGTTACCAAGAAAGCCATCCTGATGACATGGAAAGCAACAGCACCCCCCACAATAGGCTTCTGGAAAAAGCTTATTAATGATGTTCTCCCTAGCCAAAAACTCACCTACATGACTAGAGGCTGCCCAGACAAATTCGGGAAGATATGGGGTGGCTGGCTAGAAAGAGACCTGGATGCCTAGGTGCTCACCTCCTCACAGGGCTGGAAGATAGAGTTCAATGAAATTTTATATTACCGCACACCTCCTTCCACTTATTCTGCGTGGTGGTGCTGGTCCTCCGCTGACCTTGCCTGGCCACCTCACTGCTTTGTAATTTCGAAAAACGGTCCGCACACACTAATGTTGCAGTCGGGGATTGTACCCCTTTTAATAATGCCACCAACAATCAAAATTCAACGTTTCGGGGGGACACAGCCTCCCTTCTTCAGGATCAAGAAGGGAGGCTGTGTCCCCCCGAAACGTTGAATTTTGATTGTTGGTGGCATTATTAAAAGGGGTACAATCCCCGACTGCAACATTGGTGTGTGCGGACCGTTTTTCGAAATTACAAAGCTGGAAGATAGAGTGACATAGTCACACTTGGCGAGCCCGTAACTAGGAACTAACCCACCCTCCCCTTTTTTTTCTCTTTTAATCCTTTTTTTTTTACATCCCAACAGGTTGGATAACAGGACATTAATACCATAGGCTTTGATCAAAGCTCCTTACAGGGGAGCCCATTCCCCTCTCTGTGCAATCTTCTTCTTTCTTCTTCCTTTCTCTAGCTTCAATCTTTATCCCTTTCTCCCTTTAACTTTTCTTCTCTTAATATAATCTGGTTGTAACATTTCAATAAAGAAAATCTTTCAAATAAAATTATTACAAACTAGATGTTTTGTCTAGGTCTCAGGCCCAGTTTGGGCAATCTATTATTTATTCAGCCATGTCTGTAAATTAAACAGTTAAGCATTGGGTTGTGCTTTATTTCCCTCCCTGATTGAATGCTTGGGTACTACCCATCAGTTAGATTTTTCATGTTGACGGGGGATGGCCAGGAAAAAAAAAATTAATTCATACTATCTTGAATTTTCCCATCCCCCTGGTCAACATGCCTACCCTATTCTGAAGCTTTATATTAGACTGTTGGTAATTAGAAGGAGGTGGGATTTATAGGATATGAAGAAGATCGGAGAACTCTCTTTTGGTAAAATCCAACTTTTATTTCAACTAGTTAAAAAGAAAACATCCTGACGCGTTTCGTATCTAAATGATACGTAATCATAGGAGGTGGGATTTATAGGTTATAGGGGTACTGCCCCGAAACGTTGCTTCTCTGCAAATAAAGACACAAGGGATTTCCCTGTTTGAATTGCCGTGTGTGCCAGTGTATTTCTACTATCTACAGTAACTTTGTCCCATAATCCTCAATATTGACAAAAGTCTATGTAATAATTTTGACATGGACCTAGCATCTACTTATGTGGTTGGACAATGCAATTTAATTGGGCCAGTGACTGAACTGAGCAACAATTTATCTTTGAAATCTTTCAATAGTTCAGTCTACAATCGGCCAAAACATTTAACTAATACATGAGAAGTCCTGTCCTATATATACACTTTATATATAGCCAGGTTTGAGGATTCTTATAGGCATTATCAATGGCATGGGGCCCAATCTTTTTTTACCCATGAGCCACATTGAAATGTAAAAAAAAATGTGGAGCAACACAACATGTACATGAAAGATGTCCAAAGTGGTGCCAAATAGGCACTGTGATTTGCTTATTTTGTAGTCCCTATGTGGACTGGCAGCATACAGGAGGATCCGTTTGGCCAAAAACTTGCCCCCAAACCAGGAATTAAAAACAAAAACAAAACACCTACTTTGAGGCCACTGGGAGCAACATCCAAGTGGTTATTGAGCAACGTTAAGCTGGCCATAGATGCAAAGATCTGATCGTACGAATCGAGGATTCGTAAGATTTTCGGAACGTGTGTGGAGAGTCCCGACATTTTTCGTCCGGCGGAGATTGGTCGTTTGGTCGAAAATTTCTGTCAGCTGCCGATAATATCTCTGCGTGTATTGCCGATCGTACGATTTTCAGTGGGAGACTGTCACTAGCTTTGGTTGGACATAGATATCGTACGATTGCTGTCAGGGGCAGAACATTGCTGATCCGTTCTTTAACTAATCTGACTAGTAAGACCAACTTTGATCTGAATGGTTAGTGGCGGGTCGGGAGATGGGAAAGTCCGATCGTACGATGATTCATACGATCGGATCTTTGCATTTATGGCCAGCTTTACTCATGAGCCACTGGTTGGGGATCTATGGGAACATCTGTAGTTAGAGGCATGGCTAACAAAAACTGGTTGAAAACAGAAGAGGAGAGAGAGCACCCACTTTACAGGGTTGTGGAACAGAATTTGACAGATCACTATAAAGCTTTCTCACACTTTTCAAAAATGAAACCACACAGATAAAAATAAGGAGTCTTTAATGACAGGAAAACAATATTCTGGCTTTTCTTTTCTCTCCAAACAAACATACATTGAATATGTGTCAAGTTTATTATAGTCTAAACCCCTTTCACAGCAATCCCACCACTGATCATTGGTTTATAGTAAAGAAACAATATTTTTTGGCAGTTATTAGTCATGTATTGCTTCTGTGTGGGCCATGATATTTCAGTCTAGATCAGAAGATTAAGCTCATGTCACATGGAGGTTTGTCAGCCATTATTTTAGGTGTATACCTTAAAGCTGCCTCTCATCTTTAGAGCCCTTCTATGGAAGATATTGACAGCCAACTTGGCAGCACGTCATCCTCTTACCCATCAATAACTGATTATAGCTCACTCAGTTATACAATGGGCAGCGGGGAAATTTCTCTTGACAAAAGGTCTGTTCCACAGCAAACGGCTCTGCATGGACCCTCAACTAAGGATCAGGCCACATGAGCAGATTCGGGGAGATTAGTTGCCCAAGCGACAAATCTCCTCTTCTTCGGGGCGACTAATCTCCCCAAATAGGCTCGTGTGGCCTGACCCTAAATAAACGCATGTCTTTACGTGATGGATAAAAATGCCAGGGGTTTTGTGGCTATGACTTTAACCTGATAAAAGATGAGCTAATCATGATATTGTGACATAATCTCCTGAAATGCCAGTTACAATATGACAGTACATGCTTTGACAAAACAAAGTCATTATAGAAAGTGTAATATATATATATATATATATATATATATATATATATATATATATATATATATATATATATAATTTTTTTTTTTTGTTTTTTTAAAACTGTGAACCTATGACCCACAAACAACAGAATACTTTCCTTGTTAGAAGTCCCTGAAAGAAGGTGTTACCATATCCGGTCTTGATATAAATTCTACTCATAAGACTTTTTTTTTTATTACTTTTCTACAATTCCTCTTGCCCCGCCACAATAAAATTATGTCAATTTGTTTCACACCAAAATAAAAAAACAAAAAAAAAAAACTAACAAAAAAGACTGCTTCATAACTCTGAATTTCATTTTTTTCATACCAAAACAAACATTCTAAAGCAGCACATGGACCATGTTTAATCCAGCATTTGCAAGAGACAAGGCAAGATGTGTAAACACAAAAACATTTACCACAACATTTTCATTTTCTTTAGATGCAATTTGGTAACACAATTAGAAATTCCGTATAAAAATAATTAGCAATGTTTTAACTTAATTAAAAATATAGTGTAATGATTGTTATAATAAATACAGAGAACGTCGTCACTATGCTCTTTTTTCAGTTAAAACTTCCTTATATACACGTGAGTCAGTACAGTGGACAGTGGTGCATGAAGTCTGTCTCTACTCTGCAAGCAGTCGTTTATTGCATGTTTTAACATTTCACGCAGCCGGCACTTGATGAGTTTGAAATTTTAAGATAAGACATAGTTAAAAATGGCTCATAAAATGATTGGGGTGGGGGGTAGAGAAAGATCAGGTGCAATGTTTACTACAGTTCTAGAAACACACAGCAACCAATAAGCAGGTAGCTTTTTAAAAAGCAAAACTTGCAATTGATTTCAATGGGTGGTTGCAAGACCCGGGACAAAAGTGTGCGCCGTTTAATACATTCATTTTAAAAACTTCTCAAACTTAATGCTAAACCAAAAGTTTGCTAAAAAAGAATACCATCACGATTGTGCTGTGCTAATGTGATCTATTATGTAATTATGTTATTGTGTTAAACTGAAACTTATCCTAGACTTGTGTATCAACAGATTACCATCGCTCACCGATCCTCTGCTGTCAGAATATCATAAGAATAGGCCAAGCCTAAAATAGTCATTGGTGAATGCATTGGTTTTATGAGTGAAGCATTCCGCCACCACTTACCGGTTAGGATCAGTATATGGAGAACCGCTACATACCATGTGACATATTGGCTGTTCACACAATATAACAACTGTGAAGCTAATGGCCGGACAATCCTGCCGCAGTCAGTAACACTTATTGCTTTTGCACAATTGTGGAAGAGTTCAGAACAAGAACAGGACAGCCTACAGTATGGGTGGTGCCTACAGAACTCCTAGGATTCCTTCTACTTCCCAGCTTCCTAAATAACAGAAGCCATGACAGTTAGTAACCAAATTCACAGGATAAGGCAGTGACAGTAACTAAAGAAAATGGAATTTGGTTATCATGCTGCATGCCTTTTTATACAATGTATATGCAAACTTCTCCCTCTGTCTCAGCCACAGGCAGAACACAAAATAAATTACGTTATGAAATACTGTTTGCTTAGACCAACTGCAATTCACATAAAACAAATAAAGCAGCAATGACCATGTCGCAAATAAAATGACATGGCATCCACTCTCAAGCCCGCTGTAGGGTACAACATTCTTTCCATGAATCACTCGCTCACAGACACATTTAGAACGACACAACAGACACCAACATTATGTTGGAAGCACCACGCAACTTTTATATAAAAAAAATCAAGTTAACATCCCACAAGTCCAAGGTTCGTGAAGCCCTCTATAAAAAGAGGGAAGTATGGGATGTGTAAGGGTGCTGGTGAGTCTTTGCACAGTTTTCAATAAGATGAGAACAGAAGGTCCCAAAGCGTGGAGTGAAGTCTATGTAAACAAGCAGAGATGGAACCTCAAGGGGATATCAGAATATAATCCACCATAAAATGTGATTTTGTGATTTCAACCAATATGATGGGCACATTGATATCATGTCACTCTTCAAGAACTTCCCCTCTTTAGCAGCAGACTCTTCATTAAAACAATGGTCAGGGAAGGGAGTCTATTTTCCCCTGAGCAGGTTTAGTTGGTTTTAATGATGGAGTACAGTTTCTCTGTGTCCAAGATCTTTATATGGCCGAGAACACCCTGCCAAAACTCATCATTAGATGGACACATGGCAAGCAGCTCTCAGGCCAGAAGTATCCATCACAAGACATATGGGACGGCAACTATAATCCGTTTGACCCGACAAGCACATCAGATCCCTTGGAATTTTTTTCCATCCTTCATGGATCCAGAGATGGTCTCATTTATGAATTCATAGATTACTCAAGCTTTGCCTTGACTGCGATTTTTTTTGACTGAGAGGGGTAAGCGATCCAGACCTTAAAAAGAAAAAAAAATACCACTAAGCTGCTGTGATGAATCAAATATTAAAAATAATGATCATTTAAAGAGCCACTATACCTTTTTTAAAAAAAAATGACTTCACATTTAATTGTTCTGCTTTGTTCTCTAAATTGCTGGAAGGTGCTACCACCTTTGCTTGTGGTCCATAACGTGACTATACACGCAGAGGTTCAGTCAGGTAGGCTGCCCTGTCTTACCACTCTTAAACCTGCCTGTATGGCCACCTTTGGCTCAGCTTTGGCAGACTGCCCTATGATACAATCAGAGCTTTGCTAACTATTAGAGTCTGGCCAAACAAGCAGATTCGGGGAGATTAGTTGCTCCAGCGACTTATCCCAAGTCGCCCGAAGTTTCCTTGTGAGTAAGTTCAGAAAATTAATCGGCGCGTGTGCCTTCCCCCAGAGGATTTTCATTTTAGCCAGCAGAGGAAGGCAGTTTGGCGAGATTGTTACCCTGAAGAAGAGGTTTGTCGCTAGGGCTACTAATCTCCCCTAATCTGCTCGTGTGGCCAGACCCTAGGGGATGCAATGGATCCACTATTTAGGATTCGGCTGAATCCTTTGTGAAAGGATAGGCCAAATACCGAACGGAATCCAAATCCTAATTTGAATATGCAAATTAGGGTCAGGAAACCAAAAAGTGGGAACTTTTTTTTACTTCCTTACTTTATGACAAAAGTCACATGATTTCCCTTCCTGCCTCTTGGATTCATTTCAGACAGGTACAAGGATTCGGCCGAATCCAAATCCTGCTGAAAGGCCGAATCCTGGATTCGGTGCATCCCTACTATGTATGTTGGAAATGTGATGGGGGATCCATATCTGTACAGAGAAGAGGCATCACAAATTATTAAAGGGATTCGGTTAAGATTTTTATGATGTAGTTTTAACAAGTAATTACACTGTTTGCACTGCAAATAATTCACTCTATCATATAAAATTTCATTCATGAACCAGCAAGTGTATTTTATTTAAGTTGTAATATTGGTGCGTAGGCGCCATCTCAGGTCATTTTGCCAGGTCATGTGCTTTCAGAAAGAGCCAGCACTTTAGGATGGAACTGCTTTCTGGCAGGCTGTTGTTTCTCCTACTCAATGTAACTGAATGTGTCTCAGTGGGACCTGGGTTTTACTATTGAGTTTTGTTCTTAGTACTACCAGGCAGCTGTTATCTTGTGTTAGGTTATCTGGTTACCTTCCCATTGTTCTGTTGTTAGGCTGCTGGGGGGGGGGGCTGATCACTCCAACTTGCAATACAGCAGTAAAGCGTGACTGAAGTCAGAGCACAAGTCACACGGGAAACGGACAATATGTCTAGCCCCATGTCAGCTTTCAAAATTAAATAAAATAAAAATGTGCTCTTTTGAGAAATCGATTTCAGAGCAGAATTCAGCTGGGGCAGCACTATTAACTGATTGGTTTTGGGAAAAAAAACAAAAAAAGAAAAGAAAATTTTTCCCTTTAATTGAAAAGGCCTTTCTTAACCTAGCAGGATCATGGGGATGGCTGAAGGAGAGGCAAAAGGCTAGTTTTCTTTGTGCAATTGTATAATTAATACTCTTAATACAGCTCTAATCTGCTATATAACTGTACAGTATACATGACCTGTTAAAGAACCCATGTTCAGTTTGCTCATTAGGTAACTACTAACAGAACTGCAAGTGGGTCCACATCTAAAACATGTGGGAGAAGAAATGCTGGGAATATGCCACCAATCGCTGAAGGTCACCCTTGTATAGTGCAATTAAGTCCTGTTCCTATTATTATCTGGCTGTTCATACCACCAAACCCTCCTGTGAAGAATAAATAGAGAAGCCACTCAGCTTCCCTTAAGAACATACAAACTGACATGAGAAAGTCTTACCAAATGCGCGGATTAGTTCGGCTTGTACTGCCCAGGTAAACTTCTTCACCAGACAAAGCGTGGCGAGACCAGCAAACATCATGTTGTACAGGAGGATGAGGTAAAAGTTTCCCAACCAGTTAAAGCGCCCAAAGTCCCCAAGAAGATCAAATCTGGTGATACCTTCATATGGAAAATCGGTTTAATAGTTTAAAATATTTGTGTTTTAATTAAACCAAACCCACCTGTCATAAGTACTATGAGGAGTGCAGCCATTTAAAGGGATACTGTCATGGGGAAAAAAAATTTCAAAATGAATCAGTTAATAGTGCTGGTCCAGCAGAATTCTGCACTAAAATCCATTTCTCAAAAGAGCAAACAGATTTTTGTTTATATTCAATTTTGAAATCTGACATGAGACTAGACATATTGTCAATTTCCCAGCTGCCCCTGGTCATGTGACTTGTGCTCTGATAAACTTCAATCACTCTTTACTTCTGTACTGCAAGTTGGAGTGATATCACCACCTCCCTTTCCTCCCCCCCAAGCAGCCAAACAAAAGAACAATGGGAAGGTACCCAGATAACTGCTCCCTAACACAAGATAACAGCTGCCTGGTAGATCTAAGAACAATATTAAAAACCCATGTCCCACTGAGACACATTCAGTTACATCGAGAAGGAAAAACAGCAGCCTTCCAGAAAGCATTTCTCTCCTAAAATGCAGGTACACATGTCACAAGTCACATGACCAGGGGCAGCTGGGAAATTAACAAAATGTCTAGCCTCATGTCAGATTTCAAAATTGAATATATAAAAAATCTGTTTGCTCTTTTGAGAAATGGATTTCAGTGCAGAATTCTGCTGGAGTAGCACCATTAACTGATGTGTTTTGAAAAAAAAAAACAACATGTTTTCCGATGACAGGATCCCTTTAACTTTACATTGTACCAGCCTTTGCTGGATGATGATGATGATGATGATGTATAGTCATAGTGTCCCTCAGCTATCAGTTATCGAATTGACTAATGACAATTGGTCCAACTACAAGCAGATGAGACTGTACGCATCAGGGCTGCATAACTTACATCCACTGAAGTCTAAGGGCAAGGGCACCCCTTTAGATTCGGGGAGATTTAGTCGCCTGGCGACTAATCTTCCCGAACTGCTTCCCCGTCTTTCATCTGCTTCAACTAAAAGAAACGCCTGCGCCAATGCACTCCTCACGAGTAAACTTTGGGCGACTGCGGAAATTGAAGCACCGCGAGTGCATTAGCACAGGCGAAAGACACGGGGAAGCAGTTCAGGAAGATTAGTCGCCCCAAAGAAGAGGCGATTAGTCGCCAGGCAACTAAATCTCCCAGAACCTCCAGGTGTGCATTTACCGTAAGGGTAAAGACACATGGAGCTACAAAACACTAGTATAGTTATAATTGCCTCTGCTAAAACACACAGATACAATTACCAATAAATTATTGTCTATATTTGTAGCTGTGACAAGTAGCAGCCACTAGTAGATCTGTGTCTTCACCCTAATACAAGTTTGGAGTAGGCCTTATCAGGCATTACAGCTTACATATTTTTTCCATGGCTATAGCAGCAAATTCAACAGTCACAGTTGAACTGCAGACTGCTGTGCATGCTTATCAAACTAACTGCCCCGTTAAATGCAAGCCATTGGAAAGACTTTCAGGAATTCCTTAGTATTTACTATGGGCTGCTATGAGGTTGTACTAATTTTCTACTAAACAAATCCTTACATTGCACGATCCCCCCCTCACATAATGCAGACACACCATCTACATTCTGGCCCTCAGAGAGGCAGAGATCTAATGGTCTACTTTGAGCCCCATGGCTGCCTAGGAATACATGCACACTTACCTAAAGTCCGGGAAAACACAGGGAGAGCAGAGCTGAGAATAAGGAGGGACACACAGTTCCCGATGATCTAACAGGAAAAAAAAAATAAAACAGTTACAGCTTGCTGGCAGGCAGGTAGTTATTCTAAATGCAGAACTATGTAAATAATTTGCAGTGACATGTGCAGGCAGTAGGGAAAAATATAACAGTATTCTTACTTTGGTCATTGTTGTGTTCTGCTTCTGAGGCAGGAGATGAATGAAAAGAGGAGAGCTGTAAAACCCCACTACAGAGGAGGCCATTAGATAGCTGGGTTTGGTTAAGGATCCAAGCACAAACAAGCATTAAAAGCAGCAGAACTCCATAGACCTGGTGCACACACCGCAAACATAACCAACAAGATTGGGCAGCTACAGAACGTATCCGTACAAACCGTTGCTACACCAGATCTAGGTCTCTGTTAAAATTGTCACAGACCTAGTTGTTTTACCTACTAAAGAGAACAGTTACTATTACATACACATCTTCCATTATTGCTGCTTACAACATATGCATGTTACTGAGAGGGAGGTGCCCGGGGGCTTGTGGGAGAGAGACGGAGGTGCCCGGGGCTGCGGGGGAGAGAGAGACATGCCCGGGGACTGCGAGAGAGATGCCCGAGGGCTGCGGGAGAGATGCCCGGGGGCTGCGGGAGAGATGCCCGGGGGCTGCGGGAGAGATGCCCGGGGGCTGCGGGAGAGATGCCCGGGGGCTGCGGGAGAGATGCCCGGGGGCTGCGGGAGAGAGAGAGAGAGAGAGATGTGCCTGGAGCCTGCGAACAAAAAAAAAAAGAAAAAAAAAGAAAAGATAACTCAGCGCCCTCAAAAGAATGCTAAACATGATGGTCCTGTTCCACTGCACTCTATAAACATAAAGGATGCTTTTTACTTACAGCATGAGAGCCAAGGGTATTTTGGTTCACACATTTTCACATTGTATAGTGAACTTTCTGTACAGGAGTCCTACAGTAGTGAAGATTCATGCCACTCCAGAGAACTCTGGCCTGCTGTTTGTTCTAAATCAGCATATGTTGTACATCCTCAGCACAGGGCCAGACAGGCTAAAATATGATGTTTCTGTGTCAAATTTACAGACAGAGATTACCACTGTGAGCAGGCTCCTGCACATACTCCTGCACATACTCCTGCACATACTCCTGCACATACTCCTGCACATACTCCTGCACATACTCCTGCACATACTCCTGCACATACTCCTGCACATACTCCTGCACATACTCCTGCACATACTCCTGCACATACTCCTGCACATACTCCTGCACATACTCCTGCACATACTCCTGCACATACTCCTGCACATACTCCTGCTTTACATGCCATAGCACAAGGTGTTTTGATCACCACACAAAAATAGACTTTTACAACATTCCCATGAACAAAAAATGGCCATGGATAGTTTGTTAGGCAGCAGCTTTGCATTTGTGTCTTCATTCAGCAGAGTTTAACACTTTACTTAACCATGAAGGATACAATATAAGGATGACTTGCACAGCTGCTCCAAAAGAACCAAAAACAGAGAAAGAAACCTTCCCAAGTTGAGAACCCTGCACAGGAGACAGAAAATGGCAATTAAGTATATTGATAGTGATCTTACAAGCCTTGAACCACAAATTAATTATTCTGAGGGGACTAAGGAAAGATTGGTACCTGTATTCCCTTTGGCATAGCAGCTTCATCAATGAGAAGTTCTAGGACATTCACACATACAATCAGCACAGTAATCCCCTTAAAAAGAAAAAAAAATGTAATATTCATTAGAGAACAGACTCCAGCATAAATGCCATCAACAGACACCCTGACTATGGGCACTTACTGTGAGAGCCAAAAGGAGCAGCATGGCGAGGGGATACACCAGGTTACGCTGCCAGGGAGATGCTCTCCTCCTCATCTCTGATATAATAAAGGGAGAGAAATGTTTGACAAGGAAACAGGCTGAAGGCAGCAATAAACTGGCAGACGCATCAATGTAAAGCAACAGGAGAGTTAAACACAGAATATACTACAGCTACATTTCATATTAGGGTTCTGCTTTAATGTTTTTGCAATACTTCTTCTGGCTCTTCTGTATTTTTTGGGTCCTCTTCCTTCCCAAGGAAGACTGTGCCAATTGGCGCCAATAATACGTTCACTTCCCAAAGAATACAGAATAGCTGGAAGATGGCACCCGTGCTTTCCTAACTCTCTCATTACAAGCCGATTTTATTGTACACACTCCTAGATTTACTGAGATTGTAGCAGCCCCTGAGTTTTATTATTATTTACTGGTATTATTAAGAACTGGTCAGCTAGAAGGTCAATTTTTATAAAGGTCAACCTAACTGAGCACTTGAGGGAGTATATACATTTTACAACTATTTTTATTCATCACTTGTTGCATCTTACCTAGAGTTATTCTGTGGCTTTGGATGGCCAGCAGCCGTTTCTGTAAGGCTTCCATGTTAAGGTTCAGCCAGCAGGATGCTTTAGCTAAAAGTGAAATACAGAGAATGTCAGGGCAGTTATTAAGAAACAGCACAACAGCTTTTAGGACTTTCACTTACTGGATATTTTGCGGGAGATGGCAGCTTCCTCAAAGGCTGTACAGCTCAGGTGCTCCTCTAGGTTTTCCAGCAACTGCAAACAGAAAGACACCAGTGAGTCTATGTTCTACTCAAGTCATGGGCTTGATATTACAAACAATGAGAGATCTGGTTTGTTGTTTTAGTGCAAATGAATATAGCCAACATTGCGCAGATTATGTAGTTACTGAATATAAATGCATATAAACAACTAAGGATATTATAAGATGCACTTTTGTATTTACAGTTAAATAATTGGTCTAGGTTAGAGGAGACAAAGGCTATCATACCCGAGGTTTGACCAGCAGCTTTCCAGTTACAGAGAACATCCGAGAGAGGCCAAAGGGAGTGCACACTGCAGAAAAGGAAACAAATATGAATCGGTAAGTCACAAATAAAGACAAATTTAATGAGGTAGTATTAAAGGGGACGTCTCATTGCCCTTGAGAGTGACTGGTAATAGTTAGGTGCAAGTTAATCATCGGGAATCTAAAATATCCATGCACTGGAAATGCGTCAATCATATCTGCACTTACACAAAAGCAGAAGAACTCCAAATAATGAGATGCCAGAGTAGAGGTATGGCAAATAGTATTCCCAGAGGTCTGCAGAGAAAAGAACATAAACTTGTTACTATGACTGGACAGGTTTCACCCGTTTCTACAAAGAATAAGAAACACAAAAAAATGTAGTTGTGTGGAAGAGCAAGTCAGTTTGTACAAGGGATGCTAAGGAATCCATTTTGTGACGAGCTATTCTTCTCAGACCTAAGAGGGCTTTACAGCCAGATCACCTACCGTACAGAGATTCACGGCCAGCTGAGTCATCATCAAAGATTGCAGATGCAACCCAAACAATGCCAAATACGAGGAGTGTGAGGAGCAGCAGTACCACTGAGGTCTCATATACACGAGACATGACTCCCTGCAAAGCAAGCAATGACCATTATTAGGAAGTATGTTAAACAGTCTTACTCCACTTTAGAGTATTAAGAGTAATAAATGGCAAACTAACATTCAAGGAAAAAATGAATAACAGAATGTATTAGGCAATAAAACAATAAGACATGAAATCCTGAGAATTTGCAATTGGTCCTCATTGGAGTGTTATCTTTTTGCTCAGCAGCTCTCCAGTTCGGATTGCCAATGACATATAAAAGCTGGAAAGAGGCCAAAAAATGTGCCAAAAAGTTGCTAAGAATAGGAGTTTCTAAAATACTACAAGAAAACGACCCCATTAATGATTAGTCAGTTCTTCAACCTGCAGCTGGCACACTCATGCTTTCAACTGACAGCCATTTAGAGAAGAGGAAATCTGATTCCAGCATGAATCAGTCATTTGCAACACACTGCTATCACATGGTTGGTTGGTTTGAGGAGATACTCTAATAAACCATGTTATAGCTCAAAAACTACAAGAAAAATAATTATCCTCTACTGGTTAGTGGATTTTTTAATAATAGTGATGGTTACCCTTTAACATCACCCCTCGCCCAGCCATACCTTTTTTGATCCAGCAAACCCTTCAGCCTCCATGAAGAGATAGGCAAAAGGCATCAGAAACACTAATGACAGGTTGGAGAAAAGGAAGACCAAGTTCCACAGTCCTAAAATAAAGAAAATACATTGTAGGAGAAAAGTAGGGGCGATCTAACTGAATGAGCAGGGAAACTACTCGGTATGGGTACAATTACTGATCAGTGAGGGGGACAAAAGGAAAGAAAAAATAAACTTTGAAAACAAAATTAGACTGAGTGCAGTTCAGAGTAACCAAAGAATACAAGCAGCAGTCAGAACAGATATTAAAATACAACAAAATAAAAAAAGGATTGATGGAAGTATAGTTTGTGTATGTGTGCCATGTCGACCTGGAATATTGTCTCCTTGTCTAAACACTGAGCTATGACACAAACAGACATGTTTTGAGCCAAAATCCACCCCATGTTCCAGCATCACTAGCAGGCACAGGATTAATCAGCGCTCAAAAAGGGTAGATTTTGGATTGCAGTGGACTGGCATTTTCTACTCCAACTTTTTTACCCGTAAACATCATTCAGATGTAAAAAGAGTTGGAGAGCAAGACAAGGATGAAAAATGTTCCTGGGGTACTTAATATGGACTGTGATTGGCTATTTGGTAGCTCCTATGTGGACTGACAGCCTACAGGAGGTTCTGTTTGGCAGTACACATGGTTTTTATACAACCAAAACTTGCCTCCAAGCCTGGAATTCAAAAATAAAGCAGCTGCTTTGAGGCCACTGGGAGCAACATCCAAGGAGTTGGTGGGCAACATATTGCTCGTGAGTCACTGGTTGGGAATCAATGCTTTAGGGGAATCAATGGGATTAATAGCCCACTTATAAATGAGATTTATTTTGCGAAGGAAAAAACCAGCAGGAACGTAAAGCATTAACAGACAACACCACTAATTACTGACCATGGATGAGGGAGCCGTTGAGCCACTGGATGTAATAATTATGGGGCACGGAGAGTAGCACCTCGTTACTGATGATAGAGAAGGGAAGCAGAAGAACTGCACCCATTGACACTGCCAGTGTGAAGGTGCACATCCACAGCCTAAGGAGAGAACCACCAACAGAGAAACTTTAGTGCATATTTAAATCTCACATAGCAATATAATATTCCTTGCACATTATGCTGATGTATCTACTTGTTCAGACATATTAAGGCAGTGGGGTTCTTGAGTCATCGGTGTGAGGAGAGATGGCAGAGCTGCCATGCAAACAAGCTTACAGCGTTCAGTAATAATATATATACAGACCGACCAAAGCAGCTACATTGCTGCCTCCATCATATAACCTGTACAATCTACATTGATGGAAACAAACATGCAAAACTGCTTCAGTTTACAGCCCTGTGCTTTACCATATACTGCAATCATTCCATTAGAATAACAATTTATTGATTTCTGCCTTTGGGATATATTGAAGTGGATGAAAATCTGTGTTATCATTCATAAATGTAATGTTACATATGTGGAGGGTGATTTTTGTGCTTGGAGAGGCTAAAGAGGCTGTTCACCTTTGAGTTAACTTTTAGTATGATGTAGAGTAGGGGTGTCCAAACTGCAGCCCAGGATGCATATGAATGCGGCCCAGCTTAAGGTTCCCGAGAAAACGTCATGTCACAAAGGATTTAGGAGGAGGGGGACTCTGCCCATTGCCCAGTTAGTAATAATAATATAATAATAAGTCTATTTAATATCCAGGTGTCCCATATTCCAGTGTATAGCTTCATCTGTTTATCCAACTGGCATTGTAGTTCTTTTCTGTGTATTTTCTTTACTTCTACAAATCAAACGTGTTTGTGTATTTCATGTGTGGCCCCAGACAATTTTTCTTTTTCCAATGTGGCCCGGCAAAGCCAAAAGTTTGGACACCCCTGATGTAGAGAGTAATTTTATGAAACAATTTGGAACTGGTTTTCATTTTTTATTAATTAAGGTTTTTGAGTTATTTAGCTTCTTATTCAGCAGCTCTTCGATTTGCATAATAAAAAATCCATTTGCTAGGGTCCAAATTACCCTAGCAACCATGCATTGATTTGAATTAGAGACTAGAATATGAATAGGAGAGGACCTTACTAGAAAGATGAGAAATAAAAATGAGTAATAACTTTACATTTGCAGCCTTACAGAGCATTTGCTTTTTAGATGGGGACAGCGATGCCCATTTGAAAGCTGGAAAGAGTCAAATAATTATAAAACTATAAAAAATAAATAATGAAAATGAATGGAAAAGTTGCTTAGAATTGGCCATTCTATTGCATATTAAAAGTTTACTTAAAGGTGAACCACTCCATTAACACATTCCTTGCCAGGATGTTTTGATTTTACCTCTCTGCTTATATCCTGTAAACACAGGGCACGACAAAGAAGAAAGAGCAATTACTGTGCTGTACTGTGTTAAGACTATGATAGCGAATGATCTAGAATTTAATATCTCTGGAGTAAAAGAAGCAGTTTTTAGAATGACCCTCTGTTCGTACCCCAGTAATAAATAAACAATATGCCAAGACATTTGTTTGCCTCTCACTAGTGGAAGGATAGGTACATGTAGTACTTATTCCTACTGCCCAATAGACTGTGGCTTTGAGAACAGTGAAAACAAAGAGGAATCTGGGAATTTAATTATCTACTGTGCAAGGACCAGACATGGAGTAGTTTCAATTTCGCTTTTTAACTGCCATTATGCTTAGGCAACAACAACATATTGCCTTCTATTGAAGGATATTGAGAGGTGTAGTTCAACACCAATTTGGGGCTGCACGGTGAACCCTGGAAGTTGCTAAAGTTCAGGATTTGGGTAGGAACTAGTGCTCACTGAGGGTTAAGGGTACATCATCCCCACCACTTAAAAATATGAGACCATGAACAAAAAAATAAACTTAAGACAACTGAGAACCACGAGTGCATTGCCGCAGCCGTTTTTTCATTTTAGCAGATGGAAGGCAAGGGGAAGGCAGTTCAGGGAAGATTGTTGCCCCGAAGAACAGGCGATTAGTCGCCAGGCGACTATATCTCCCCGAATCTGCCCGTGTGCTTAAACCCCTTACGATTTTCCAGGCTGGTGGGGAAAGGGGCAGAAGGGAATTAAAACAAAGCTTAAGAGTAAAGATAAAAGGTAGCTGGGTGCTGCCCTGGCACATATAATCCAGGAACAGAAACAGCTAATTATGGCAGCAGACAGACAACAGACTAAACTTCAGCTTTTTTCCCCCTAAAAGAGCTTGGGCTGATACAGATGCCCAAAACATTATGTACAAAGTTTCTAGTCTACTTCTTTAATTAGACTTTAGTTCTTCTCTAAGCAGTAAAATGATGTAATGCCCAAAAAGGCCACAAGGTGTCATTCATGTACGCCGGCAAGGAAATCTCAATTAAAAACAGGAACAGCAGCATTCATTTACCTACACAGGAAGAGACCCACATCCCCATTTCTATATCTACCAGCCAGTCTAATCCCACACACCAGATGTTTAAACAAAACTAGAACGCTAGATCATGCACCATGATATGGGGAAAATAGTTCACCATAAATATCAGTCAGGACATATAATAATAAACATTATTTAGGACCACTGAACAGAGAGCTGTACAAATAAAAAAAAAACAAACAAAAAAAAACAAAACAAAAGACAAGAATGCCACTTTTCAGCCGACGTTATAGGGAATGTATTCTGGCAGTCAGGGAGTGGCTGCAGCATTCTCTCTGTTCTGCTCCAATTCACATTTGAATTGGGGGGAAAACAGTGACCATCAGCGGCTCATAAGAATTCTTTATAGCAAGAACATCGGACCTTAAAGGAACAGTAACTACAGTAGTTACTGTTCCTTTAACATGGACAATAAACCTGTTGACACATATAGCAAAGCACCAATTTCTAAATGATGGCAATATCCAACGTATGCAAAAATAACGAGGTGGAGCAAAAAAAAGCATACCAAGCACAAAGTAAATAGTGAGCTAAGCCACCAGGTTCCTGGAATTATCCCACATATAAGCAATGAACTTGTTAGGCCTGAAAGTGCAGATCATGGATAAATGCATCAGCTATTATCTCTCAATGTAGTGATACCAAATACAGGAGTGAAATTCACAGAAACGCCCAATATTAAGCCACTAATGAGACCTATGTACAATTACATTCACTACTCTTATTTTAGATAATTCCATTTGTCTCCCTGGTCACACAATGGTGCCTACATGTGATGGGGCAAGTGACATGTATTTCCAGATGGACGGTCTCATCATTGTGGCAATATAAGCTCGGGCAATGGCCTCACTACGTATGCAGGCTCCTCTCTACATCTATCACAAAAATATGTATCTGAAAAACTAAAAAACACTGCTCCCTCACCACTTCGGAAAGAATTACTTACATTATTACTGGTTGCTGGGGTCACGGCCAGAGCCAATTTATTCTAAATGCCAGTAAGAAGGTGTGGACAAGATCTCATTAAATAGATAACCCTATGGTTAGTAACAGCTAAGTATTGGGGAAATGGAATCATTAGGCTTTAAATGCAAAGAATATGGATTCCCACGGACAAAGTACAAGTTATATTTAATTGTTATGCTTTTCTGTCACTTGTCTTTGCACATGACCCTAAGGACCCTTTGTCCGTCAGAAATATCACAATATAGAATGGCTGTCAGATGAGTAACAAATCCACGAAGAAGTCAGCCTTTTGTATTGCTGAAACTTAAAGGAACAGTAACGCCAAAAAAAGGAATTTAAATAAAATGTTCTGTTGTGTTGCAACTACTATAGTTTATAGAAACAGATAAGCAGATAACAGATAAGCTCTTAAGACAAATTCGGAAGAATCCCATTGTATACTACAAGAGCTTATCTGTTATCTGCTGTGTATCCTGTGCTTGGATGGCTTCCTCTATGGCTACACAGCAACTCGTTTTATATATAAAACACACCCATTTTAGTGCATGGTAACTGTGCTGCCATTTCTTTAAAACACTTTAATTTTTAGATGTTACTATTCCGTTAAGAAGAGTGCTTTATAGGCCAAATACTTTAGGAATTTACATGCTTAAAGACACTAGTCAGACATATTCCATTTAAAGACAGGCTGGGAATGTTTTCAGCACTTTGTACTGTCAGCCTAAGGATAATGTCACACTTGCCTTTTAACACCGTTGGGGGAAAAAAAAAAAAAAAAACACCAACAACCTTCAATCCAATCCATTTTTGTAGTTTCAGCCATACAAAGCAGAATTGCCTTCCTCTCTAGTTGTATCTACATATCTTAAGACCATCTACCTGTATTGTGTACTTTCCTGAAAAGGGGTTGTTCACCTTCAAACACCTTTTTTTCAGTTCAGTTGGTTTCAGAATGTTCACCAGAAAAAAAAAAACCTTTTTCCAATTACTTTCTATTTTCTATTTGTTTTTAAAGGGGTTGTTCACCTTCAAACAACTACCATAGTTGTTTTCCGATAGATCACCAGAAATAACGACTTTTGCCAATTATTTATATTTTCTATGTGTCACCATTTTTTTAATATTGGAGTGTAAAGTGTCTTTTTTCACCTTCTAAAGCAGCTCTGGGGGAGGGGGTCGCTGACCCTCTAAACTGTTCTAGATTGATACATTTAGTTGATACATTTCTTATCTTTGTCCCTGCTGAGCAGAATTCCAAAGGCAGCTGTTAGAATTGATACAATAGTTGCTAATATTCCACAGATACTGCTGAGAAATGTATCAACTAATGTAGCAAACTGTACCTGTTCAGAATCTGCTCCTGGATCACTGAGCTGTCAGACTGACACCAGAGACACGACCATTAAATTTCAACCTAAATTTTGGTAAAACGGTACAAAATACAAGATGGAAAGCAATTGAAAAAAGTCTTTTTTGTGGGTACAGACCTTTTAACGGGGTTGTTCACCATAAACATTAGGCCATCATTTCACAGTAATGCAGCGATTAATTACTTTTATTGTACCAGACAGCTTACTTTTTTTTTTTTTAACTCAAGATCAATTGTGTCTGCATTTAGCACTGGTGTTCACTGTTGCTAGTAAAGACCCACAACTGAATTGTATAAAATGAAGGCATCCCTTGCTGTACAGTGGAACACCAGAATATATGCAGCATGGGAAATGCAGATGAGATTACAGTAGAAGCCCCATTTTACGTTTTTCAGGGGACCAGAAAATAAATGATATACAATCCAGGAAAATGTAAAATCAGGGAAATGTATTATGCATAATATATAGGTGGGACCACAAACAACAATGGTGAAAAGAATGTGAATATAAAAGACATTTTACTGCAGCAACCTCCTCATAGTTGGCTCCTGCAAAATTCACTGCCGGGCTAGAGGCAAACTTATAACTGGCTATAACCCTAGTACCCGGTTGTTGACTTTTGACCCAGTTTATTAATGTTGAATCAGCCAAGGAAAGCACTATGTCAGTGCCAAAAAATACGCTGAACAGAGAAATAATCAGCTGACAACTAAGACAATAAAACAGGAATAACACAGTGATTTAAAACTTTGCACCATAAACAGCATTCAGCAATACTATCAGAGACTGAGAAAGGGAGGCTGAAGCCTGGCTGCAAGAACACTGCAAAGGTTAAAGTCTAAGAAAGGAGAACTCTGCTCTGCCACGCAGTCCTCAGATAGAGGAATAAAGGCCAGACACGGGGAACTGCAGCGTGAATGACTGATGATCTACAGGATCAACAAGCCAAGAAAGAGACAAATGAGGGCACTTACAACAGAACATCCCTAATGAAACTTAAACAGAGTTTAGACTAAAATAAAATCAGCAACGTGGAAAATTGGTGTTAAAGAGAGTCAACTGGTCACAAACAGAATTTAAAAAACAAACACGCAAACAAAACAAAAAAAAAAAACAATCATATTGTACAATGTGTTATGCAAAGTGGCCATGCCAGGTCAATACAGTATGCCGACTCACACAAGCATTTAAGCCAATGTACCGGTAGTCAAAACAAGAGGAACCAGGGCAAACATCTTGTAATATTAAGAACATAATAATAGAAAGTAGTAAAAGATGCATAAACATAAGATGATCCTTTCCCTAACGTGTGTTTATTTCCCTTCCAGCAATGTAGAATAAACAACCTTCCAACAACATAGTGCCATGGTATGTCCTGTGGTTGCACCCTAAGCGCAAGGTACAAACACTTACTGGCCAGCTCTCTTCTGAAAAAAAAACACTGGGCCAAGGCAGACCCAGACTGGTAATCTGTGGGTTCTAGCAACGTATCCCTTATTGTAAGAGAATGATCTAGTAGATTTTTTTTTAACTAGTATTTACCTATTCCATCAAATATAGAACACAAAAGATTGGAATTATATTGGTGCTTATGAGAATAACTGGCAGATTGGGTTACAATAAATATTGTGCAAAATAGTCTCAGTATAATTGTTCTATTGTAATATATTCTTTATCTAGGTTATTGGCCCCTAGCCTAGATTATCTAGGTTATTGGGTTCACTATCCTTTGTATGTGCAGTCCCCCAGTCATCATCATCATCATCTAGAGATACAGGTAGCCATGCCGGATGTATTCATTAAAAACATTAAAGGAATGCCATCATTAATAGCGTTCATCAGGCTAGCATTTAAAAAGCTACAGTATAACATCCTTTTAAGTTGAATTAGTCGATAGTTAATTCTACATCCAGTCTGTACAGGTTTAAAGAGTGGTTTCTGTGTAAATCAGGAATATTTGTTTTACAGGCTAGGAATGTAAAACAGTAAAGGTTATACTGCAGTCAAGCTTTTATAAGTAAGGTTGTGACACTTTTTACTCCCTTCAAATGTTATTCAGTGCACTAGCTGTTGCTGATAAGGGCACCACCCTTCAACCATTAAACAACCTAAAATAAAGTGCACTTACGCAATTCTGTTAACGGCAGCATCTTCAACATCAACTGCAAAGACAGAAAGAACAGCTTATTAGATATTTTACATACAAATAGGCTACAGTATAGCAGAGAGAAAGCCAGCTTGCACCTTAAAATGCCACTAAAACACTTAGGGGCATATTTATTAGCAATGGAGACAAACATAACCAGTGATGTTGCCTACAGCAACCAAGTAGTGATTAGATTTGAACAGTTACAAGTTAGAAAACAAAAACAAAGATCTGCTTGCTCTAGGCAACATCACCAGTGATTTTTTTCTCTCCAATGACAATAAATATGCCCCATAATTTTCCTGCAGGGACAATACAGCGGGGCAGTACCAATGGTCCTGAATCAGAATGTCCAAAGTGCAGCCCTCTGGGTGTTTTGACCTTAAATTGAATCAGTCTCTTTGCTTGAATTAATCGTAAAAGCTGTAGTTCAACATCTTGAAGGCTATCATTTGGACAACCCTGGCTATATCAAAGACACTAGTCTGGAACAACACTTTCATACGTGGCATTGAAGCTAGCCTAATAGATGCAGGCTCACTTTAACCTATAAATAGATGTGTTGAGTAGGTGCAAGCATTGAGACTTAGAAAACATTGCTCAAAGGATCATGTACTGGAGCATTACATTACAGAACTGTGGGAGCCAAGTAGTTTGCCAGAGCTTGCTTTTCATCAAGTTTATGGAGGGAAGGAAGGTGTGTTTTTGATGTTCCCTTTTGACTAGATTTTAGAAAACAGCAATTTGCAAGATTACAATAAACAGGGAATTAGGAGTCTAAACTGCTCCAAAATGGTCTATTAGTCTATTAATTGTCTATTAGTGGGTTCAGCCTCTGTTGTCATTATAAATGTTACCAACATTTTGTAAAAGAGCAACTCTTGCTCTTTGAATAATGGCTGACCAAATACATCCAGCCACTCCATAAATTGTTGAAATACCAGTCCCCAAAGGATGCATAGTTTTAAAATTAACAGCAGTTAGAGAACTGCAGGATAGAAAGTATAAATTTGAGGGGCTGCAGGTCCCTTCCCTTCCCCAAGCTCTGACTCCTATGATATATTTTACACAGCTACAGGCATGGTTTCTTTTTAGAGTCTCTGTAAATGCAAAGCTAAAAAATGTAAAATGTTTATTTAGTATATAGTGGGAAGTTGGTAAAATCACATTTCACATCCTTTCATTATACAAAACATCTGTTTTTTGGGTGGAGGACCTCTAACAAAGGAGAGAGCAAGCAAGTTTAGTGAAGTGAAGATTGTATATTACCCATGCATATAAAACATACACCATATATTAATGTGGTTTACAACATTTAAAGTAGAGCCACACAGGGCAGAAAATGGCTAGGCAAAAACCACTGGCTGATTTCTGTCCTACCACGGGCAGTAGCCTCCTTTCTCTGCATTGACTCAATAATTTTTCGGGGAAGAACCGAGAGTCTCTGCATTTTGAGCCAAAACCCGATGAAGTCTGTTCGAGCCGAGTCAATTCAGTGCAGAAGAGAGAGGAGGCTACTGCCTGTGTTAGGGCAGAAATCAGCCAGCGGAAATTGGATAGTGGTTTTCTGCCCCCAGCGTGGCCCTAGACTTAAAATCCATTATTACTGGGACTCACCTGTTGCAAAGTCAGCATGCTTTTTAAACTTGGTGATAACTATGTATGAGAGAAGATAAAGTGTACAAAAAAGCAGCGTGCAGATCTGCAAAGGAACAGATAAAATAAAAGTTAAGACAAAGTTGATTTTTTTTAAAAAATACCTTATTAAAATTGCCTACAATATTTACTATTCTTTACCAATCCTGACCAACTCTGTATTTTTTTTTGTGTCCCATGTAATAAGGTCAAAACAACGGCCTTCCCAAATATATCAAAGTGTAGCTCAAAAAAGGATAACCAGTGACATTCTACACCCCAGATATAGACACATGTCTAAACACCCAAAACACGCAGTTCTAAGCTGGGAGAAGGAAAATGATTCCTAATAAACACAATAACACACTGAATGGAACAGCATATCACTCTGTGTAAGGCTACACGCAATATATTCCTTTGCGTATCCTACACACTCACAACTACTTTCTCTTCCACTCATCCTTTTAAAGGAAAACTAAAGCCTACCTAAAGAAGTAGGCTAGAAATGTTGTACAGTATGTGTTGTGCTTCTGTACTTTGGCTCCTGTACTAGCCAAAGGCAACCACAGCCGTTTAGCAGGGAAGATCTGTGTCTCCAAAGATGCCCCAGTAGTTCCCCATCTTCTTTTCTGCTGATTCACTGCACATGCTCTGTGCTGCTGTCATTTACTGAGCTTAGGGACTCATTCACAATATATAGAACACATAGAATATAAATGTTCCAATATAAGGCTGATTAGTACTTAATAGAAATAGTTACTACATGGCAGAACAGAAACCAATGCAACTAGCATCAGCCTTGTTGCCTCAGCTTATATTATAGGTCAACTTCGTTTTATACCTGTTTATTTGCAACAACCCCTACGTTTAGCTTCTCATCAGCTGCTCAGAGCCAACTGAGCATGTGAGTGTCTCAGACATTTTCCAAGATGGTGACCCCCTGTGACAAGTTTGAAGCTCTGGATCATTGCTGCTATTGAGAAGCTGAAACTTTAGGCTGGTGTATACAGGAAAAGTTTACTTATTGGGATTCTGGTCACTTGCGTCACTCGCTTGTGTACAGAAGAGTACTTCCTGGAATTGCCTTCTTTTTATATCATTACTGTTGCAAGGCTTACACATTCTTATGCAGCCAACAGTAGAGGATCAGAATGGAAAAGATAACACTACGGGTTCAAACAATTCTTTGCAAACCGATCTGCTTTAAAGGCTAAATTCACACAGGCCCTGTACAAGATTATCAAATTTTACTTTGGTTCTGCTAAATGAGCAGATGTAGGGAGACATATGGCAAGAGGTTAGAAGACAAGATGACAAGATATCACAAGTAGGCTTAAGGGTCAGGGCACACAGGCAGAATCGGGGAGATTAGTCTCCCAGCGACAAGTCTCCTCTTCTTCGGGACGACTAATCTCCCCAAACTGCCTCCTCTGCCTGCCCGTTGGCTAAACTGTAAATCGCTGGCAGGATGGCACTCGGATCGATTTATTTTCCGAAGTCACCCAAAGTTTCCTCGTCAGTCGACTTCAGAAAACTGATTGCTCCGAGTGCCATCCCACCGGTGATTTACATTTTAGCCGGCGGGAAGGCAGTTTGGGGAGATTAGTCACCCCAAAGAAGAGATTTGTCAACAGGTGACTAATCTCCCCAATTCTGCCTGTGTGCCCTGACTAGGGTTGCCACCTGGCCTGACCGGTAAAAATGATGCTTGACCACAATTTTATTTATAGGGAAAAAATCTAAATATATAGGAAGGCTGATATTTTTTGGAAAAAGGGTGGCAACCCTAGCCTGACCCTAAGGGGAATTGCTGCTTGCCCCACTGCCATATGCCTTCCTGATGATGTTTTGCCAAGTGTGCTCTTTGCTTGCTTTCACTTACAGGCATGTGCTGCTGGGAAGCGCTTATGATAACTCAGACGTGCTCACACATAGAGATAGTTCCACATAACAAGTGCTCAGGACAACTGGTAAATACATCTCAAAATTCAAGGTGCAGGTATGGGTGCCAACATGGCAATTGATGCAATTTTTAAATCTCAAATTTGTCTCTCTTGCCAAAAGTGAAATAATAGGACTCTTTTCAGAGACTACAATCAGCCAACCAAATCTCAAATATGTAAACAAGACAACGGAGATTCCAATTTAGCTCATCAGATGTGACCGCTGAAAAGTGCCTTTACCTCTAAGCAACCTAATTAATTGAAAATTTTCAGTGGTTATATGTAAATGTCATTGCAACTGAAAGCAGAATCTGTCTGGCGATCTACTAATGTCTGCACTACTTGCTGGGACTCATGAAACAAGGTAGTACACATTTATAGTAGAGAATTAGAACAAAAAAAGGGGTAAACAAACACGGTTTTCAATTACATTTACAAATGACTTTAAAACCATTGACAATGCTAAATGTATATTTGAAAGTTGCTTAGAATGACTTTTTTTTAAAAAAAAATATGTATTTAAAATTTTGGTTTCCTTAAAATAGACATTAAAAAAAAAAATAATAATTAAAATTAATACACATAACAGTAGTAGTAGCTGTGGTGCATCTATGTCATATACATGAATCAGATATGATAACGCACGGAGAAAAGAGAAGGGAAAAAAGACTGAGAATAGCAGAGAGAAATAGGGGGAGAAAGATTGGCAAAGAGAATTAAATTTTATTATGCAAAAGGGTAAGCACTTTTTTCCTCATGTTTTACCTTACCAGATAAAAAAGGTGAAATTTAGAGACAGAAAAAGGCAAATTTGAACAACTTTTACTATACATACCCTTCCTAATGTCCAGAAATGCAGTGAAAACCTTTGTAAGAGTCACAAATTACATTAAAACTAGCATTTTCACATTTTTAAGCCTCATATTCAGCATTGCAACTACTGCTCTGAGAGACTCATCATTCCTTAAAAATGTTGGCAGCTACAATTCTAATGTATGGGTGGGTTAAAGTTACAGGTCAGCATAGGCCAACACAAACACTTCCATTTACATTCCAGAGAAGGAAGTTTGAGATAATTTAGCAAATAGCTCAGCAAAGCATCATACAATAATTTAGTATAAACTCTGTTCACAGCCAGTAATGAGGTTATTATTGACACTTTTAAAGGGATTGTTCACCTTCCAAACACTTTTCAGTTCAGTTGTTTTCAGATTCTTCATCAGAATTTTTTTTTCAATTTCTTTCCATCTTTTAGTTTTTCCCAAATTAAAGTTTACATTTTAATGTTCCTGTCTCTAGTGTTTCAGCCTGGCAGCTCAGTGATCCAGGAGCATTCTGAATTGGTACAATTAGTTGATTTCTCACCAGATATGTGGAATATTAGCAACTATTGTATCAATTCTAACAGCTGTCTTCAATAAAACACAGGGATTCTGCTCAGGGCCAAAGATAAGAAATATATCAACTATATGTATCTATTTACAACAATTAGTCTGCTGAACTATCTGAAAACAAGGGAACTGAAAAAAAGTGTTGGAAGGCAAACAACCTCTTTGATACATAATGCTTTAACTTGACTTTTTGCCGTGCATCTTTGTAATCAGAAAAATGCAAAACAAAGAATATATTAAAAACAAAATCTCTAATCATTTAAAAAAACAAAAAACAATTAGGGGCACATTTACTAAGCTCGAGTGAAGGATTCGAATGAAAAAAAACACGAATTTCGAAGTTTTTTTTGGCTACTTCGACCTTAGACTATGACTTCGAATCGAACGATTCAAACTAAAAATTGTTCGACTATTCAACTGTCTCTTTAAAAAAAAAACTTTGACTACCTATGTCGCCAACTAAAACCTACCGAGCATTAATGTTAGCCTATGGGGACCTTCCCCATAAGCTTTCTAAGCATTTTTTTGATCGAAGGAAAATCGTTTGATCGATGGATTAAAATCCTTCGAATCGTTTCCTTTGATTGTTCGATCAAACTAAATGCGGTAAATCCTTCTACTTCGATATTCGAAGTATTTTTCTTCGATGGTCGAATATCGAGGGTTAATTAACCCTCGGTATTCGACCAATAGTAAATGTGCCCTAAAATGTATCCTGTATTTGGTCAGATGCCCCATACCCAACTAGGCATATATGCAATGTTAGTCAACTAATATTGTCCCAACTGGCAAAACTGCCTGACCACATCTGGTCAGAAATAGGCAGCTTTAAAGGAGATATTGGCATTTATCTATTTTTCCATGAACTTTAAACAGGTCAGCATGCTCCCACTTACAAAAATAAACACAAACATAAAGTGATAAGCTTGGTGTAGAAGAATATCCAAATGTTCCACTGAGCTTTCATATAAAGTGAATTTAAAGTCTGTATTAAACAGAGTATATTTCCTTATACATTTTACGTTGCTTTTTTTTTTTTTCTTTATTCAAAAATAAAACCAAGTACAGAAAGTCCTCGAGTTACATACCCCCAACTTAAAAACAACTTATATTTACATACAGAGGCTATTACAGTAATGTATTGTAATTTGCTTGGCCTTTATTAGCATTTAACTTTAATAAACCATCTGCCCCAATCCCCTGCATGTGTTGTCTACTGCAGAGCACAGAAAGGTAAACATAAATACTATGTTAAAACAAGCATTTAATAAGTAAATGTATATGTGTCAACCTACATACATATTCAACTTAAAGGAAAATAACAACTGGGTAAATAGATAGGCTGTGCAAAATAAATATAGTTATTCAGGCAAAAATGTAATGTATAAAGGCTGGAGTTACTGGATGTCTAACTTAATAGCCAGAACACTACTTCCTGCTTTTCAGCTCTTACTGAGTTAGTCAGCGACTTGAAGGGGGGCCACATGGGACATAACTGTTCAGTGAGTTTGTTATTGATCCTCAGCATTCAGCTCAGATTCAAAAGCAACAGATATGACCCATGTTGTCCCCCTCAAGTCTCTGATTGGTTACTGCCTGGTAACAAGTCAGTGTAAACCAAGAGAGCTGAAAAGCAGAAAGTAGTGTTCTGGCTATTATGTTACACATCCAGTCACTCCAGCCTTTATATATTACATTTTTGGCTAACTAACTATATTAGAAGCACTTTTTATTTTGTATAAACACACTATACATAATATGTACACATGTACAATTAAAACAGTTATTGCATTAACAGTATTATCATATATTATTAAATAGTATTAGAATTACATAAGCAAATGCCAGGGTGATTTACTTTAGAATTACATGTTCTCGGAATTACTATTTCGGAAAATAACAAAACACATAGTGGGACCATACACATTATACTGGCTGCCAACTGACTCAGCAATTTATTGACTTGTGTATCTCATCAAGCATAGACTGAGCCCATCTAAACAAGTCCCCTGCAGGTCCAAGTGTCGGCCTTGGGTCTAAATGATTGGATCAACCTAATTTATAATCCAACAAAAAGGTTGGCCAATCCATCTTTTGGCAAAGTGAATATATTCTACATGTTACCCATGTTAAGAATACTCTTTTTTTTTTTTGTCAACTGTCAACATATCTATCTATATTTAACGTTTATATTTTAAGAGCAAGCTAATCTAAAAGCATTCATTCTAGAATGACGGCTGGACTAGTTCAGAAACAATTATACGGATAAAATAAAGAGCTAACTGAAGTGTCCTGTTACTTAAATCTCTAAAACTGATGACGCACTAGGAACATTCCCTACATACTGAAATGAAGCAAGATGACACCTTTTAAATGGCCTACTGGTATCAGAATGTAGTCAGTGAACAGCTAGTAGGAGACAGTTAAGCACAGTGATCAGTACTAGAAGAACTGCAAGTCAATACATCGCAACAGGCTGACCAGACTGATTTACATGAACTAACGCTCACCGTGATTTGATTCTCCCACACTATGCATAGAAGTCCCCCCCCCCACCCAGTGGACTTGGCACAACATAACTAATAGAAGTCAGACTGTCATCTCATGGATTTCAACTACCAACTGTTGCAATGTAGTCTGATGTTGACTAACTGCAATCAGTGAAAACAAACTGAGAACCTGTGATCTATATTGTATAAAGAAACAGTTATAAGGCTGCACTCACAAACTACACCATGGAATAATATAATCTTAATTCTGAAGTGTTGCATATAGTCCACACAATTTACAGCTGCTTCATACACACAAGAAAGCAGTAGCCTCACACATTTACAGCAGTCACTGCATTAGGCTTTCCACCACAGCGTCACTAGTTGTGCAATGACACTTTATTTAACAAAACATGTCAGTCAAGCACCCAGGGACAAACAGTGGAAAGTGCAGAACAATTTAAAAGGGCTCATACCAAGCTCACAACTAACAGACATTAAAGGCACAAATCTTCAGAAATGTATTGGTACAGTATGCAGCCCTTACTCACACTCAATTTGATAAACCCCACACTTTGAAATATCGTTTTTTAAGTTAAAGGGGTGGTTCACCTTCAAACAACTAGTTGTTTTCAGATAGATCACCAGAAATAATGACTTTTTCCAATGACTTTCTGTTTTCTATGTGTGGCGGTTTTTAATATTGAAGTGTAAAGTGTCATTTTTCACCTTCAGAATCAGCTGTGGAAGAGGGGGTCGCCGACCCTGTAAACTGTTCTAAATGGATACATTTAGTTGATACATGTCTTATCTTTGTTCCTGCTGAGCAGAATCTCTGGGTTTCATTACAGGCAGAAGTTAGAATTGATACAATAGTTGCTAATACTCCAGAGATGCTGCTGAGAAAGTTATCAACTAATTGTATCAACTAAATGTTGCAAAATTGTAACAGTTCAGAATCTGCACCTGAATTACTGAGCTGCCCGACTCAAACACCAGAGACAGGAATATT
Organism: Xenopus petersii; assembly: GCA_038501925.1. Classification (NCBI taxonomy): domain Eukaryota; kingdom Metazoa; phylum Chordata; class Amphibia; order Anura; family Pipidae; genus Xenopus; species Xenopus petersii. The sequence continues at coordinate 131,396,379 of CM076675.1, forward strand.
CAGATTTAAACTTAGATTTTGGAAAAATAGTAAAAAAAATAAATAATGGAGAGTAATTGAAAAAAGTCTTTATTTCTAGGGAACAATCTTAAAACAACTGAATTGAAAAAAAGTGTTTGGAAGGTGAACAACCCCTTTAATAACACATTGAGTGATTATTGGCGCAAATGACTTTTTAGCAAATTTGACTGGCAATCCACATATAAGCAGAAAATGGGTTCACTGCTGCAGTAAACAGAGGCTGGCCAAAATAACAGTGCAGTGGACAAGTCCCAGGTTAAGGTTAAAAAACAATGCCAAATAACCCCCATTGCCTGCTATAGAAATAACCTGAATTAGTAGCACAATGTGAATATTTGAGAACTGAAAGAAATAGCTCTTTTGGGACAGTAATAGCCACGGGACCTTGTGTTAGACCAGGGGGTGCCCAAACTTTTTGCAACGAGGGCCAGATTTGGTGAGGTGAAAATGTGTGGAGGCCGACCATTCAGCCCAACATTCCTTGACCCATTAACATTAAATTACAGGAATCGAGTAATCGTAGCAGTAATATTTGGGCACATTAGTGAAATGATCTGCCACTTGGTCTAAACTGCTGCCTGTGTGCTGAAGGTGTTAGTAACAGACACGTACTGGCACGTAGTGACGCCATACTTCTTTAGTTTACTGTACTGGCACGTCATTACGACTATTGACACCTTCAGCCCTAAAGAAGTATGCGAAAACGGCGCGTCTCTATGTGCCAGATGCTTTCACTAATGTGCCTTAATATTACAGCTATGGGATTCCTGATCACACTGGGGGGCCTCATTATTATTAATAATTTCATGATGGAGGCGGAGGGCCGGTATAAATTTGAAAACGGGCCGCACTTTGGACATGCCTGTGTTAGACCATACACAAATAGATGGACATATTAAAGGACAGGGGTTATTGGTGTTGGGACAGTACCAGCAATGGAATCTGGTATTAGATACTATACACAGATAAATGGGGATGTGGAAGGATTAGGGGGTTAGTGGTTTTGGGCCAGTATCAGCCATGGAATCTGGTATTATCTCTCATACACAGATAAATGGGGATATGGAAGGATAGGGGGTTAGTTGTTTTGGGACAATGATCATGAATGACAGATTAAGATAGCAAATAAAAGGCCAATAAGAAGAGGAAAGTGGCCAGTGACAAGACAGCACTGGACAAAGCCCCATGCAAATTGCACTGCTGAAAGCTAGAGATGAGCCCCGGCAGCTGTAACTCTGGATGTGGCTCCTGATTCCCCTGTTAGTTCCACTCACTGCAGTCCTGTAGGCGCCAGTTGCACTGGAGGAAACTTATGTCAGCTGATATGCCCCAGGCTAGTGCCACGGGCTAAACTGGCATCGTAAATGTTAATACACCCATCCCCCACGGAACCAAACTAGCCCGGCACTCACGATGCATTCCCGGACCCAGTCGTGGAAAATCCGCTCTCTAACAGACACATCCTGGTTCACTTCCATGTTCTGGTATCATGGCGCCTCCGTGCACGTTCCACACCGACCAAGAGAATCGTTTCTGGTGAAGAAGCCGCAGCGATCAGATAACAAGAGCAGCTTCAGGTTACCTCGTATCCCAAACTCGCCCAACGCCCCGCCCCTCCCAATGGCAAATCAAACAGCGGCGTGCGCGTCATTGGTTCAGTGCGCCTTGGAGCTGCAGTTGATTGGCCGAGACAGGAGTGACACACACACACACACACACACACTCACAGTGTAACGGTTGGTTGGCCCAGATTATCCTTCCTAATCCTGAATAATGTTGTTCTTAAACTTTGTACTCTTTTTCAATATGTGTAATTGTATTTAATAAGTCATTTATCACTGGTTTTAGGTACTATTATGTCTTGATATAATAACGTTGGAATAATGGAAAAAGAAAAAAAGAAAAAGCAACAATTGGACACTTTTACATGTTGTGGAACACAGGATGTTTTTTATTCACAGCTTTTTATTCACAGCTTTTTATTCACAGTTTTTCTTTAATATTTATTTCACAACAGAGAAAAAGCAATCATAACAACTTAAAGGGATCCTGTCATGGGAAAACATGTTGTTTTCAAAACGCATCAGTTAATAGTGCTGCTCCAGCAGAATTCTCCATGAAATCCATTTCTCAAAAGAGCAAACAGATTTTGTTATATTCAATTTTGAAATCTGACATGGGGCTAGACATATTGTCAATTTCCCAGCTGCCTCCAGTCATGTGACTTGTACTCTGATAAACATCAATCACTCTTTACTGCTGTACTGCAAGTTGGAGTGATATCACCCCCTCCCTTCCTCCCCACACAGCAGCCTAACAACAGAACAGTGGGGAGGTAACCAGATAACAGCTCCCTAACACAAGATAAAAGCTCCCTGGAAGAACAACACTTAATAGTAAAAGCCAAGTCCCACTGAGACTGATTCACAAACACAGAGAGTAGTGCTACACAACCATTCTCACCGCTTTCTGTAGCGTCGGGTGCCGACTGCGACTCTGTCTGCCCAGGTCCAGTTCCAATTCCAATACAAATTCCAGCAGCACTCCGATAAAATGAAAATTGTTTATTTGTGCATGTGAAGCAACGTTTCGAGCCTAACCAGCTCTTTATCAAGCTGGAATTTGTATTGGAATTGGAACTGAGACTGATTCAGTTACATTAAGTAGAATAAATAACAGCCTGCCAGAAAGTAATTCCATCCTAAAGTGCAGGCACAAGTCACATGACTGGGGCAGCTGGGAAACTGACAATATGTCTAGCTCCATGTCAGATTTCAAAATTGAATATAAAAAAATCTGTTTGCTCTTTTGAGAAATGGATTTCAGTGCATAATTCTGCTGGAGCAGCACTATTAACTGATGTGTTTTGGAAAAAACATGTTTTTCCATGACAGTATCCCTTTAAGAAACAGAATTTTATGGTAATTACGATAAGTATGGTATTAGCAGTTATGTCTTAAATGTTCTAATTGTTTTAATTGTGCGGGCTACTTAAGAAGTTTGCCCCGCTACACCTGCTATCATGTGTTTGGTGATTCTTTTGCTTCATGACTACTGGAGAGGTGCCAACCTCTCTTCCAAACACCGGGCAGAGAAATTGGAGAGGTTGGGGAAAGAGGAATCTTTGTCTTTTTTTGAAAGCACATGACCAGGCAAAATGACCTGAGATGGCTGCCTACTAGGGTTGCCATCTGGCCGGTATTTTTCCTGCCTGGCTGGTAAAAATGATGCTTGATGCCAGTGTCATTAATAGGAAAAAAACAGCAAGAATATAGGAAGACCGGTATTTTTTTTCCAGAACAAGGGGCAACCCTACTGCCTACACACCAGTATTATAAATTTAAAAAAATACACTTGCTGGTTCAGGAATGAAATTTTACATGGTAGAGTGATTTTTTTGCAGTGTAAACAGTGTAATTTAAAAAAAATAAAAAAAACAACACCATAAAAAGGACTCAACAGAATCCCTTTAAATAAGTTAGAGTTGTCAGTCTGCTAGCCTCTTTATATGTACAGTATTCTCCCTAGCCTGACTGTACAGACAATAGCACCACCCAGTGGCCATGTAGATGTCTCTTTTGCTGAAGAAAAAAAGTAACTTCCACTTACCCCAAATGGAATGTTATTTCTAAAATGACTAATTCCCATTTAGGACTCTCCACTTATAAAGCTACTTTAGCCAAGGTATATCTGGCATCTGAATCTCAACATAGACAGAAGTTGCAAAAATACAAAGTTTTACTATATTATAACAAATAATTATAATTAATCCAGTCATTGCTACCAATCAGCACCATGATTAATGCAAACATCTACATCCTGTATACAGTATTTTATGTATCCAGAATTTATGTTTTCCCCCGGAATTAACACTGTTTATTTTCACAGCCCCATACAGACAAGTGGCATCTTTTTTTTCCCCTGGATTTTACATTTTGCTGGAATTTATGCCATTTTGATGTCGTCCGCTGGCCTGGGATATGTAAAATTGGGGTTCTACTGTAATTAAAATTACTATATTCAGTTCTAAAGACCAGATAGATCATGATCTACCATTAGATCCAAACATGTCAGCACTGTCCAGAAACAGTTGCATTAGATCACCTATTATTACTATTATTCCCCTTTATTCAGAAGTGGCTGCTGTTCTTTTTTCTATACAATACTGTACAATCTGTTTTCTAATAGGGCTAAACTCCACAAGCGCTTTTGTAGGATAGATTGACAAAATGCATTCAACAAGTTGGATGGTGTTGCATGGGTCAAAATATAATGGGACTAATAGAAAAATCTGATGCATAAACTACATGTAAAAGCTTTCATCCGACTCGACAACTGTTGGATGAGATTTTGTAGCATCCTAGAAAATTTTGTGTTGTTGCATGGAGGATTAGATCTAATCTGACCCATACAATCTGATGAAAACTCTTGTTTGTGTATATAGTAAATAATAATTTAAATAAAGTAGGCACACCCTTACATTTGTCACTAACGTAAGTATCTAGAATGAGCATCAGATAGATGCAAATGATAAGACATTGTAAGAGAGGATCTGGAAGCTATTTTCTTATTTAAACAGACATTTTGTTTGATTTGCTTTTATGTTTGACATGTGCAGAGTCACCATGTCTAGAGTGAAAGAGCTCTCGGAGGCCTTAATGGAACAGTTTAGTGTAAAAATAAAAACTGGGTAAATAGATAGGCTGTGCAAAATAAAAAATGTTTCTGATATAGTATAAAATGTATAAAGGAATGTATAAAGGCTGGAGTGACTGGATGTCTAACATAATAGCCAGAACACTACTTCCTGCTTTTCAGCTCTCTAACTCTGAGTTAGTCAGTGACTGTGGGACATAACTGCTTTTGAATCTGAGCTGAATGCTAAGGATCAATTGCAAACTCACTGACCAGTTTTGTCCCGTGTGCCCCCCCCTTAAAATCACAGACTAACTTAGAGTTAGAGAGATGCAAAGCAGGAAGTAGTGTTCTGTGATACATCCACTCACTCCAGCCTTTATAGATGACATTTCTGGATAACTAATATTAGAAATATTTTTTATTTTGCACAGCCTATCTAATTACCCAGTTTTTATTTTCACACTGAACTGTTCCTTTGAGGGCAATTCACATGGGCGTTTTGCCATACATTCCCCTGTGGTCTGTTTTAATGCATTTCACACAGCAAGCGCCAAACGCAGGTTGGAACGCAGCATGTTGCATTCCACCTTCATTTGGTGCATGCCAGTGTCCTTGTAAGTACAGCCCAATTTAAAAGATTAGATTGCATTTCATTGTGCAATCCCGTGGTGAAACGCATTAAAGGGATACTGTCATGGGAAAAAAAACTTTTTTCAAAATGAATCAGTTAATAGTTCTGCTCCAGCAGAATTCTGCACTGAAATCCATTTCTCAAAAGAGCAAACATTTTTTTATATTCAATTTTGAAATCTGACATGGGGCTAGACATATTGTCAATTTCCCAGCTGCCCCAAGTCATGTGACTTGTGCTCTGATAAATTTCAATCACTCTTTACTGCTGTACTGCAAGTTTGAGTGATATCACCCCTCTCCCTTTTCCCCCCCAGCAGTCAAACAAAAGAACAATGGGAAGGTAACCAGATAGCAGCTCCCTAAAGCTGGCCATAGACGCAAAGATCTGATCATACGAATCGAGGATTCGTACGATTTTCGGACCTTGTGTGGAGAGCCCCGACATTTTTCGTCCGGCGGAGATCGTACGATTTTCAGTGGGAGACTGTCACTAGCTTTGGTTGGACATAGATATCGTACGATTGCTGTCAGGGGCAGAACATTGCTGATCTGTTCTTTAACTAATCTGACTGGTAAGACTTTGATCTGAATGGTTAGTGGCGGGTCGGGAGATGGGAAAGTCCGATCGTACGACGATTCGTACGATCGGATCTTTGCATCTATGGCCAGCTTAACACAAGAAAACAGCTGCCTGGTAGATCTAAGAAAAACAGCAGCCTGCCATAAAGCATTTCTCTCTTAAAGTGCAGGCACAAGTCACATGACCAGGGGCAGCCGGGAAATTGACAAAATATCTAGCCCCATGTCAGATTTTAAAATTGAATATAAAAAAATCTGTTTTCTCTTTTGAGAAATGGATTTCAGTGCAGAATTCTGCTGGAGCGGCACTATTAACTGATTCATTTTGAAAAAGTTTTTTTTCCCATGGCAGTATCCCTTTAAAACTGACCGCAGGGGAACACAGGGCAAAACGCCCATGTAAAAAGCCAATGAGTCCAGAAAGGATTTAAAAAGATTGCCAAACAACTAGAAATCAATCATTCCACTGTCTACACATGGAGAAGGTTTCAGACTATCAACTTGCACAGGCCAGCAAGTTTTGTGCAGAATGTAGGTTGAGGGAGTTAGTATGATGTAGAGAGTGATATTATGAGACAAGTTGCAATTGTTTTTCATTAATTATGATTATGTGTGGTTTTTGCTATTTAGCTTTTTATTCAGCAACTCTCCAGTTTGCAGTTTTAGCAATCTGGTTACTAGGCTTTAAATTATCCTATGAAAAATAAATAAGAGACTGGAATGTGAATAGGGGAGGACTTACACAAAAAGAATAATTAGAAGCAGCAATAAAAATAAATTTGTAACCTTAAAGGGATACTGTCATGGGGCAGCTGGGAAACTGACAAAATGTCTAGCCCCATGTCAGATTTCAAAATTGAATATAAAAAAATCTGTTTGCTTTTTTGAGAAATGGATTTCGGTGCAGAATTCTACTGGAGCAGCACTATTAACTTATGTGTTTTGGGAAAAAAACATGTTTTTCCATGACAGTATCCCTTTAAAGAGCATTTGTTGGGCATTTTAGGTGGGGTCAGTGACCCCAATTTCAAAGCAGGAAAAAAGAAAAAGGCAAATATGTAAAAACATCAATAAACAATAAAATTAATTGAAACGTTGCTTAGAATAGGACACTCTATAACAGTGATCCCCAACCAGTGGCTCTCGAGGAACATGTTGCTCCCAGTGGCCTCAAAACAGGTGCTTATTTTTTAATTTCTGGCTTGTAATCAAGTTTTGGTTGCATAGAAGCAGGTGTAATGCTAAACAAAACCTGTAGGCTACAAAGGAAAAGGATTCTGAAAGTTCAATCCTGTAGCCATTTCTTTTCCTTTCTCCAACTGGTATAAATCATACAAATTCACTGTGAAACAACACTTCTCAAGGAAGCTCAGGAGAAGACAGCAAGAAAAATGAAAAAATGTTGCACACTCAAGATGCCGTCAGCAGGTGCGAGGTCTGTATAGACATCCCAGGCAAGACAGTGCCGCAGCAAGATGATTCATCATGGTCCTTACTACGATCGCACATCCAGCTGCAGCAGGTGCGAGGGCTATAGACGTGGATGTGACGCATATTTTAATGACGTCTATAGCCCTCGCCTTTAAACAGATGAGAACATTAGTATTTAATAGGGCTGTTCAGTGTTTAATTTATTTCAAAGTAGGCCTACACATGCACACTGCATATGTGTTTGTTGTATTCTGTTGTTGTAACAGTTAAAATAAAAAAAAACTTTTAAAAGTTTATAAACTGTGTTATGTTTTACAGCTCCAGACTCATTTTCTTTAGTGGCAAAATGGCTCTTTTGATAGTAAAGGTTGCTGTCCCCTGCTCTATAATATTCAATCTCATATGAAACCCACACCATTCAGCGGACCAAGGTCACACTCTTCCTTAACTTTTAGGGGAATATTTATCAAGGGTCGAGTTTCGTATTGAAAAAAACGTCGAAATTCGATTTCAAAAAGACCAACCGAAGTGAAGTCAAAGTTTTTTTTGGGTCCAAGAGGTCCGTATTCGGCAGAATTCTAATTGTACGTTCGAAGGAATAGCGCATTCGATCGAATTCAATTCAAAGTTTTTCCCCCAAAAAACTTTGATTTCTCAAAGTCCACCACTCCACATAGGTTCTAGGAGGTCCCCCATAGGCTAAAACAGCACTTTGGCAGGTTTTACATGGTGAATGGTCGAAGTCTTAAACTGACAGTACATGATAAATTTCGAATTTCGAAGTTTTTTTCAAATTTGAATCGAAGTTGGACTATTCCCTAGTCGAAGTACAAAAAAAATAGCTCGAAATTCAAAGTTTTTAACTTCTAAAATTCACTTCGACCCTTGATAAATCTGCCCCTTAGTGATCCAAAACCAAGGGAAGATGGGTACTTAAAAACATTTTAAATGGTTATGTGCCTGTCAGATAATTCATTCAATGCATGTATTGAGATTCCGCTCAGGTTGTGCTAGGAAAAATACGCTTCATTTAGTGTAAAAAACTTTAATAAATATCAAATAGGTTTAAAATTACACTCACATAAAATAAAGCAGATTGGTCTTTCCAGGTTCTATTGTGATTACCCAGTTCGCTGTATTCAGTCCAATTACTTAAACTGGCATACACTAAATGGCAGTGTGTTAGGAGTTTCCTTAAATGAGAAGGATCTAGGGCAGTGATCCCCAACCAGTAGCTCATGAGCAACATGTTGCTCCCCAACCCCTTAGATGTTGCTCTCCGTATCCTCAATGCAGGTGTTAATTTGAATGCCAGGCTTGGAAGCAAGTTTTGGTTGCATTAAAACTAAGTATATTGCAAATTAGAGCCTTCTGTAGAATGCCAGTTCATTTAGGGGCTACCAAGTAGCCAATCAGAGCCCTCATTTGGCACCCCAAAGGACTTTTTCACGCTTGCGTTGCTCCCCAACTCTTTTTACATTTTAATGTGGCTCACAAGTAAAATAGCTTGGGTTTTTGTAGATAACAAGTTGTCTAATTCTGGGCAGTGTCATTCTGTGGCTACTAAAGTTCTGTCTTGCATAAAAAAGGTCATTAATTCAAGGGATGAAAACAATTATGCCTCTTTATAGGTCCCTGGTAAGGCCTCATCTGGAGTATGCAGTGCAGTTTTCGACTTCAGCCCTTAAGGGGATATAAATGAGCTGGAGAGAGTGCAGAGACATGCAACTAAACTGGTTAGAGGGATGGAAGACTTAAATTATGAGGGTAGACTGTTAAGGTTGGCATTGTTTTCTTTTCAAAAAAGGCGCTTGCGAGGGGACATGAGTGCATTAGAGGACATTATAGACAAATAGAAGGGGACCCATGAAGAGGATCACAGCACCAGAGGACACCCCTTCAGACTAGAAGAAAAGAACTTTCATTTGAAGCAACGTAGGGGGTTCTTCACAGTGAGGTTGTGGAATGCAGTGCCGGGTGATGTTGTGATGGCTGATTCAGTTAATGACTTTAAGAATCATCATCATCATTTATTTAAGAATGGCTTGGATGATTTTTTGGACAGACATAATATCAAAAGCTATTGTGATACTAAACTCTATAGTTAGTATAGGTATGGGTTTATATAATTTATGTGAAAGTATGTAGGTGTGTGTGTATGGATGTTGGGTTTTCATTTGGAGGGGTTGAACTTGATGGACTTTTTCAACCCGATTTAACTATGTAATTATATCTCACAGCGTGTTTCTTTCCAGGTGCACCCTGGCTGACATGACTAAGCCCCACCTGACACGTTTCCTTGAGAAGTGTTGTTTTAGTGTTTGGATTTGTAAAAACCTGTAGGCTGTCAGTTCACATAGGGCTACTAAATAGCCAATGTCAGCACTCATTTGACACCCCGATGGACTTTTTTTTAATGCTTGGGTTGTTGCCCAAGTCTTTTTACATTTGAATGTGGCTCACGGGTAAAAAAAAAAAAAAAGGTTGGGGACCTCTGGTCTACAACATATCAAAAGTTACCTTAAAGGTGAACCACCCCCTTACATCTGTTTATTTATATGCAAAGATAACGGGCTTGTACATGTAAGTACATATCATACTTTCACTCACTCTAGTAAAATCTTTTTTTTTTTTATGAATGTAATCAACCTATGGCACCCAGACTATATTCTCCAGAATACATATTTAGGTTTTCTAATTGGCTGTTTGACAGGATCATGCCTAGGCCCCAGCAGGGTTTTATTTTTTGCAGTTGTTTGATTTACAAGACATAAAATATAGTCAGGCATCTGTCCACATGACAATGACATAGACACCTTCATCTGCGAGAGGCGGGCCTTTGTAGTGACTGTTGCTGTTCAAGTAAATGTGCTGTTTACAAATACATGAGAAATCTATAAAGACTGTGTTCAGAGACGTCACTGGTCTTTTTATACCTGTTATTTAAATAATGTAGATTAATTAGGCTACATAAGCTACTGCCGTTGATCCAGCTGTATTGAAGAGATAACATTTGCATACACTTGTACTTTAGACTGCATACATAAGGGAAAAAAAAATAGCAGATGAATGGTCATCAGTTAATCCCATAAAATTGCATTTAAAAAAAAACCTGAGTTTTTAAAATATATTTTATTCCAGGCTTGACAGCACATTGATGGTATAATGACATGTCATTACGTTAACTAAAATATGGATTGTCAAACTTTGCTTCCACTTATCAGCACAGGTTCTGCTGATGGTCGAATACATGCCTCTTAGAGTTTCAAGGTCTGGCTTAATATTCTTCACCCTCCTCCTCACCATCTCCTTCCACAGAGTCTACACCAACCTCCTCATAATCCTTCTCCAGGGCAGCCATGTCTTCACGGGCCTCAGAGAACTCACCCTCTTCCATACCCTCACCCACATACCAGTGCACAAAGGCACGCTTGGCATACATGAGATCAAACTTGTGGTCCAGACGAGCCCAGGCCTCAGCAATTGCAGTGGTATTGCTCAGCATACACACAGCACGCTGCACCTTGGCCAGGTCTCCTCCTGGAACCACAGTTGGGGGCTGATAATTGATACCAACTTTGAAACCAGTTGGGCACCAGTCCACAAACTGGATGCTACGCTTTGTTTTAATAGTGGCAATAGCTGCATTTACATCTTTAGGTACCACATCACCACGGTACAACAGGCAACAAGCCATATATTTACCATGGCGAGGGTCACATTTCACCATCTGGTTAGCTGGCTCAAAGCAGGCATTTGTAATCTCAGAAACAGAAAGCTGCTCATGATAAGCTTTCTCTGCAGAGATGACAGGGGCATAAGTAGCAAGAGGGAAGTGAATACGGGGATAGGGCACCAAGTTGGTCTGGAACTCTGTGAGATCTACATTCAGGGCTCCATCAAACCTTAGAGAGGCTGTGATAGAAGACACTATCTGACTAATGAGCCTGTTGAGGTTGGTGTAGGTTGGACGTTCAATATCTAGATTTCTGCGGCAGATATCATAAATGGCCTCATTGTCTACCATGAAAGCACAGTCAGAGTGTTCCAGGGTGGTGTGGGTGGTGAGGATAGAGTTGTAGGGCTCAACTACAGCTGTGGAAACTTGAGGAGCTGGATAGATAGAAAACTCAAGCTTGGACTTCTTTCCATAATCAACAGAAAGACGCTCCATCAGCAGGGAGGTGAATCCAGAACCAGTGCCACCACCAAAGCTGTGAAAGACCAGGAAACCCTGTAGACCTGTGCACTGGTCAGCCTGCAAAAATTAAGAAGATTATATTAGTTGTATAGGCACCCCAGCCTCATATCTCCAACCTTTTAACATACCAAAGACAGCAACCAACATCCTTGTGGTAACCAGAATTCACATAACTTCTGAGAATACAAACCATTCACTATGCTCAAAATGGTCCATCTGTGTGTACTATCCTGGAGATGTCAGTGATCTGAAGTCACAGTACTGACAAATCAGAAATGCCGTTCCGTTTATTTCAGGGTCTCGTCAAATTTAGGCATGCTAAACATGTTCTTTGCTTTCATCATTGCAAACCACTTAATTAAAATGCCATGAATGCAAATTACAATAAGTACTTTTGCATTAAATGCACTGGCATATTTTGGTGAGCATAAACATAGACAATTATGATATAAGACACATAAGAGTATTAGTACTAGCAGAGTATTAGTACTGGCACATTAAAAACAATTCCATCTGCTACTGCAGGCTGTGGAGACTCTTCACTTAATTTACATGCTTACCAGTTTGCGGACTCTGTCCAGAACCAGATCAATAATTTCTTTACCAATAGTATAGTGACCACGGGCATAGTTATTGGCAGCATCCTCCTTTCCGGTAATTAACTGCTCTGGGTGGAACAGCTGGCGGTATGTTCCTGTGCGTACCTCATCTGCAAAAGAAGGGGAAAAAAATATATCCTTACAGAATGTGCTTGGTAACATAATTTATAATCAGTGCTTATTCATCTAATTGTTTAAACAAAATAAGATAAGACGCCAGTGTTAGTTTTGTGACTTTTAGAATAGCACTTGTGCACTATTATAGTTTTTACTCCACAGTGACTTATAATAGTCATATTTTATAATAGGTGGTACAATATTCTGTGTGTGTGTGCGCTCACCAATGACAGTGGGTTCCAAGTCTACAAAGACAGCCCTGGGGACATGCTTTCCTGCTCCAGTTTCACTGAAAAAGGTATTGAAGGAGTCGTCCCCTCCTCCAATGGTCTTATCACTGGGCATCTGCCCATCAGGTTGGATGCCATGTTCCAGACAATAGAGTTCCCAGCAGGCATTGCCGATCTGCACACCAGCCTGACCAACGTGGATAGAGATGCACTCACGCTGTAAATAAAAAGGATTAAGTTACATAGAGAAACAAGTGTATAGCTAAATTTAAGATTATTAAAACTACACTAAAATGAGAGGAGAAAAAAAAGTGAAATAAAGCAATGCAAATTGCTAACACTAGGGCCCTTAGTACCCTGGCTGGAATCAAACACACTGCAAGGTGTTTGAAAGTTCTTTGCTAGAGTTTCCACCTACACTAATATAGAGGATAATTTGCGCCTGAAGTGCATGCACCCATGTGGCAGAGACCTCAGATTGATCATCAATCTCTGTCCTAGTGGATGGTTTCCCAAAATCTTCAGTGCCTGCAAAAGGAGTCTTTCCGGGATAGCTAGGTTACCCAGTATCCAGAGCCAAGAGAAAGTGGTCATGTGTCCATTGCTGGTTACAAAATTATGATTTTTTTTGGAAATCAACCTGCTCTGCAACACACTATTGCATGAGATTATGTTTACTTTGCTCATCTCACCTCAAAGTGGATGGCACTGCCATGCAGATATATACTTTCAGTGAATTATCACATCGGGATATGGCCATTGTATGCTATAGAAAACATAACAATACACAGAGAGCAACAAAGCTGACCGGCCATGATCTGATGGTAGAGTTTGAACCTCTCTTTGGCATACATATTTAAAATCAAAACAGTTCTTACTGGACTCTTTTTTTAACACTCAAAAGCCGCCTGTTTGAAATGTGGAAGTGCAAACACAATTGCGCTGCTCGTCCATTTGTCAGATATCGCACACCAACGCTACAACCACGGCAGCTTACACACCCATTAGCCATAAGCGGACACTGTTTCCACGTTAGCAGACAAAAGCTTCAGGCAGTTTCCACACCCCACAAGTCGGCTCTGCACCATGAAAGAGGAACATCTGCACAAGGCTTTCAGAGCTGAATCCTGATTATCTTGCAAAATCCTCCCCCCTCCCAAGCAATCCATTTCCACACCCAGCAGCTGCTGTCTAGCCACTTACATTATGAACTGAGCATGCCTTCAGGCATTCTATCTATGCAAAAAAATAAAAATGAAAGAAACCGTTAACTGCTAGCGTCTCAAAATAGTATAGAAATTAATTTGTGGCATGCATATATATGAAACATTTGCTATAACAGCTGCCAAGCCATCTAAAGATGTGATGCTTAAGTGCTGGAACACAGAAGACATCTGTCAACTACGTGAATTAACCATTTATTATTTCAACCCTTGAAAATACGTAGCTAGCACTCTCAGCTGCCCATTTAAGAGTTTGTTTCCTATAAATCTGCAATAACGTAAGAGCCTATAAGACCCATTCAATGCACAAACATGGAGGCATCCTTGAGCATGAGCTGGGTATTTGCTGCTGTTCCAGTCTGAGGGAAGGATGCTTATGAAATAACACATTTTGGGTAGGTCTGAAGTGAATTTAGTAGCTTCTTGATAAACTGCACAGACTCCCTTTTTTTAATCTAACGCACGCTCTAATGTGGTAGCTGTCACTTTCCTTCATACGTGTCACACCACTAACATTGCAGGCAAGATTATATCAAAGTCTGCTATTTTCACTCTCTAACAAGTTCCTCGACACACCCTTCTGATATTGCTCCAGAGTTGCCTGGTTGGCGGTTTTCCAGACAAATTGGGCTACTAATTTAAAGCCCAGGCGGCTTTTGAAAGTACAAACTAGCCAAGGTACAGATTTGGACTACTTTTTGAGCCTTTGGCTGGTTTGTACTTTGGAAACCAGCCAAAGTGTTTTTCTTGCCCTAATCTGCCAACATGTCTCCCAGTGGGTGATGTTGTTTTTGTTTACCAATTTGCAGACTGCCAAGCTTAATGTAAAGCTGCCCATAGACGCAACGATCCAATCGTACGAATCGTGTGTGGAGAGTCCCAACATTTTTCGTCCGGCGGAGATCGGTCGTTTGGTCGATCGGACAGGTTAGAAAATTTCTGTCGCCTGCCGATAATATCTCTGCACGTATTGCCGATCATATGATTTTCAGTGGGAGACTGCCACCAACTTTATCAGACATAACTATCGTACGATTGCTGTCAGAGGTAGAACATTGGCTGATCTGTTATTTTATACTTCATTTGATCTGAATGGTTAGTGGTGGGTCGGGAGATGGGAAAGTCCGATTGTACGTTGATTCGTACGATCGGATCTTTGCGTCTATGGCCAGCTTAAGGCTACAATGCCCAGTATGCAATGGGACTGACTTGTGTAGTAGTCGGGAGTTACCAGATTTTGGGCTCTCTCTACCCCGTTCTCTCGTCACTCTTAAGCATTCTCGCATTTTCTGGTGACTTTCCTCAATTTCAGACAATTCTGGGGCAAAAATCTGCTGGCCACCAAAATGTCCAGAGGTCGACCTGTTTTACCAATATTTATTGAAATCGTATATGTATTAGGCCCCCATCTGAAGTTACGCCCTTGGTGACAGGCAAATCTGTCCCATTTTGCTTCATGGAAAAATGTGAAAAAGGTATATTTTCCTATAAATTCGTTTTAGGGATGCACCGAATCCACTATTTTGGATTTGTACGAACCTCCGAATCCTTTGTGAAAGATTCTGCCGAATACCGAACCCTAATTTGAATATGCAAATTAGGGGTGGGAACGGGGGAAGTACTTCCTTGTTTTGTGATGAAAAGACACACGATTTCCCTCCCCACCCCTAATTTGCATATCAAATTAGGATTCAGTTCGCCCAGGGCAGAAGGATTCGGCTGAATCGAATCCTGCAGAAAAAAGGCCGAATCCTGGCCGATTCCGAACCGAATCCTGGATTCGGTGCATCCCTAATTCATTTATTTTTTGTGCTATTTTGGGCTACTTTTGAAGCGCCTCTTGGCTGGTTTTGTATCCGACTTTGGCTGGTTTTTAAAATCAGACCTGGCAACCCTGTATTGCTCCCAGTTGACTTAACCAAACCTTCTATACAAGTGCGGCTCATGTCCTAAAGATTTGTGACCTCCATCCTAATACAGTTATAACAGAAGGCAACTACGTAGACAGGCGTTAATATGAGTACTACCCTCCTCACAGAACAGAGGTCTGACACATGCGCGCTCCCGCTCCCGCACACACACGTCACACAGCACAAAGCGCGCATCTCTCCGCGACATCCGGGCTTTCTCTCCATGCAATCAGTTGCGTTCAGCCCTATATCCAGGCAGCATCTAGTCGATTACAATAATTCCCTTCCACAGCGTTTCTGATGTTGCCTCTTATACAGCTGTATTAATACTGCCACAGTAAAATGCCAAACAAGCTAACCGTAATCGATATGAAAAAGATAAAGCTTTACTTACCATGGTTAAAAGTCGAAGTCAACGGAGAAACAAAAATAAGTGCTAAAATGGTTTAAATAAAATACGTTACTTTTTCCCACAGTGAAGAGTGGATGTAAGTAACAGAATGGGAAGTAATCAAGCGGACTGTGATTTTTATATTCTGTGGGCGGTGACGTACTGTCTGTATTATGCTAATGAACTGCGGCTGCAAGCTGATTGGCTGAAGCGCCTCTGCTACATGTACGAACTGAGGAGGCGGGAGCTGCTGCTAGTCCTCTTCATCTTTAGTTTTATGAGCGCACAAGATGGCCGATTTATCCCTCACGGCTATTTCCAGCGTCTGTAATTCTTACTAATCCGTATTACAGTCGGATTATAATATACTGACAAGAGTTGGAAAACAACCTTGTTGTAATGTGTTTGAAAACGCAATTATGTAGCACAAAACGATACGGCAGATACAATAGGGACACTTATAGTTAATCCCACACGGAAAGATATCCTTGTGTCAAAAATAGGATGGTCAGTAAGGCTGTGTTATACTACTAACGTGCAGTGCTTTGGAAAGTAGCGCTTGTAGGGGATGGGGAAAGCAGAGTCCGACATTCTCCTCACACAGTGTTATGTGTTTGCTACATTATCCCTGCTGATTGATGCTCTACATTCCAGTCAGGGGATGGACCGGAATCGGGCGCGCCAATTGTTTTCAGATTAGAAACGGAATTAGAACCGAAAATCACTAGTAGGGGCTACACAGACCCCGTAGCTACAAACTGGTGGAGGCGGGTTTGCAGTGGTGTCACCGTAGCTCTAGGGTTAATAATTTCTGCTTCTCTCTCCCCCTCCCCTGCTGACATGGTTCGTCCCTATGGAAATATAATCTGCAATGCGGCAAGGAACTGCCATTTTACAGATAGAAAATGCGGCAGTTCTAAATGGTACCTTGGCAGTGGCACTGACCCAGTCTAACACACACACAAACCCACTTTAACGGTCATGCGCCAGGGTGCGGCCCTCCAATGTCCTTTACACTGGCAAATACAAATTCTGGGCACTCAGGGGTGCTTCGCCAATGAGGCTGTCACCTCAGGCGGCAGCACCCCACTAGGTACCAGGGGCAGCAAAAATGCCACTCCTGGTACTTTAAGAGCGAATTTCCGGGTGAGGGGGACAGCAGCAACTGACGGAGGGGTCAGGATCGCCCCTGTTGGCACTGTGATATTTGATCAGCTATGGTACAGCTTACAAACTGCACCTTTGGCGTTCACAAAACTAGGGATCCACCGAATACACTATTTTGGATTCGGCCGAACCCCCAAACCCTTCACGAAAGATTCGGCAGAATACTGAACCTAATCCTAATGGGAAGGGGAAAACATGTTTTACTTCCTTGTTTTGTGACAAAAAGTCACACAATTGCGAATGCAAATTCGGATTTGGTTCGGCCGGGCAGAAGGATTCTGCCGAATCCGAATCCTGCTGAAAAAGGCAGAATCCTGGATTCTGTGCATCCCTACACAAAACACGTTAAGCAACAGCCTTTGGCAGGCAGGTCCGGACTGAGAATTAAAATAGGCCCTGGCATTTCAGGTACACAGAGGCCCAATCAGCCCACACAGAGGCCCAAACAGCCCCACTAGCCCACTAAATAGTGACTTTCTATGGCACCTTATAGCAGCCCCTCTGGCCTTTGCCAGAACCCACAGATTGCCAGTCTGGGCCTGTTGGCAGCATTGGGCGCTAACTGCGCTGGCAGGTTCAGTTCATAAGCATTTGAGGGCTGCACGTGCCCATTAGGGATTAGGGTTGCCACCTTTGCTGATGACTAAACTCGAACACGGGGAGCAGGCAGATAGTTTTGGGGGTGGGGCAGTGATGTAGGAACAGACTTGATGACATTAGAGGTGGGCACATTTATGTCGGTGGAGTTCTGACACTGGTGTGAGGCTATTGCATCACTTAGATGAAACTGGCTGGATTCTATCCAGTTTTCACAATGTTTTAATGTGTTGATGCCCAGTTCAAAACCACACAGGTGGTAACCCTATCTCTTGCTTTATTCTGCTTCATGAGTAACTAAGCCCAGTCCTTTAATTACAGGTATGAGATCTATTATACAGAAGTTATCTAGAAATCTCTGAAATACAGCAATGCTAATTTAGAAAAAAAAATCTTAATTTTGATTGATTTTGATTTGCTTTTTTTGTAATAATAAGAAATTAACTTCACTTGATAGTAACTAAGCCATGTTGAGGTGAGTACAGGGCCGGATTTGACAAAGCGGCGCCCCAAGGCCGCATGGTCCCTGCACCATCGCTACCTCTCCCCACACCTCCGCCCTCCCATGGGTGCAGGGTCCTAGCACCGGCTGCAGTGCTCTCCGGCACAGAAGCACTGGGGAGCATTAAGTCCCCAGTGCTACTAAGGATGCAGCTGGGCGGCATGCCGCCCCTAAAATATTGCCGCCCTAGGCCAGGGCCTTTGTGGCCTCGACACAAATCCGGGCCTGGGTGAGTATCTTGGTATTTAAATGTTTTTCATGTATTGGCCAGATTATTGCTCGGTTTTATAAGGCTGAAAATCAAACAGAAAGTTCAGACCTGAACAGGCCTGACAAAAACCGAATTGTTCGGGTCAAAACCGAACACGTGGCAACCCTATTAGGGATGGAGCATGAATAGAGGAAACATATGATGCCTGGGGGCACTTAATGAAACAAATTATATGGTGACAGCAGTTGGGAATTCCTGGCATGATCAGGCCCGGATTTGTGGAGTGGACTCCAAAGCCATGCAGGATTTTAGGGGGGCGGCATGCTGCCCAACCACACCCACATTGGTTCAGAAACACTAGGAGAAAAGATCTTTTTTTAAATTCCCTGTGCACCAAACCCAATTGCTAAAGTCCTAATAAAAATTTGAGCGAATAAAAGGGAGGGGATGTTGGGGCGACGAATCATGCCCTTGGCATGATACCAGGTCTGTACAGAGATTCAAAATCGGTCCTGATATTTCAAGTACACAGAGGTCCAAACATCCCCCCATCAGCCCAATAAATAGTGACTGTCAATCAGGTACAGACTGAGAATTAAAATAGGCCCTGGCATTTCAGGTACACAGAGGCCCAATCAGCCCCCCACAAGCCCAAATGGCCCCTACCAGCCCACTAAATACTGACTTTCTATGGGACCTTATAGCAGCCCCTCTGGCATTTGCCAGAACCCACAGATTGCCAGTCCGGGCCTGCTGTCAATGCTATGGCATCTCACAACAGCCCCTCTGGTATCTGGCAGAATCCTTGGATTACCAGTCTAGGCCTGCATGATACCTCTCTGGATACAGGGTTGGACTGGCACACTGGGGGCCCACCGAGGCTGCAAAGCAAAGGGCCCTCCTGGCATCACCAGGGGCCCCCTCCTGACTTCCAAACTCTAGCCCCTGCCGCATGCCTGCGCAAACTCGCGAAAGACAAGACGAGCCAGCTGATCAGGGAGCAGTCCGACCCTGTCTGGAGAGTGTCACTTATCTAGCACAGGCAGACTCATGAGACCGCCATTTACAAAACTGCTAATAATACTAGATCTCTAAAAAAGACCTCCTGCAAGAAATCTAAAAAAAAAAACATGTCGGGTCAGCATGGGGACTGTTATTTAGATGCCAATGAAAACCTACAGCAATGTTTCAGGCAGCCTGGAGATGTCAAACTGCAAGAGGTTCCTCCTCACCAGGACAGGGTTTACAAATGTATAAGCCTGGCCATTAAAATGATGCTTGATGCCAATGTTATTAAAGAAGGAATGGTATAATCACTGGGGGCATGTCAATATGTTAGGCAACCCCCAGCAATTATTATTGCTTAACTGAGACTGGTGCTCAGGTGCAATGAAATTTGCACTGGCCCGGGGGACTACTGAAAGAGCTTCACTTTGTGATTCTTTAGGTTGGCATCTTCTTTTAACCTCCTCTTTTAGCTATAATATTGTCAGAGACACTGGAGATTTCCAAGCTGCAATGAATAAAAGGTTATGGACAATAGACTTTAGAACCAACCCTACCCTTTATCTCAAAGGCTGTTCTTTATTGGACTGTATTCAGTGTGCCTAACAGCAACTCTTCAATGGAAATATTTACATGTCAAAAGATGCCATCAATAATGCCTTTACTCACGACTTGTACAAACCTAACAATTTGTTAATTGTATTTTCTAAGCATTTCAAGGGCAAAAGCCCCGGGGAGAAACGTCCAGTCCTATTATGGCATGCTATCAATCAGCTGCAGTGAGATTTCCTATAGGTCTGACTCAGCTCATTTCTGGCCAGATGTGGTGCTTATTTGTAATGCAGCAATATTGGATTTTCATTTGCATTTTTGGATATTGTTCTGCAGGCTTTAGTGTACTGAATCAAAGAGCAAATCAATATGTATGAATTAATTTCAGAAAGTAGGACATTGTGTTTGCTTCTTATTTTATTTGACTTTAAAATGGTTGGATGGACAAGCCCATAGACATTACATATAATGAATAAAGTACCCCCCTATTGTAAAAGATAAGCATTTTATAAGTCACAAAGAAGTTCCATGGTCACCCCAATGATGGCTTATTTTTTTATCTCCTCTAATCTTAGCTGGACATTCTGTCCTAAATTAATACACCAGTGCTCTGTTTCTAACCAGCAAGGAAGCTATGCTGACCTCTTATCCTAAGATACAAAAAATATTTATACGGTAACAGAACTTCTTCTGGTAGATGGAATATCTGTTCCTGGAATAATAAAAAAAAATGGCACTCGTGTTGAAATAAGAAAAGGCTTGATCCTTTGCTTAAAGGGGTGGTTTACCTTTAAGGTAACTTTTAGTATGTTATAGAATGGACAATCAACTTTTCAATTGTTTTTTATTATTTATTTTTCATAGTTTTATAATTGTTTGCCTTTTTCTTCTGACTCTTTGCAGCTTTCAAATGGGCATCGCTGACCCCTTCTAAAAAACAAATGTTCTGTAAGGCCACAAATGTATAGTTAATGCTATTGCTACTTTTTATTACTCATCTTTCTATTCAGGCCTCTTCTGTCAATATTCGAGTCTATTATTCAAATCAATGCATGGTTGTTAGGGGAATTTGCACCCTAGCAACCAGATTGCTTAAAATGCAAATTGAAGAGCTGCTGGATAAAAAGCTAAATAACTCAAAAATTAAATAATATAAACTGAAAACCAATTGTAAATTGTCTCAGAATCACACTCTCTACATCACACTAAACATTATCTCAAAGATGAACCACCACTCTAAAAGGGATACTGTCATGGGACAAAATGTTCTTTTTCAAAACTCATCAGTTAATAGTGCTGCTCCGGCAGAATTCTGCATTAGAATCTATATCTCAAAAGAGCAAACAGATTTTTTTATGTTTGTTTTTGAAGTTTGGCATGGGGCTAGACATATTGTCAGTTTCCCAGTTGCCTCAGTCATGTGATGTGCTCTGATAAACTCCAGTCACTCTTTACTGCTGTATTGCAAATTGGAGTGATATCACCCCCTCCCTTTCCCTCCTCCCCCAGCAGCCTAACAACAAAACAATGGGAAGGTAACCAGATAGCAGCTCTCTAACAAAAGATAACAGCTCCCTGGTAGATATAAGAACAGCACTCAATAGTAAAATGCCAATTCCCACCGAGACACATTCAGTTACATTAAGTAGGAGTAACAACAGCCTGCCAGAAAGCAGTTCCTTCCTAAAGTGCTGGCTCTTTCTGAAAGCACACAACCAGGCAAAATAACTTGATATGGTGCCTACACACCAATAATACAACTAAAAAAATACACTTGCTGGTTCAGGAATGAAATTTTATAAAGTAGAGTGGATTATTTGCATTGTAAAACAGTGTAATTTAGAAATAAAAACAACATCAAAGAAATCATGACAGAATCCCTCTAAGTGCAGGGGTCCCCAACCTTTTTTACTTGTGGATGTTAAATAAGAGCTGTGATTGGTTGTTTGGTACCCCCTATATGGACTGGCAGCCTACAGGAGACTCTGCTTGGCAGTACACCTGGTTTTTTATTCAACCAGAACTTGCCTCCAAGCCTGGAATTCAAAAATAAGCACCTGTTTTGAGGCCACTGTGAGCAACATCCAAGGGGTTGGTGAGCAACAGGTTGTAATGGATTGTAATGACTAACATGATACCCAGGCAGGTTCTCCTGTTAGTAGAAAATGGCACTGGTCCGGGCAGTTGCAAGCAAGAGATCCCTTTCCTTCACGCAGGCGTGTATACGCAGTGCAGACTTTAACAAAAAAGCCAGCTTTTTCGCTCAACTGAGCAATTGCTCAACAATTGACCCAGACTGGTGCAGTTTTCTATTAACAGGAGCACAAGCCTGGGATATCAGGTAAGTGATTAAAATCCGTAGGGGTGCCCTAACATTCGGCACCACCCTTGGTTTGTAACTTTCCTTCTCTTAATGTAATCAGTTAACAATTATTTACCATTTGTGAAATAATCAAGTTGTTAATCACTATCCCCTTTTCATGCAGCTTTGTGTCAGTTATATTGAAACAGTTAGAGCACATACTATACTGTATTTGTCCTTTCAATCAAAATTTGACTCTGACTATTGCAGCAATTAAGAGACAGGTGTCTGAGAGGGGGATACTGGAGTCATTGGATACAGAATTTGTAACTGATTATAGTTAGAAATTTTCTTATTTCAATGAGCATATGTTATATTTTTATGATAGTTACCCTTTAATCTGACCCAACAGGTCATAAAAGAACAAGTCGAATCAATAGAAAAAGAGTGTTACATAAAGATTCAGGGTGGTTTTACTCTGATTGGCAAATTTATTCACCAGGCATGGATTTGCGGCATATTACCACACTTCCTGCCCGCAAATGTTTTTGCAAAACTGCTGCAGAAATTCACCATAGAAAAAATTGTATTTCACAATTTTTTCGGCAAAGCTAAACAGGACAGATTCACCCACCACTACTCTTCTGACATTAGAACAATCATCATCATCATCATCATCATCATTTATTTATATAGCGCTGTCAAGATACGCAGTGCTTTACTGCAGTTATAGCAAACAGGGAATAAATGGTGGATAGCAGACAAGGATTACAGAGTACAATAGGGTTTACAAACTAAAAGGTTAGGGTACAATTGAGACATTAGGATTGTATAAACAATTTGTCATTTTTGATACAGCAATGATTAATTAAGGTACATCGAATAGGCCTCTTTAAACAGATGGGTCTTTAAGGAGCGCTTGAAAGTTTGGAAGGAAGGGGAAAGTCTGACAGCTTGTGGCAGAGAGTTCCAGAGAAAAGCAGAAGCCCGAGAGAAGTCTTGTAGACGAGAATGGGCAGAAGTCACCAGAGGAGAAGTGAGGCGAAGATCAGAAGCAGAGCGTAGGTTTCGTGAAGGAGTGTATTTGGAGATTAGAGATGAAATATAGGGAGGGGTTTCTTTATTAAGGGCCTTGAATGTGAGTGTAAGTAATTTGAATTTGATTCTAGATGAGATTGGGAGCCAGTGAAGGGACATGCATATGGGAGCAGCTGATGTTGAGCTGCAATACAGTATATGCACTGATACCGGCATGTATTTCAGTGTATTTTCCTTCTGTGTGACTAATTTCCTTTCACATACAGTTTTGCCATATTTAATGCCCCTTAGTATAAAACTATACAGCTTATAACATATATGCTACAGACCAAAAACTGAAAGCTGCTGTGACAATGCAGTCACAGTCTGCATTGCCCCTGAAATTTGGACCCAAGTTGTTTGAACACTTATCTGCACCAAAGTCATAACAAACCAGGCTCACTCACATTTCCACCAGTGCAGGCCCGGATTTGCGGCAAGGCCGCATAGGCCCGGGCCTAGGGCGGCAGAAAAATAGGGGCGGCATGCCGCCCAGCCGCATTATGGGGATGCGTGCGTCCCCATTCATTTACAGCAGCTGTGCCGGCGTTTTTTCGCCGGCGCGCTGGTAAAGTGAGGTGGGGTGGGCGCTAGGACCGCGCGGCCGCCTGTTCGGACCGCGCGGCCTAGGGGCGCGCCTCTGTAAAATCCGGCGCTGCACCAGTGTCTTGTACTGAGCTTATGCCTGGACTGAGAGTCAAAATGGGACCAGGCTTTTCAAGACTCAGATATCTGCGCCCAGTCCAATATAAAACAGTGATGTTAGAGAAGCCCCTATGGCAGGGATCCCCAACCTTTTGAACCCATGAGCAACAATCAGAAGTAAAAGGATTTGGGGAGCAACACAAGCATGAAAAATGTTTTTGGGCTGCCAAATAAGTGCTGTGATTGGCCATTTGGTAGCCCCTCTGTGGACCGGTAACCTACATTGAGGCTCTGTTTGGCAGTACATCTGTTTTTTTATGCAACCAAAACTTGCCTCCAAGCCTGGAATTCAAAAATAAGCCCCTGCTTTGAGGCCACTGGGAGCAACATCCAAGGGGTTGGAGAGCAACATGTTGCTCACGAGCTACTGGTTGGGGATCACTGCCCTATGGCATTGCCAGAACTTGCCAGTCTGGGGTTGGATAGGCAGCCAGAAATTAAGCTTTATAATACAGTAACTTTTCTGTTTCCCTGTTAAAAAACTATTGGTTGTTCTCCTCCACTATCTGAGCCCATGATTAAATGCCCTGGGGGGTACAAAACACATCGGGCCATTGGACCAGGGAGCTTAGCTTGGGTTCTGGATTTAAAGTGCCAGAGTCAGAGAGTTACATGTGATATGTTCCAAATAGTTGGGACTTAAGTGATTTGCCCTGACAGGGCTAGTAAGCTTAAATAGTTCATTGGTATCTTATCTGGAATTTCTGCTGAAAGCCACCAAATATTTCTCCAGATTTGCATGCTACTGTATTTTTATGAGTGGCATTCTTGTTTAATATTACTTAATTTGCAGTTAATTCCATTCAATTGCTTCACACTAAACTTTAGCCGGCTTTGCTGTTGCTATGTTTGAGAAATGTCTTGTAGAAGGTGAATCAAGCAACACTGAACTGTCACAATAAAGATTTGAGCCCCATAGTTCTGACTGTTGACTAAAGGGATACTGTCATGGGGAAAAAAAAAAAATTCAAAATGAATCAGTTAATAGTGCTGCTCCAGCAGAATTCTGCACTGAAATCAATTTCTCAAAAGAGCAAACAGATTTTTTTATATTCAATTTTGAAATCTAACATGGGGCTAGAGATATTGTCAATTTCCCAGCAGCCCCAAGTCATGTGAAATTGACTAAATGTCTAGCCCCATGTCAGATTTCAAAATTGAATATAAAAAAATCTGTTTGCTCTTGTGAGAAATGGATTTCAGTGCAGAATTCTGCTGGAGCAGCACTATTAACTGGTTCATTTTGAAAAATTTTTTGACAGTATCCCTTTAATTATATCTTATTATGGACCAAGTACAAGGTACTGTTTTATTACAGAGAAGGAAATAATTTTTTATACCTGTATAAGGTAGTGCCCTATAGTTCTAACTGCAGTACATTGTAGCAAGTTGAGATTATTAGGAATACCACGTATATCCTATGTAAAGTGATTTGAGCTTTAATTCAAGGAAGAAGTCATGAGTTCTGTGAGTTGTGGTATAACCTGCTGTTCCAAAGGTGGCCCAAGATTTTGATGTCCGTAAACTACTGAGAATTCTTTTGACCGGCTGACCGGCTGACCATTAACCAATTGATATTTGCAGTCACCTGTATTGTAGTAACTGTAGAGATGTGTGAGTAGGTTTACATTGTTTCCCAATGTGGCTGGTGTAAACAAGTAAATTCATGGACTGCTATATTTTGGGCTTGTTAATACCGCCC
Source organism: Xenopus petersii (assembly GCA_038501925.1). Taxonomy (NCBI): domain Eukaryota; kingdom Metazoa; phylum Chordata; class Amphibia; order Anura; family Pipidae; genus Xenopus; species Xenopus petersii. The sequence continues at coordinate 131,422,172 of CM076675.1, forward strand.
ACCTGAGCTACCAAAAATTGCAGCAAAAGTCACTCCATGCGAAATTGACCATTAACTACAGGAGAACTAAACCCTAAAAATGAATATGGATAAAAATGCCATGTTTTATATACTGAACTTATTGCACCAACTTAAAGTTTCAGCTTGTCAGTAGCAGCAATGATCCAGGACTTTTCACAGGACTTTTCACAGGGGGTCACAACCTTGGAAAATGTCTGCGACACTCACATGCTCAGTGGGCTCTGAGCAGCTGTTGAGAAGCTAAACTTAGGGGTCTTCACTAATTATGAAGCAGAAAATGAGGTTTGTCTGTAATATAAACTGATGCTACAGGACTGATTATTAAATTCGGATGCTAGTTGCACTGGTTTCTGTGCTGCCATGTAGTAATTATCTGTATCAATCAGCCTTATATTGTGACATTTCTATTCTATGTGTACTGTATATTGTGAGTGGGTCCCTAAGCTCAGTAAGTGACAGCAGCACAGAGCATGTGCAGTGAATCAGCAGAAAATAACATGGGGAGCTACTGGGGCATCTTTGGAGACACAGATCTTTACTGCTTAAGGGCTGTGGTTGCCTTGGGCTGGTACAGAAGCACAAAACTTCATGTACAGCATTTCTAGTTACTTCTTTAGTTTAACTTTCCTTGTCCTTTAATACCAGAGCTATGTTGCCGGTAGAAGTGAGATGATTTATCAGATGCTTTAGTACAGGACTTTTGAATAGACCTCACTATAAAAGAAAAAAAAACCCAACACAATGGAAAACCGAAGATGTAAATTCTGTATGACAGGGAATGTGTTTATTAACAAATCCACAGCAGAAATAACTGACTGGATCTGTCTCAAGAGTTTCAAGTGTTTCGGACCAAATCAGTTTAATGTAGCAAACACATATCATAGAAACTAGCTACATAAAAACAAATTGACCAAACATTTTGTATTCTTTTGGATGGTTTTAAGTTCCCTGTAAAAAGCAGCACCGTTTTGACATTTAATATTCTTCTCCCTCCTCTTCACCCTCTCCTTCTACAGAGTCTACACCAACCTCTTCGTAATCCTTCTCCAGGGCAGCCATGTCTTCACGGGCCTCAGAGAACTCACCCTCTTCCATACCCTCACCCACATACCAGTGCACAAAGGCACGCTTGGCATACATGAGATCAAACTTGTGGTCCAGACGAGCCCAGGCCTCAGCAATTGCAGTGGTATTGCTCAGCATACACACAGCACGCTGCACCTTGGCCAGGTCTCCTCCTGGAACCACAGTTGGGGGCTGATAGTTGATACCAACTTTGAAACCAGTTGGGCACCAGTCCACAAACTGGATGGTACGTTTTGTCTTGATGGTGGCAATAGCTGCATTTACATCTTTAGGTACCACATCACCACGGTACAACAGGCAACAAGCCATATATTTACCATGACGAGGGTCACATTTCACCATCTGGTTAGCTGGCTCAAAGCAGGCATTTGTAATCTCAGAAACAGAAAGCTGCTCATGATAAGCTTTCTCTGCAGAGATGACAGGGGCATAAGTAGCAAGAGGGAAGTGAATACGGGGATAGGGCACCAAGTTGGTCTGGAACTCTGTGAGATCTACATTCAGGGCTCCATCAAACCTTAGAGAGGCTGTGATAGAAGACACAATCTGACCTATAAGCCTGTTCAGGTTGGTGTAGGTTGGACGTTCAATATCTAGGTTTCTGCGGCAGATATCATAAATGGCCTCATTGTCTACCATGAAAGCACAATCAGAGTGTTCCAGGGTGGTGTGGGTAGTGAGGATAGAGTTGTAGGGCTCAACAACAGCTGTGGAAACTTGAGGAGCTGGATAGATAGAAAACTCAAGCTTGGACTTCTTTCCATAATCAACAGAAAGACGTTCCATCAGCAGGGAGGTGAATCCAGAACCAGTGCCACCACCAAAGCTGTGGAACACCAGGAAACCCTGGAGACCCGTGCACTGGTCAGCCTGCGAATAAAGCAAAATAGTACAGAATCATGATAAGGATCTGCATTTGACAGACAATACAAAGAGCACTCCCCAAACTTTTGGAACTGAGCAGGAATCATTGCATGGCAGTGGCGGAACTATCGGGGGAGCCATTGCATGGCAGTGGCGGAACTATCGGGGGAGCCAGGGCCCGCACCCCCTCAGGGCCCCCGGCAGCCCGTGTGCCACTGACAAATGCGGGCCATACGGAGGGGGGCAGGGCCTGGTTGAGCGGCAAGCACCAGGGCCAGTCCCCATCTAGTTAAGCTACTGTTGCATGGCCTCGCTGAATGAAACTGCATATCACAATCAACTAGAATCTATCTGCGCTTGTAAAATAAAAGTTAACATCATGCTAATATAGGATACTTTATTATGTTGTAAACTACTTTAAAATTACTTGTTTAAGAACATTATCCAAAAAATGTTGAAATAATCATACCAGTTTGCGGATCCTGTCCAGCACCAGGTCAATGATCTCCTTGCCAATTGTGTAGTGGCCACGGGCATAATTATTGGCAGCATCTTCCTTTCCAGTAATGAGCTGCTCTGGGTGGAACAGTTGGCGGTATGTGCCAGAGCGCACCTCATCTAGAAAAACAGAGTGTATTGCTAAGTAGCTTGCAAGCAAGAAATCTAAGAAAATCAACCATTTTGATCATGAAACCACTTTCTTGTGGGTAAAAGCAAATTAATTCAAGTATTATTAAGTCTTTTTGTGCAAAGAAGACAGATTAACGCTATTCAGTTTTGCGACTCAAAATGAATTATAGCCTTAAAATTGCAATTCTTATTTTTTCTATTTAAAAAAAAAAAATCTTTGCCATCTACCTTCAACAGCAAGGGGCCTGATTTTGTGTAACAACCCACAGGTCAAAAAAGCAGGGCTCATTTATCAACACAGATTTGCTCCTTGGTAGTATCGCATGGCAACTAATCAGATGTTTGATGTTTCTACCTGCAACTGGTTGAACAATGCTAATCACTGATTGGTTGCTGTGGGTTACTACCCAGGTGCAAATTTTCCTAGAGTTAGTAAATGAACTTCTTTAGGGTTACAAATAACACTTCTCGATAGAGCATATTCTGAATAGGTAAGCAAATCAAATCCAAAATGGTGGGAAAGGAATATAATTTGACTTATATTAATATAAACCACATTTTAGAAAGACATGTTTGCTATCTTCTATATTATACACTCAGTTTGTATGCTATGAACAGTGGTGATACTGTAATTGGTGGTATGATAGGATTAAATGAGACTCCTATGTTTCACACATTCAGTGATCAAATCAAAGACCAATAGTACTGTATTGTTTTCTCACCAATGACAGTGGGTTCCAAGTCTACAAAGACAGCCCTGGGGACATGCTTTCCTGCTCCAGTTTCACTGAAAAAGGTATTGAAGGAGTCGTCCCCTCCTCCAATGGTCTTATCACTGGGCATCTGCCCATCAGGTTGGATGCCATGTTCCAGACAATAGAGTTCCCAGCAGGCATTGCCGATCTGCACACCAGCCTGACCAACGTGGATAGAGATGCACTCACGCTGCAAGAACAGACAATTTTATTTTTAGTATGAAAGAGACATGACTAAACCTCATATGCATAGCTAACTTCAATTACAAAAGCACAAATCATTGCTTTACCCCAATAATAATTGCTTATAAAACAAGGCACATTAGATCTCCTAGCAGTGCCACACCCACCACTCACTGCAGAACAAAGAATCTGACTGCAACTTGGGAATGACAAGGCAGTGATGTACGCCTCGAAATAAAGGAATTAACCTTTAAACCTTTCTGCAGCTTTTTTTTCATCCATCTAACTAAGCTCTTTGCAGTCAGACTAGCCTAAAAGCAGATAAATAATTCAGTATCATTCTGTCATATTGCAGCAAGGTCAGCAGGAGTCACTGTGGGTGTTGCCACCCATCTAAATTATTTAGACATTTCTCTCCCCTTCCTTTTCTTCTTATATAAGGTAATCTAATCATATAATTTCATTGGCAGCTTCCCCTGCCCTCATCTGTCACAGGGTGTTGGGAGGCGTATACCACAAAATAACATTTTGTCTAATTAAATGTTATTGCAACTTTCCAGTACACCTTAATTATACATTTCCAAAGGTTTCCGTGTTATTTGTAAACATATTGCTATTAAAGGCAGTGTCTGTCTGTTCTAGTCTCTAAACTGGTTTCAAACAATGGTTTGATATGACATAACAGAAGCAGCAGAATTAACAGACTTCAGGATGACTTCAGCTACATTGCTTCAACCAACAGAACCAGCAGTGCAGAAAGGGACAGGCAGACGCTGCTTTCAGTAGCATCATTTTAGAAATACTACACTGATGCTGATATTGATACACGCATACCTGTACATTAAAACTATACAGTGAAGAATTTAGGAACATGAAATGTTAAAATATTTTTTGCTATAGAATGCCAGCGACTGATAAGATACGCTATTACTTTAAACAAGGGCATGGGCATGTCTGCGTGAGACTGTGAACCAACGCCTCACTGCTGAGTGTCTCTAGTATTATGATTTGCTTTTGCCAGGAAAATGTGAGTGTAACGATTCCGGAATGAATGTGTCTCCGTGCTGTTACATGAGCAGAGACATACTTGCAGTCGCATGCACAGGGCTTGGTAGTATTGCGACCCTTCCAATAGGCACTGACACAGCCCAACCATCTCACCAGGAATTTAACCCCTTTTACTGTACAAAAGGGAATGCTAATGGGGTTTTTAGGGGGGGGGGGTATTGAGTATAAACAAAGCTTCTCCCTGGGTTAATCATTCTATGTTACTTATTTAGGGAATAATCTCTTGCTGTGGCAATCACTAAATCATTTCTTCCCCATCACAAGTTCCTATAACCGTGGCAATTACTTCCCGATTAAAGCAATCTCCAAGTCCAAACAATAAGCGTGCATAGGAAAGCAAGCCTCTGACTCACAAGAGAACAAAGCCCATTGTTAGGCATCTGCTTCCAGCCTGTCTCCCACCGGCCATCACCCTATTAACCCTTTCCTTACTGACCTGACATTGCTGCTGAAACACAAAGAGATGAAATCAGGGATCCCACACCGGGATCTTCCAGGCTAGGTTTAAACTACCAATCCCAAAAGCTGTGTAGGGATGCTGGGAGTAGTAGTTTAGAGCAAGCTATGGGTCATTACTGTAAATGTACATACACACTGTCTATATGTGGAGCAAACACAATCACATGTCTATATCAAATACACACAATAGAATATATAGATTTCCATTGGGTTTATTCTGTATAGAATAATAGATCTATTGCAACAGGGGTATCTGATCATCTAATCACACAGCATTACCCAAGCACCCCTGTGCCCCCCCTCCCCAACCCATAGCAAGTGCCTGCCCCCAGCTCTTACCATGTTTGTTGGTTTGGGACTGCAGAGAGGAGAGAAAGAGGAAGGAGAAGATGGGTGCGTTCTTACAGTGCGACTCTAAGGGGGTCGATGTAAGAGAACCTGCAACACATGGTCCAACACAGACTTATATACATCCCCGTTGTCAAGGCAACGCAGACAGACATTTCCTTATTGGACCCAACGCTTTAAACTCCCTTCGGCTCCGGGAGCGGAGGAATGCGATTGGCTGCTGCTGCATGGGATGAGGTCATCAGTCCTACCCAGCCGTCAAGAGGCTGCACGGAATCTGCAAGACAAAGGGATCTCTGAGAAATCCATCAAGTCATCCCGGAATAGACCGGTCTGCCGGCGCTGCTGGGTAACCCCTTGGCTCCCCGCTTTATATAAGAAATATATCAGGAAGGAATAATGATCCAGTTGGGCGCCATAGTGTAAATAGTTCCGGGTAGGGAACAGCAAGGATGAAATGTGTCCATAATTGGTGCTGTTGGCATAATCTCATGTGTGCACTTAATGGCAGTGTCCGGGCATCATTGTGTTTGTGGGACACCTAATAATTATCCACCCTTCACTTATATTGAACCCAATTGTACATCACATTGCTGACAATGTTCAGCCACACCCCTCTCTGCCGCAGCTGAGCTTACACTCTAATGTATCACCCACTCTGCACTCAGCACCCATTGAAGTTTATTTACCCACCATTATGCATTTAGGCTTGGGTAGAGGAGCTGCTGCCACCCACTGAAACTGGTACCCACACTGGGAACCCTTGGACCATGGACCTGCTACAACTCAATATATATAGTGAATAAAGTACCCCCTCTTGTAAAATATAAGGATATTATAAGTCACCAAGGAGTTTAATGACCATATAAAAACACAAGGCCGAAGGCCGAGTGTTTTTATACAGGTCATGGAACTCCGAGGTAACTTCTAATATCCTCATATTTTTCAACTGGGGGTACTTTATTTATTATAATACACAAGTTCCAGTGAGTCATGTGACAGAAATGACATAAGAACTCACCGTTTATAAGGATATAATTTACAGGATATTTATGGCTTTTGTGTATTATATATATGTATATAAAATAGTAATGTAAATAATAATTGGATTAAAATAAACCTTACTTCTTGAATTACTATTGTGATTTGGCTGTAAGATTCCGGTATATGTTTGTTGTGTACTGAGGACTGGCACCCAGGTATCTTTCTGGACTTATGGTTGTGCGTTCCACCAACCGCTGCTATTTATATATATATATATATATATATATATATATATATATATATATATATATATATACAGTATATATATATATATATATAAATAGGAAGTTAAATCTGCACGGCTATGGCCACCTTTACAATTTCTTTGAGCTAATTGCTAAATGTTTACCATAAAAGCAAATAATTACTATTTTAATGAAAGCACTACAATTTGCCCTATTTTTAATCTGACTACATGGGTTACGTACATGAAAGTCTGGTGGCCATACATTGAGAAATCCGCTCGTTTGGCAATGTCGCCAAACAAGCAGATCTCTCCCCGATATGCCCACCATCAGGCCCGGATTTGTGGAAAGGCCACCTAGGCCCGGGCCTAGGGCGGCAGGATTTTAGGGGGGCGGCATGATGCCCAACCACACCCACTTTGGTTCAAAAACACTGGGGATGTGCTGGAGATACAATATTTTTTTTAAATTTCCCCATTGATGATGAAAATTTGCACGAATAAAGGGGAGGGGACAGGGGCGCCGAACGGCAGTGGGCCTAGGGGCGCCCTCTATGTAAATCCGGCCCTGCCCACCATGAGGTGGGATATATCGGCCGTAGGGCCCAACGATCAGAGGCCCATGATATGCTGCTTGCTGCCCATCACTGCTTTACATATCTTTTGCTAGCACAAAATATTTGGACAAAACATGATTTTCAGTTAGTGAATCTGTTCAGAAAACAGTGTTGGTTTATGTATATGAAATTATCTGCTTATCTTGCATCAGGTTCCTGTGAAACAATAACACAGTACTGTATTCATGGATACCAAGTGCCCTGAGAAAACACTGACATTCTTGCAGTAAGTTTCAGATGTCATCCATCTATATATTCTATAAATGTAGTTCAAAAGCATTTATTTGACTGCTACAGAGTGTGGCATTTTCTTATGTCTAAAAATAATATACAGTATGTAGTTAGTATAGCAGTGATTTAAGCCTATATATTAAGTGATAGCTAGGATATTAGGAAAGGTTAGGAATCACCATAAAATTAATCTTCCACAAGTTTTCATTTCAGAAATAAATTAAAGGAGCTTAGTTTTTTCCCCAGGACGGTGCTTCTTTTAGAAAACTTGTGCACTACCCTTAGGAAAAAAGTAGTGCCACACCGCTGTTTTATTTTTCTTTCTCAGGTGTCCCGAAGTATAATGGTGGTGCAGCAGTGAGTTAAAGGAGCACTGGCCTGAGAAAAAAAACATCTTTGTGATTGAATTTGCCTTTCCTTGTCCTTTAATTAGGAAGCATATATAGTTTTATTATTTCTTGCACTAAGCAGGGCAAAAGGTGAAATGGAAAGTAAAGTCTCATTCTAGCTTCATGTTGGTTAAAACAAATCAGTAGTCCACAGAGAAGCCCTATGTATGAGTTGCTTTTTATCTCAAAGTCTAACAAAGGCTGTAGTTGGGGAAAGAGAGAGGTTTGTTTATACAGAGGGCTTCTTCTTCTTCTTCTTCTTCTTATTAACATGTATTTATATAGCGCCAAAATATTGTGTAGCACTGTAAAGTAAATGTGATTATACAACTACATCACATGAATTACATACATAGAACATATGGAGTAACAAACATCACAAACATTCTTCGTGCTGTGGAGCTCTAATTAGCCATTTGGCTTCGCCAAAAAATCATGAAACTTTAAAAAATTTGCCAAATGCAGTGAAGTCAATGGGTGTTGTTTCTTTTTTCATTTTTTTACTATACATTGGAGTCTATGGGGTATATTTATCAAAGAGTGAAATTAAAGATCGCCACTCTCCATTTATTTCTATGGGATTTTGAAAGGCTATTTATCAAAGGATGAACTTTCACTTTCACCCATTGATAAAAATCCCATGGAAAATGGCAGAATTTCACTCTAGAGGACTTTGGTAATCTCTAACTTCACTCTTTGATAAATATACCCCTATGGGCTTTTTTCATGGCAAAAAGCAAAATATTTTGCGCATCCCTACCACTTATTTTGTTTTACAATGACTTTAGTTTCAGTTTAAAGGGATTCTGTCAGGATTTTTCTGATGTAGTTTTTATTTCTAAATTACACTGTTTACACTGCAAATAATTCACTCTACAATATAAAATTGAATTCCTGAACCAGCAAGTGTATTTTTTTTGTTGTAATATTGGTGTGTAGGCACCATCTCAGGTCATTTTTCCTGGTCATGTGCTTTCAGAATGAGCACTTTAGGATGGAATTGCTTTCTGGCAGGCTGTTGTTTCTCCTAATCAATGTAACTGAATTTGTCTCAGTGGGACCTGGATTTTACTATTGAGTGCTGTTCTTATATCTACCAGGCAGCTATTATCTTGTGTTAGGGAGCAGCTATCTGGTTACCTTCCCATTGTTCTGCCGATGGGCTGCTGGGGGGTGGGTGAAATCACTCTTGCAGTGAATCACAACTTGCAGTACAGTAATAAAGAGTGACTGATGTTTATCAGAGCACAAGTCACATGACTGGGGCAGCTGGGAAACTGACAATATGTCTAGCTCCATGTCAGATTACAAAATTAAATATAAAAAAATCTGTTTGTTCTTTTGAGAAACTGATTTTCTGGAGTAGCACTATTAACTGATGTGTTTTGATTTTTCTTCCCCATGACAGTATCCCTTTAAGTCATTGCCCCATTTAGTGCAAGACAAATTAACCGTAAATGTTTGCTAAGTAAAACCATCAACAAAAAGTATGTTCAGCACAAGCCCTTTTCAATGCACTGTTAAAAGAGGGTTTACTGTCCCTTTATGACCATAAATTATAATTCAGTGGAACTCCCTTGTACACATTTGCCAACAAGCAGGCCCGGACTGGCAATCTGTGGGTTTTGGCAAATGCCAAATGGGCTGCCATAAGATGCCATAGAAAGTCACTTAGTGGGCTGGTGGGGAGCTGATTGGGCCTCTCTGTATTGGAATGCTAGGCCCTATTTTGACTCCCAGTCCAATCCTGCCAACAAGCATTGGTAGTTGCTGTATTTGCTCTAGTTTGCATGATATGTTTGTGTTAAAAGAACAGTAACGTCAAAAAATAATGAAAATATCATGTAGTGTTGCCCTGCACTGGTAAAACTGATCTGTTTGCTTCAGAAACACTACTATAGTTCATATAAACAAGCTGTTGTGGAGCAATGGCGGAAATTGAAAAACAGGTATATGGCACAGGTTAACTAATGGATAACAGATCATTAGACAGACAGAGCTTATTTGCTATCTGCTGTGTAACCTGAGCCTTTTCTCCTTTGAATGGCTGCCCCCATTGCTACACAGCAGCTTATTTATATAAACAATAGTAGTGTTTCTGAAGCAAACACACCAGTTTTACCAGTGCAGGGCAACACTGCATTATATTTTCATTACCTTAAAACACTTTTATTTTTTGACGTTACTGTTCCTTTAAAGAACACAGCTGATGTGCTTTGAATCATGTTTTACATACAACTGAATTATTCTATGAATCCAATTGTCAGTTTACTGCTGTGAAACTGACCCAGTTTATGAATTCTGAATACTTCAGAACTTTACATGCCAAAATAAAATGTTGCCAAATGAAAGAATATCTGATTTTCAGTAATTATATTCACTAATAACTTTAAAATCATTAAAAAAAGGTTGAATTATTGTATTAGAATTTTTAGCATTACATTATCATATTTTATTTTTGGATTTATATTCCCTTTAAAACTTTACATTTGATTGTAAATTGCATAACCTTGGCTTTCACAGTGAATCATTGTGCCACACAGCAATGTATAAGTGTTATTTGCCCAGCGCCACATATTAAGGGGCAGATTTACATATGGTCGAATATCGAGGGTTAATTAACCCTCGATATTCGCCTGACGAATGTAAATCCTTCGACTTTGAATATCGAAGTCGAAGGATTTACCGCAATTAGTTCGATCTAATGATCAAATGAAAAATCGTTCGATCAAACGATTAAATCCTTGGAATCGAACAATTCCAAGGATTTTAATCCATCCATCGAACGATTTTTCTACAACCAAAAAAACATAGGAAAGCCTATGGAGACTTTCCCCATAGGCTAACATTGCACCTCGGTAGGTTTTAGGTGGCGAAGTAGGGGGGTCGAAGTTTTTTTTAAGGGACAGTACTTCGACTATCAAATGGTCGAATATTCGAATGATTTTTAGTTCGAATCGTTCGAGTCAAAGTCGTGGTCGAAGTAGCCAAAAAAAACATTCGAAATTCAACGTTTTTTTTTATTCTATTCCTTCACTCGAGCAAAGTAAATGTGCCCCAAGTGTTCCTAAATTCATTGTAGTTGCTTGGATGGAACTAAGTTTACATAATTAAGTGTTAAAGTCAGTAATCCAATCATGTGTACAGTTTCAGTTATGTTTTATCTCAATGGGCGCATTATCCCTAGTTGTGCAGTTATTACAGAGGCGCATCTGTGTGTGCCAAGATGGCTGTTACTGACAGTGAGAAAGGAGCCATTGTGCTGGCAAGTATCATCTGTGCCCTGCATGAATAAAACATTCTCACTCGTTCTCAGGGTAATTCGATGAGTGCAGAGACATGATACCTTTGCCATAGTTGCTAGGCAACAGCCTGATCAAGGGAATAAAGTAAAACCTTTTGTAACCTGAAGGGTGAATTATATATTTGGGGAGAACACTAAGGGGTCTTTCCCTAATAGAGCCAGGCCAAGTATTTCCACTCAGGGCATTCGTGTTTGACCTGGCACCCCAACAGCCTATGTGCACTCACAAATGCCCCCCCATGCTGTGGATCCCACTTCTTTCCTGCTTTCACACACACACACACATTCACATTGCTAGTTTCATGACCACATAACTCAGCTGTCAGCAGTCACTTGTTTCCTTTCTTAATTCCCCTTGTCTGCGCCCACTCTAATGTGCCCTAGGCAGGTACCTATCACTACCTATCAGGACAGAATATAATCATAAATAAAAATATGGCAGTTGCCTACGTTTTAGGGAGGCTTCTTAATTTCTGCCCATTTTGGTGCCTAGTTTCTCTTGAAACCACTGTGCATTCTGCACACAGGTCTCTATACATCAAAATGGAGTTCAGTAAACTGTGTGTGCCACATAAATATAGCGCTGCCTGCATTTGGCTGTGCTGTATTCATGATGATCAGGTTGGGGAAGGCACAGGGCTCCTTCCATCTAAGGCCAAATTTGCAGTATTGGTGTAGAATGTTTTATGTGGATTTTTCTCATTTAATTTGTCTTTTTCCTTTTGTCATTAACTTGCTGTGCCTTCTCCATTCTCAGGAAAGACATGTCCTTCTGGGAACACTGGGTTCGAACAGATGCTGTATCATAATTGACCTATAATATGGCATTACTTATTCATTCTTCCTGTTGATAAATTTGTCCCTTAATGTAGTATTCTGAATTTTACAGCATAATGTTTTAATTCCTAAATGTTTTCCTTCCTCTAAGGTTCTTAAACTATTACATATGTTAATGGTTAATCCTGTATCTAGTCATCTGCCCCATGGCTTTGTCTCTTGTTATGCTCACCAGCAAAATTGCTTTAAAAAATGAAAAGGAAGGAAGATTTTAAAAAGCCACCAGCATAAATCAATATGTATTTGCTCTGCACCTCTTGTTCTGGCTATTGATGTGGCAATGTAGCAGAAGGCAGGTGATTAGTGTGAAGATGCACAATCTTGGCTGCAGAAGCTGCCTTTATTATGGACACACAAAAGCCAGTGCCTGGAATGCTGATGGGAGCTGTTGCCCTTAAAGCCTGTTGAGACTTCTTAGTCCTGCACGACATCACTGTAATACAGCCATTCATGTTAAAATATCCATTAACTGTGCCATGATACGTTCCCATAATGCATTGCTCTTAGACCAGACCAAGACCAGGATTCTGCGCAGAATAATCCAAGATGAGATTTGCAGATAAAGCAGATGGCGCCTATCCAAGGTATAAAGAAGAAAAGGAGCATGTACTAAAGTTATTTGGCGGCCATCTTTGTGACGCTATGTGGGGCTGCCATAAAGAAAGCAACTGAAGTCTTACTCAGCAAATTTTAATAAAAGTAAAATCTATTAAATAAAGCAAGCTCTATACAGTGAGCAGTTGTTGAATGTCAAAGGGGGACAACTGAATGGTAAAATCTGCTTTAGGGTTTCCTTGTCCTTCAATACACTGCAGTGCAACTACAAAAGTAACCAGGGAAAATATGGAGACGAAAGTACACAGGCAGCCAAAAGCTGCCTTCCCTGCTCCAGACTATCCGCTCATGTTTTGGGGCCAGATGGTGTTCCCCTATATATATATATATATATATATATATATATATATATATAACAAACAAGGGAAAGTTGTGCTTTACTTTGAAAGCAGCAAGTAAGTTGCAGGTAAAACCTAGTCCCTTTGTAAAATGTATAATGAAGCAATAGAATTCTTAATGAATCAGATAAAATTGAGCATAGGACTGGCCAGATATGGGATGACTTTGACGTAGTTGGCCAGCTTAAATATATTGCAATATATGGACAAACAATCCCTGTTTTGTTTAAAGGGTAAGGCATTTTTCAGTAGCAGTATGCACAAAATGTCTCTGTCTTAAATATATTGATAATGGGTTGAGTGCAGAGGACTCTTGTATTTGACTATATATATATATATATATATATATATATATATATATATATATATATATATATATATATATATATATATATATATATATATATATATATATACAAATTCAAAGCCTGCTGCAAAAGTCTGTATTCTGGATTCAGTACATTCATACAAATATGTTATGTGTGCCATTGCTTTAAAGGAAAACTATACCCCCAAACAATGTAGGTCTCTATAAAAATATATTGTATAAAACAAGCTCATATGTAAAACCCTGCTTTATGTAAAAAAACATTTTCATAAGAATATACTGGACAGTTAATTCTTTTGCTTCCACGCATATTCATTTACTTACTACCACTTAATATGATATAAACTATCTGTTGCTTAAGTATTCATTTTGGGGGTACAGATTTCCTTTAAAAGATGCTGTAAATGCCATATGTTATTTTCTAAGACTTAGGGTGCATATGGCTCAGCTAAAATAGGAAGCATTTTATTTGCTTCAGTTTACATATTACTCCATAAATGTTCTCTCTATAAACAATCAAAGCTGAGGGGAAGGCTCTTCATTCCTTCTGAATAATATAACCGTATAAGTAGTGAAACAGTGGTGGCTTTCGCCTTTATAAAGACAACAACAAAACCCATACTTTTGTATATTTCAGGCTGTAATCTTAGTTACCCGCCTTGTTCACGTTCCTGTGGGTTTCTATAGATTTGTATACATTTAATTAGATCCATTTAAAGCTTCTGCTAATTAAACTTGGCTACCAACAGCTTCCCTTCCTGCATTCCATTTTTTGTTGTTAGCAACAAATAACTGAAAGCTAAACGATTTTGCTTGGAGTCTGTGCCACTGAATCCCCCACAAAGGCAGCGAGCCTCAAACTATTCTGTTTACAACCAGCAAGCAGTTTACATAGAGTGGAAAAATTATCCTTTGTGTGTAATCAATAAGAGCAAATTCCGAACAGTGTATCCTATGTGTAAATCAGGCTGATTGAAGTAAGCACTGAGGAAACTCCCTGACAAGCCTATAATCTACACACACCAGCTAGTTTTTTTCTGATTTCTCCATATCAATATCCCTGAAAACCCTCTGTTTAATTATTCAGGTCCTCCAACAGACCTGGTATTGACAGAAAATGAATCTTCTAAAGAATGCTTATCTAATCCAGCATCCTTAGGGTAAGGTCACACTGGGCGATTTGGGTAGATTTAGTCGCCTGGCGACTAATCGCCTCGTCTTTGAGGGGACCAAACGCCTTACCTCTGTCTTGCGCCGGCTAAAATGAAAAATCCCCTGTGGCATGGCACACGCGTCGCTTCGTATTCCGAAGTCGCCCAAAGTTTCCTCGCGAGGCAACTTCGGGTGACTTCAGAATACGAAGCGACGTGGAGGTACGTGTATGTGCTTCATTATAGGAATGCTCAGCTGGGGTTTATAACAGGTGTCAGTAGCCAGGGTTGGCAGGTGTATCTTGGCCCACCTGTGAGCATTAAAAGTAAGGTAAGTAGTGATGAAATTCATTAAGCATTATAGCACTTATGAAGGTACTCATACTTACCCATCAGCCATCCACCACTGAATTTTCCACTCTCAAACACCTCATACACTGAAGTTTGTTTCAAAATAATAGAGTCCTGTGAGTTCCCTGGGAAAGCTGAATAGATACTTAACATTTTTTTACTTGTAGGCGCAATGAGGAGCTCGCCGTTACACTCTCTCAGTCCTTTGCGGGTTCCCGGCCACTCCCACTCGGCAAAGCAGTGTTCAACATATATAACGTACTCTCTGTTCAGGATCAACTGCAGTCTAACATCATCTATTTATTTTAGCCATTAAAAGCTGTTAATATGATTATTGGCTACAATTCAGTGTCTACATCTTGAAAGCTTCTAACGGGTTTCATAACCACGTGGGTCACTTCCTCAGACCATAGTTGTATCATACAGAAAGGCATAACTTTATAGGTAGTGATACGTACACCCACTTAAAGGACCAGTAACATCAAAATATTTTTTTTAAAAATTCGTTAATACACAACGAAAAAAACACACAAATTATACTTTAAAAAAGCAAAGTCTTTATTAAGAAATAACTTACAGAAACTCTGCTTCCTGTCTTCTACAGAAAGGGCGACCATCCATTGAGCGGTGCTTGATTTCTCCTCCCTGGCTCTCTGCTGCTGGATCCTTCAGCTGCCACATTCTGTGCTTTCTGTAGTGCAGCGGAGCTTCCAGCAGGAACTTGAGGCGGATCTGTGGTGCCGGTGTTCCTATGGGCCATGTTCTCTCTCTCATTGCTGTAAGAGCCAGGGATGGTTGCCCTTTCTGTAGAAGACAGGAAGCAGAGTTTCTGTAAGTTATTTCTTAATAAAGAGTTTTTTAAAAAATTTTTTTGATGTTACTGGTCCTTTAAACATTTAACACCCTTAATTCAATTTTAATTTACATATCCCTTTAAAAACAACAAACTTCTTAAATATTTTTCCCATATTAATATATTAATTTTACCTCATTTCACTTGAATATAATTTAGTATATGTGTGTGGCTTTTCACATTCACCTAAATACAACCTTTTCCTTAACTCACATTAGTTCCATTGGTGTGTCACATATTCTATTTTCTTCAAGTCTATTTAATTATCTATATAGTATTTAATTTCCCAGTCTTTATTCAAACCTGCTGGTTGCTCCGTTTCTATGTAAACATCCACCACGTTTCTCTTTTGTTCAATAGTTTCTCAATGTCTCCCCTGATATTTCCTAGTTTCACATGTTCTAAACCCTAAAAGGAAATGAACTTTTCATTGCCATCATGTTTACTCAAAACATGGTCTGCTATTGCAGAGGAGGTATCCCTTCTTCCTATACATGCTACATGCTCTAAAACTCTTACTTTATTCTCCTTAATGTTCTCACATGTGGTTAAACATTTGTATTCTTTTCCTGTAGTTGTACTTTCAATAGACTTCGATATATTCATGAAATTGCATGCTTTACATATCTTTGCCCCACATCTATATGTTCCATAGAATTCTAACCACTTAGTTGATTTTCCCTTATCTGGTAACCTACTCGGTGAGACATAATTAGCTATCGTTCTACTTCTCCGATAAGAGAACCATAATTTACCAATATTTATTTGTGGATCCAGATCAATTAACTTTCAGTGTTTATGTATTATTTTTCTAATTTGATTAGCCTCATTTCTGTAATCTGTCACCAAAAGATCTTTCTTTCTGATCTTTAGATCTTTCTTCACTCTTCTCTCCATTTACATTTCCACTGATTCCAAAATAAATTCATTCTGTTTGTCAGAGTATAGTCTCAAATGTTCCAGCCAAAATTTTAACACTCTTAAACCTAGGCTGTCTTCAATGGAGGAATATAATGCAGTCACATCCAATGTAACTCATAAAAAGTCATCATCCCATTTCACATTTTGTAATTTGTTGATTGCATCACCACTATCCTTTACATACGATGATAGATTCTGAACTATTGGTTGCAGTAGTCTATCAACATACTCACACAATTTTTCATTCAGAGATCATTGCCAGCTATTATTGGTCTCCCTTTGGTATTTGACACGCTTTTATGTACTTTAGGTAATGTGTGAAATATAGGAATTCTCGGTCTCTCACACCATATGTACTCAAATTCCTTTACATTCATTATTCCCATAGTTTTACCATAGTCTAAGATTTTACGTAATTTAGTTTGAAAAGTTTTAGTAGGGTCACACATTAATTAACGATACTGTTTCTCATCGCTCAATTGTGATATAAAATAATATTCCCTATCTACAGAAACTATTGATCCACCTTAATCAGATTTCCTAATCACTATGTTGTCATTTTCTTTAAGGGTTTGTAATGCCCGAAATTCTTCTTTAGTTAGATTTTTCTTCCTTGTTTTCATATTCTTCCCTTGTTTTGATAATCTTTTAATCTTCACATACAAGGGTATAAAATCTATCTAAGAAAGGACTACTTTGTCCAATGGTAAAAAAATTGACTTAGGTTTCAAGTCCGTACGGACCACCTCTCCTTCTATTTTACTATCATTGGCGGAACTACCGGGGCACCCCCTCAGGGCCCCCCGGCAGCTCGCGCGCTACTGTAACCCGGTCTGAAAATTGCATACGGAGGGGGGCGGGGGCAGGCTGCGCGTCACGCACCAGGGCCCGTCCCCCTCTAGTTATGTTACTGTTTACTATATACCTGTTCTTCTGCTTATATCTCCTCAACTTCACCCCATTGTTCAATCACCTGCATAAAATCCTGTGGCAAAATCCTCAACATCTTACAAACATTATCTGTTTCACTTACAACATCAGGAACATTTACCTCATTTATTTCATTCTTTTTTGTATTAAAGTAACATTTCAAAGTTAATGACCGCATAAATCTATTTAAGTCAATAATAGTATTAAATAAAGAAAAATGGTTAGACGGACAGAAGTCAAGTCCCTTGTTCAGGACACTCCTCTCCACTGCTGATATCTTCTTATTGAACCATGTTTTGCATTCTATACTGTATCGAAGTAAATCAATAAAAATTTTAAATTTAAAAAAAAAAGAAGTGCTTTTGATAAAAGTTATAGTTTGCCCAGCAAGCATTGAACCATTTATATTATAATAAGACCATGTGTTCACTATAAATCTTTAAAATATATTCCAGTTTATCTGAACAAAGTAAGCAGTAATGGAACAAGTAGTTCCTGGGTCTGGGTGCAGGCCATGCTGCATTCTAGCAGGCCCTGAGGGGGTGTGGCCTTGGTTCAATCGCACCCCCGGTAGTCCAGCCCCCGAAAGTAAGCATAATGACAAGTTTCAATCAAAATTGCTAAATGCAGATCTGTAGAATGCAGAGTAGGCACTGCTCAGCTGCAGCTAGTACTGTACAATATATATCTGTAAGTGGCTGAAACAATTGTTAGAAATCTAATGGAAAATGTAATTGTAGCTCTGGTCAGGTATTCAGAAAATTATTAAACTCTACAAAGGTATAGATGTCAGTAGTGTGGTCAATGCAAGACCAATCATGTATGAACTGCATGTGTATTTAATAAAAAAAAAAAAATCTTTTGATTAATTGAGATAATGTTAATTTACTGGTTTATGTGTGCCTATAAAATCAGCAGCAGCTATATGCCATTCCCTGTATACACTGCAGGACTATCCGTGAAAGTGTTATGTGGGCCTGAATTAGCCAGTAGCAAGGAAAATGCTCTGCTAGCCATTTATTAACAGGAGCCTTAGTTTTTGTGACTCAGTTGCTGGACTCTTGACTTGAACCTCTTGGGAATGGCAGCTGTCTCTGGGTGGAGCCTTTCCTTAAATTCTGCCATTCTTTCCAGTTCTGTGGTAGCTCAGTCATATATCCAAGAGCTTCACCTGCTGTAACCTTACACTGCCGGAGGCTGCTCTTGGCATCTAAACTGTGGGAATAGAATTAAAAAAGATGCTTCGATTGTGTTTTATAAATACATTTCCATTGAGTGACACAAAGTCAGTAGGCAAACATGGAATGTATGTGCGATCCACGCACACTGAATTGTGATAATATGTGAATAGTAACTGCAAGCTGTAATGGCAACACTCTCCGTGCAGTTGCAGTTATTACTCTCCTTGCAGGTGTTGTTTCTCACCATATTATCACTATATTTCATGGCAAGGTGACATGCGCACAATATATTTCAAAATTTATGGCGGTTATGGCATGTTCAATGCAATATATATATAGCTTATGAATATACTGGTATTTAGATATATAACAGACTGTATTTGGTGCAGCTTCTGGCTTGTATATGTCGTGCCATTTGTGTATGTTTATTCCCACTGCGCTAGCTCAGCTCCATGGAGGCACTTGTTCCTGGACAGATGTTGTGGTGCGGTGTTTTGTAACCATAGCAACCACAGGTTAAGCATCCCCATCCTGGCTAGTCTATTATCACTTATTCATGAGAGCTCCAGGCACCAGTATAGCGTTGCCATAGCAATTAAGAGCTGCTCTACTTATTGATTCTGACAGCAGAACTGGGGGAAGGGCAGCGGAATTGCACACGAGGGCAGGTTACTAGTGCAAGAACAGGGACAGATTATTTTGCTTAATTGTCATTTAATTGCATTTTTAGTTTTAAAAGCATGCATGAATTACATCTGCAGCATTTTGATCGAAAAGAAAAAGCACAGTTTAGTTACAGAACAAATGCTTAGATTTTTGCTCTGGAGCAACCAAGCCTGATGAGGAAATCAATTACATGTCTTGTATTGTAGCCCATATGCTAATGTCTAGCTGTGTATTTCTGTATTGAACTGACTCATGCTAGGGGACCCACCAGTAAGGTTTTGTGTGCCTTTGAGTTCAGTACATTCTATTTTGCCCTGGAAAATTATAAAATTATAACTCCGAACAGAGCTGGGCCAGGCCGGCCGGCCAGGCACCCTAGGCAACCTGGCCGCATGCGGCGCCGGATGGAATCGTGCATACTCAGAAATTGTTGCTCGTGTGCATGCATGCAAATTGATGTTGGTGCGCATGCATGCAAATTGACGCTTGCACGCATGTGCAAACTACTGCTTGCATGTGTGCACAAACTACCGCTCGCATGCATTCGCAAATCGGAGGGAGGGAAAGGGTACCGGACTAGGGGTAGGTGGCAGAGAAGGTAAGAGCTTTGCTCCCTAGGCACGTGCCTACTCTGCCCATCCCTAGTTCCGGCCCTGCCACTGAACAATGTAGGTCTCTATAAAAAATATTGCATAAAACAGCTCATGTGTGAAACCTTGCTTTATCTAAATAAACCATTTTCATATTAATATACTTTTAAGTAGTATGTGCCATTGGGTAATCCTGAATAGAAATTGCCATTTTAAAAAATAACGGCCGCCCCCTGAGATCGCACGATTCATGGTGCACACAAACAAACCATAAATGTAAGGTCACATGAGCCAATTAACAGACAGAGTTGTGTCTTTTGCTTCCACACTTCTTCCTGTTACAGTTAGAGTTGAAGTATTTCTGGTCAGGTGATCTCTGAGGCAGCACACAGACCATCACAAAATGGTGGCTCAAGGCAACAGAAAAAGGGCAATGTTTACTTAAATACATATACCAGTTTGATAAGATTCTTTAATATTCCACTTAATATGATTTAAACTGTTGCTTAAATATTCATTTTGGGGGTTAAGTTTTCCTTCAAACAAAACCATGAATTTTGTGGTATTATATATATATTGTATAGTAATGGCAGGGCCTGGGATATGCCAAACTAGATTGGACCTCATAATTATGCGCTCACAATACACAGGGGCCTGGACAGATGCTTCTCCACCCTCCCCCTCCCTGTACCAAAGCCAATTTAGTGTATGAATGAAATGAGGGCAGGATGACTGCACTGCAGAAATATTGTCTCTGAGTCTACAGGAGGAGAGTAAATACAGCATATTACCCTGAGGTGTACAGGCAGTGTATTTACTCGAGTATGTTGCTATTGCCTTTGCTGTATTTCTCAGCATGAAATATTTGGATAAACTCTTTTATCACAGCCCCCACCCGCCTGATATATCTACATTATACACCAGCCTGCAATGGACAGATCCAATTTTATCAGCCCAATAAATAGTGTCTGTCTATGGCATCTCACAGCAGCCCTTCATTTGCCAGAATCCACAGATTGCCAGCCCAGGCCTGTTTGCAACCCTCTTCAGCTGCTCTGTGTGCACTCCACATTAATCTGTTGGTGTGAAAAGCAGGTCTTTGCAGAGTTTCTCCAGTCCATCCATGTCTTATTTACTTAACCCCCAAGTTGTAGAAAGAAAACCCCTTTAGAAAAGTGGCCCGGTATCTCCTACCACTAAAAAGCACTAATACCCATATTGTCCCCCACTGGTAGTAATTGCATCATCATTCCATACCTCCCAACATTTTGGAAGTAAAAAGAGGGACAAAAAATTTTGGTCGCAATTTTTTGACCATGACACTTTCTGTGGCCAAACCCCCTAATTATCATATTAATTATACAAAATTTGGCAGGTTATGAAAGTTTGAAAATAATTCTCCTTGTCTAAACAGTTTTTTTGTGTCTCATATCTTATTTGCACCTGTTACCTGTTCTGTGCTCTCTGCTAAAAGCCAATTAAAGGTAGCCATACACGGGCCGATAAACCGTGTATGGGGCCCCCCGACGGGCTTCACCGATCGAGATCTGGGCGAAAGTCGGCCAGATCTCGATCGGATGGGACAAAAAATCCCGTCTGATCGCGGCCGCATCTATTAGTTGATGCGGTCCCGCGATCCGACCGCCCGTTAGGCATCGTTAGGATCCGATCGTTGGGCCCTAGGCCCACGATCGGATCAGCCCGATATTGTGGGCATATCAGAGGGAGATCTGCTCGTTTGGCGACATTGCCAAACGAGCGGATCTCTCAGTGTATGGGCACCTTAAGTTAGAAACTTTGTTTTTCTCTCTGGCTGTTCAGTGCAGAGAAAATAGGGACTTTCAAGTACAAATGAGGGACTGCAGGTTGAGCTGTCAAAAGTGGGACTGTCCCTCTGAAAAAGGGACAGTTGGGAGGTATGTCATTTTACACAGAGAGAACCTCCATATTTCCCATTTTCTGGATTTACAGTCTCAAACACAAATGTCAATCACTGCTACATACACATACAGCTAAAATCAACATTTATTTCACATGTATGGCTGCCTGTCAGTCTGAACTAAAATGTATTCTTTATATATTAATGTAGACCGCTCTGTCTTGAACACAGTGTTGCACCAGATTCATTGTTCAGACTCTTGTGTGACACTTCATTTCCAGATTTCTGGAATTCCAGATCACCCTTTCTGTGTTTCATAGCTCTGGTGTTTAACAGTTCCAACAGTTGCAATGTTTGTCTCCATCTGCACATTTTTTTTCAAAATGATGACATTATTTGGGTTTCCTGTACACAGGAAGATGGCATGCAGCTTTATTTACCTTTTCCTGACCTCATGTTGACTCAGGCTTTGCCTGGACATCATCCCATTTCCTGACTCGTGGCCTCACGCAGTACCTAAAATAATCCTTCTGTTCTGAGCCTTAACATCATACTCACCTTGAATAACTTGCCTCTCACTTTAACCATATCCATTGTCGTTTTGGTTCATTTTATTGTTATTAATATATTGCACCAACTTTATCTTTACTATTGAAACGGAGGGATAATATTATTATTAGCACCAGTGTCATCTTCCAAAGCACTAGAGGAAAGCTCATACTTGTATTTCCTACTTTAAAGAACCAGTAACAACCCCCCCCCAAAAAAACGATGTTTTTGTATGCATTAAATATAAAATGTATATCATCCTGGACTGGAAGAAATTTACCTTAGCAGCACTAACATAGTTAATATAAATAAGCTGCTGTGTGGTTACCGGGGGCGCCATTTCAGTTAGAACTGGGCTATTGGACAGAATGCTATTAGTTCCTACACAGGAAGATAAACAGGAGACAAATACTATTCATGGCTTTACAGGACTATAGAATGGAAATTGGACATTTGTTTCGTTTAGACATTTCATTTATTTGTGGACGCTGAATGCACAGATACAAACTTCAATGTACAAGTTTATATCAATGTTGCTACTGGCCCTTTAAATTGTAATGCACATTGCCCCGGGTTCTGTGTCCTCCCAACTCCATCTGCTTTGTTTTATTCATGCAGTCAGAACCTAAACTTTTTAACTCATTTTACCTGCAATGCTAGCTCTATTGCTTCACATACGTCCTGGCACACATTCACATGAATCCATTTCAATGCTATCAACAGCAGCTTTTTATCCCTATTCTCCTATTCATAGCTGTGCTGGTTCTGACTAATATCCCTATTCTCCTATTCATAGCTGTGCTGGTTCTGACTAATATCCCTATTTATCCCTATTCATAGCTATGCTGGTTAAGCTACACCCTCCTGAAAACCCCTCTAGCCTCACCTATCCTGTCACTGAAACTGCCTTTACCCTTTTATTTTCCCCTTCTTTTTTGTCTTGCCATTGCCATAGATCAGGGATCTGCCTATTTACAGCACCATCTTGCCCAAAGCAAACCTGCTTATTGTGGTGTCATACACCATTGCTACCAGGTCCGGACTGAGAATTAAAATAGGCCCTGGCATTTCAGGTATACAGAGACCCAATCAGCCCACATAGAGGCCCAAACAGCCCCCACCAGCCCACTAAATACCGACTTTCTATGGCACATTATAGCAGCCCCTCTGGCATTTGCCAGAACCCACAGATTGCCAGTCCGGGCCTGATTGCTACATTCATTTCACAGATCCATATAACTTAGTTGTCACAACTCCGTACTGTGTTTCTGATCCACTGTGTGGGCTAAATAGTAGAATAATGTGAAGCCCCAACAAACTGCAATGACAATGATGAATAATATATGCAGCTGAAACAAAGATACAGTTTTTATATATTTTGTCACTTTCCCAATCAAAAGCAGCCAGTGAGAGAAACAAAATGGAATAAACTACTCAAGGCATAAATAAAAAATATAATGTGTGTATGCATGTAATTCTCTGCTTGCTGCTGTGGGGAAGTCCATACTGCATTCTCAAGCAGAAGCTGCTGTGATATTATTGGTTGCACACTGAACACACAGCACTGCATTATTCCTGCGGTGTCTCTGCAGTTCCACAAAGGGCGGTGTCCAGAGAGTCTCTACACACACAGGCAGTGATCTCACACACAGCACAAGGATGAGTATTAAAGTGGGGGGAGGGGTGGGACAGATAAACTGCAATGCGACAAAATCACTGCAAGAAAATAAAAGATGGAGGAGACAAAAAAAGCTCTAATAATAACATTTTTGTAACCTATTCCATTTGGATAAAAAGAAAATGTTGGTACAGAGATTTAGTAACTATGATAAGAATTATTCCATGAATGTATATAATAAGTAGCAAGTTCTAAAGCATATATATTTTCTGCAGCATATTAAAAATTAAGGAAGTCTGGCAAAGTAGCCATACAAAATGTTTGAAAAAAACCTGCTCATGAATGTATCTTATTGAGTCAAGGACCTGCAGTTTGTGGCTATCCATCCACTGCTGAACTACACAGCCCTGCTGTGCTTTATTTTGCCAGTGTATCAATATTAATATATATACCCATGGTGCTGGGTGAGGCATATAGTGTCTATTGAGTCAGAGGTAAAGTAAGTATAATGTATAAAAATATAATGCATATAAATTATAGTATATAATGCTTACAGTTAAAAACATTTTAATAATAATGCAATACAAAATAAAAGAATGGCAAGGGTCAAATTTCAGGGGGAACTAAGACTCCCCAAATTGCCCTCCACCAGGGCCAGAACTAGGGGTAGGTAACAGAGGCACCTACCTAGGGCACAATGATATGGGCAGGTACCTGTTAAAGGGTCTTCTGCCTATACCATAAAAGTCATGTAAGGGTAAGGCCACACTGGACGTTTGGGGAGATTTGGCCGCCTGGCGACTAATAGCCTCGTCTTTGCGGTGACCAATCTCCCCAAACGCCTTCCCTCACTCTGCGCCACCTAAAACGAAAAAACACTGGCGCTACTCACACGCGGCGATTCGTTTTCCGAATTTGCCCAAAGTTTCCTTGTGAGGCAACTTCAGAAAACAAATCACCGCATGTGATTAGCACCGGCGGTTTTTTTTTTCATTTTAACCGGCGCAGAGTGAGGGAAGGCGTTTGGGGCGAATAGTCGCCAGGCGAATAAAACTCCCCTAAAACGCCCAGTGTGGCCTAACCCTTATTTAAGGTATGAAGATCCAGATTACAGAAAGATCCCCTACACAGAAAATGCCAGGTCCCAGGGATTGCAGAAAATAGACTCTGTGAATCTTGGTGTATGGAAATTGGGGTTTATGAATGGATTAATTATTAAGGTGTAACATAATGATCAACTGAATGGTGTTGGTGCTGTGCCCGTGTCTTTTGTAGCAATAATCACAGGGGCAGAACAGCATTTCTCTCAATAAAAAGCTTCCCAAGCAGCAATTAAAGTGCCTAATGTGCCAAACTACCCTTCTGCAATGGGTTTGAAGAGACGAGAAAAAGCAGCAAGACACGATACTAAAGCGAATCCCTCAGCAGACAGGGAGGGACTGAATAATTAAGCTACAATGAGAGATGGTGAATCAGCAGAAATGTACATTATTTCACTTGCTGGAAGTGATCATGTACCAGAGCAAAGCTAAAATTGTCCAGATTCATCATCAGTAAAGTGAGTGGAGCTTTGTGCCAAGCTGTGACCAGGTATAGATTCTGCATACCTCCCAACAATTGAAAAATGTAATGAGGGACAAAAACATTAGTAGAGCCATTAGGGTCACACCCCCTAATTACCATGTCCATGATTACAAAATTTACCAGGTTATGAAAGTTTGAGCACATTTCTTAGAGTGTTAGGGCCATGTTTCTTGTGTTATAACCGTTTTTCGAATGAAGCTGAAACTATGAGTCATCGTTTCCCCAAGAGACCTTCTTATCTTAAATTGTTACAATTGTTTCTTTGCTAATCTTAAATTGTTACAAATGTATTGAAGTGCAGCCGCTCACTGTTCAGGGTTCTCTGCCAAAAAGTCTCTTATTTTAATTAAGTTTCAGAAACTTTGCATCTTTTTCTGTCATCCGTG
Organism: Xenopus petersii; assembly: GCA_038501925.1. Lineage (NCBI taxonomy): Eukaryota > Metazoa > Chordata > Amphibia > Anura > Pipidae > Xenopus > Xenopus petersii. The sequence continues at coordinate 131,448,132 of CM076675.1, forward strand.
CAGGAGAAACAGAAACTCGGGACATTTTAGTAAGAAACTAGGGACTGCTGGCTGAGCTGTCAAAATCAGGACTGTCCTGCAGAGAACAGGACAGTTGGGAGGTTTGTGAGGTTTCCAATGTGCATTCTAAGGGGCACTGGGAGCTGGCAAAATAATGAACCATCATTCCTGTAAAGCCTTTCTTGGGCAGAGTTGCCACCTCAGGCCCAGATGGGCAACCTCTGGATTCATGCCTAAAGAGTTGCTATCATATGCCACAGACTTGTGCTTGAGCTTCTTGTGCCTCTATGTACTTGACATGCCAGAGTTTGTTTTGAATCCCAGTCCAGATCTGTGTCACCTGGTTAGTATCATACAGCTACAAAAAATAACATTGATAGCAATCTTATTAATAGGGATGATTGACGATGATAATAATAAGATTGCCCTAGAAAACGTGGCAAGCCTATTCCTGGGCGGATTTTTAAAGTGGCAACATGTTTTAGTGCAGTAACATCACTCAAAAGCCAAATTTATTGTAAAAGCCAATGACTGCTGATCATCCATGGACAGTGACCCAGTTTTCTTGGAACCTTGATGTGTTTGAAAGGCTGTCAGTGCAAGCTGTAGCTATTGTCACTTTTTTCTTTATTTCAGGAGGCAGGGTATAGGAATATACAGTATCTAGTTAGTTTATTAAATTGTATATTACATTAAACATTATCTCTCCTGGGTGTGACAACAGGGGTTTTCACATGTATTTGTTTTTTGCAAATAATTAAATAATGGATGAATGGACCCTAAATCAACTTCTTGCCCATTCCTAGACTTTGGGAATATGAAACTGGGACCAATGTACATTCTAGGCCCCCAGTAATCCCAATCTCTGCTTGCTCTATAGTAATGTACATACTGGAATCAGGGCAAGACTGGGAATAAAAAATCAAAGCAGCCCACATATAAATGTGCGACATTAGCGGCCAGCACCCGCCCCTGTATAATTTTTTGGAAAATTGGTGGTCAGGGCCCCTAACAAAAAAAACCTTGGTGGCCAGTGTCCCCCATTTATGGTTGCCATCTTTTCTGGAAAAAAATACTGGCCTTCCTATATTTTTATGGTTTTTCCCTATAAATAAAATACTGGCCTGGTGGAAACCCTACCCATTAAATTTGAGGTGTCCAGTAAAGGTGTTCAGTGAAAATGTACCTTTAAAATTTGGCAGGCAGACTTCCTCCTAGGCGACAGCAGTTTCGGATCTTTTTGGAAATTTCCACTTCGACTCACATTTGGCTCTACTTCCCCGGCCCATAAATGGAGCGGCCCATCAGGCATTTGCCCGAACAACCAATGGCCAGTCTAGGCCTGACTGGAATACCCTGACATAAGAGTCACTTTCGTACCACCCTGTCATTTAAAAGCAGGAATCCGTGTAAAGGCTATGGACTATACACACATACACCCTAGCAGCCAGCATCCCTACTCCCTGTTAGGCCTAAATACCCTAGGTGTTTTTTATAAATATGCAAGGTCACCATCAACTGACAGCCTTCTGCTTAAGGTGCCGATAAAACTGGATGACTTCAGAACTGGATTAAGCTCAGTGTTACAAACAGCAAGAAAGTAACATAATACTATTTATCTGAATACTATTCATACTACTACAGAGAGCAAAGAGGGGAAGGCCAAGCCATTCCATGAGAAGTCAGCATGGCGTTATGCACATTACAGCGAGCATCCAGCTATGTGGGGAGGGGTTGGGTGCAGCTGCTAAAAGTATAATGACATTTACTGCTTGCCAGAATATGGGCCTTTGTGTCAAAATATGAAAGTGAGCAAAATTAATATAAAATTTATAAAATTAATAACATTAAATTATCAGATTATTGCTATTGGCTCTACAGCATCTGTCTTATATGAATATGCAGTGCTTTGAAAAGATGGACTGCAGGCAGTGTGGGAGCACTATCCAGGCACACGCATATAATAACATGTTCTCAGAATAGGAAGCAAGTAGTGATCCCTGACACCAGAGAGTCACATGATGCTAGGGAACAAAGGGCAGTGAAAAGAGAAGAAAAGATCTTTGTGTAAAGCAGACAAACAAAATCTAGCTTAGGCCATTTATTTGTGCTGGGCACAAGCTTGGCCAAGAGAGAAATCTCACTCCTCATTTGCCAGGGATATTTATCTTTATAAGGATATGTATTAGGGATGCACCGGATCCAGGATTCGGTTCGGGATTCGGCCTTCTTTAGCAGGATTCGGCCGAATCCTTGTGTCTGGCCAAACTGAATTTGAATATGTAAGTTAGGGACGGATAGGGAAATCACTTGACTTTTCATCACAAAAGAAGATTTGTTTCCACGTTTTCCTTTCCTGCCCCTAATATGCAAATTAGGATTCGGTCGAATCTTTCACCAAGGATTCGGGCGAATCCCAAATAGTACATTCGGTGCATCCCTAATATGTATGCACCATATAAATCTAGTAGGTATAAAAATTCTCAGCTCTCTGCTTTGCCATCCCTGGATGTTACTGTTATATGTATTTAGCCTCCAATTTGTCATGTGCACTTGTTTAGCCGTATCGTAATTGAGTGTACTGTGAATCTCAGAATGTACATATATTATATGGACATAGGGTTAGTATTGCTACAGCTAGGAGTGTTGGGGCCTGGTATTTGCTGCCTCTGGTATATTGCAGCTATAGGCAACATTCTTAGTTTGTATTATGGTAGAAGTGCCCCATGTGAAGCCTAAGGACCAGTACAACGGTGCAGAATAAGCAAAGAGAAGATATGTTGCTCTCATTAATACTGCTTCTGTTAGTGGCAACAAAGAGTGTTCTCTATTCAGCATGGTCACATGACTGCACCAAGCCATTTCCTTGAGCCATTAGCTCTCAGCTCACTATTATCTCCATACAGGATGCAATTATTCACTTCCAATCTCCTCCATTACGATATATGCTAAGGAGAGTCTGTTCTACTCCATGTCCATTAGCAGCTGAGCAATGCTGCCTTATGTAATCCTATTGGCTGGGCTCCCGGGGGAAAGCAGATGGCAAATAAAATGGAACATATAATCAATAAATGGAGCTCCCTTGTTCAGATCTCCCTCATCTTTTCGCATAATGCCATCTGGGAAATATTTACTAAGGCTCTATGCACAATTTGGTGCAGTTCTTGGTCAGTTTATGAAATAAAACTATAAATCCATTAACGCATTATTGTTTGGCAGGGCAAGGAAATGTGCTTATTTGACTTAACAACATGTCACTGGTAACAGTAATGAATGAAAGAGAATAAATGAAAGTACAAATAAGATCAAGTGCAGTGATACCAGCAGGGGACTAAGCACTATATATGCCACATGTTGGGTAACTGTCAGGTGTAATGCACACATGCAAAAGCCTAGAACAAGCTTTATTTCTCAATCAATCTGCCGGCAAGGTCATTGGCCAGACAATTGCTTTAGCTATGCACTGCAGCTGGGGACTAGAGAAGGGCGTAGGCTGTCTGCATTCCATCTGCAGCTGAATAGCGCCAACTTGTGGAATAACTCGCCAAGGATCCTGATGTCAATAGTCTTCTGCAGTAAACTGCTCCCTCTTGTGGTTCCTAGGGTTAAATCCAGGAACTGAATGTATGCATGTATATATATATTTTTTTATATATTGTACTTATATAACACCACCAACAAGTTCCGGAGATATATAGTGTGACCTGTATATGCAGAACTCTAGTTTTTGGGGTCCCACCAATTTATAATTTATGTATTTCAATGGGTGTTTCAATTTACATAAAATTTTGTTCTTAAAAATGCCCATTTGAATGTTATTACTAGTGAAATGAAGAGGTATAGAATACTTCTGTATGTAAATAGTGAATTCCAAGCACAAACCACTTATTGCTTTAGGTTGTGCATATGTCAGAGACAACAGCCCCCCCCCCCCCATTGTGTAACATTAATGCTGCAATATTTAACCCTTGTCAGCACATTAAACACTGTATTTCAATGTAAAACAGATTCCTGTGCTTATATTCGTTTAGTACTCGAAGAATAAGTTGCTTAAACACATTTATGGGTTCTACTGTACATATTAAGTTACATATTGATCAGAGAGGTCCTTGGCCTGCAGAACTTACAATCTATTTGTATGGGTGACTTACAGACAAATTGCACAACCCAAAATTGAAGATGCACGGAATTCACTCCATGTGAGTCACGCAGTGTCCGTGCGCTCCCAGCTAATCAGTTCAGACCAATACACTATGTTGCTGAATAAAACGTAACTTTCTTAACCTCTGAGCTGAAGCTCCTCTCTGATGAAAGGCAGGAACACAAGAGGATGATGACAGCATAACAATGGTTAAGCATATAAACATTAAACATATACATTAACATGATGAACTTTTAACTGCTGGGACAGCACACTCCCCGTCTGGTATCTTTAGATACCACTATATTATATTAAACATAACGGCAGTTATGGAAAATGCAAAATAAACATTAGTGCAATTTTGCTTGAAGATCTTGAGATCTGAAAAACAAAAAAGAAAACAAGCATGCAATGCAATAAACACGGTATTGTAGAAGAATCCAATGTCTTTGTTAGGTTCTTATTCAAACTTGGTGGGAGTCTCTTGCTTTAAGTGCTGATGAAGTAAATAAGAGTTCAATCCCAAAGGTAAGATCAAAACAAGTTAAGTTAAGGGACGATTGAAAGTCTTTGTGGCACCATCCTTAGCAATTTTTGTGACAAGAGTTGAAACTTCAGGATGAATCTCAGTGATAACCTGGAAGCCAAATGTGTCATGCAGTAAGTCCCATTTTAAGCCTAGGCTTCTCTGAATGGGAATGGATTGTCTGTTCCCAAATTTAAGTCTTTAAATTCTATGGTATGATCATCAGACTGGAAAGCTTGCATTACAGCAGTACTATTTGAAGCAATCTTGTGGAGTCTGAGGTTAGCTTCAGAAAGCATGCATTGTGTCCTTCTGAGCAGGTCAATGGCCTCTTCATCTGTAGGTAAAGATTTTAAACCATCATCCATGTAGAAGTCTCTTTCTACAAAGTTTTGTGCATCTGCGACATACTCACTTTCACCTTCCCGAGCAGTCCTTCTAAGGCCATATGTAGCAACAGCAGGTGATGGACTGTTACCAAAGACATGCACTTTCATGCGATGTTCTATCACTTCACTGTTGATGTCATTGTTGCGGTGCCAGAGGAATCTGAGAAAATTTCTGTGGTCCTCACGTACGATAAAACAATGGAACATCTGCTGGATATCAGCTGTGATAGCGAATGGTTCCCTTCTGAACCTCATAAGTACTCCAACAAGGTTGTTAGTTAAAGGAAAACTATACCCCCAAAATGAATACTTAAGCAACATAGTTTATATCAAATTGAATGACATATTAAAGAATCTTACCAAACTGGAATATATATTTACATAAATATTGCCCTTTTACATCTCTTGCCTTGAGCCACCATTTCGTGACTCTATCTGTGCTGCCTGAGAGATCACCTGACCAGAAATACTACAACACTAACTGTAACAGGAAGAAGTGAGGAAGCAAAAGGCAGAACTCTGTCTGTTAATTGGCTCATGTGACCTTACATGTGTTTTGTGTGTGTACACAGTGAATCTTACGATCTCAGGGGGCGGCCCTTATTTTTTAAAATGGCAATTTTCTATTTATGATTACCCAATGGCACATACTACTAGAAAAGTATATTATTATGATAATGGTTCATTTACATGAAGCAGGGTTTTACATATGAGCTGTTTTACTCAGTATCTTTTAATAGAGACCTACATTGTTTGGGGGGTATAGTTTTCCTTTAAGTTGGGACCAGTGACATCGTTGAGAGACATACCTTGGCACTTGAGTTGAATACCACCCTGATTTGTTTTGGTTTGCGTGGGTGAGATATGACAAAGGAACGCAAGTACCAGCATTCTTCATGTTCTTGTAGTGGTGGGGCTGGTTCAGCATAATCATTGTCAAATATTTTCTTCATTTTCTTTCATTTCAGGCTTGCTTTTAAGAGTTCTTTGCAGTGAGGCAAATCTGGACACTGCTTGCTCAGGATTGTTTGGAAGTTTGGTTCATGTAAAATGGAATGGCAAGGGTGCAACCCAACTGTTAGAGTTGTCTTTAAAGAATTCGGTGTCCATTATTCTGATGAACTCTTTGTCCTCAACAGAAGGTGCAATTTTGTTGTCATCTTTTATAGTATGAAATACTGTATCCCCAAAGTAGTCATTACAAGAAATAGGAGTCACAATGGATGCTGGAATCATATTTTTGGAACTCACCTTTACCCCAAAATGATGAGGGCACGGTCTGAAATGAGTTGCTTGTCCACTTCTTAATACAAGAGTTTTAAAGGAGTCAACTTCAGATGGTCTGCACATTTTGTCTAGGCACACGTCGCCCACTATTACCCAGCCTAGGTCAAATCTTTGGGCATAGGGAGCATCATGAGGTCCATTCCACTGTTGGCATACCTTATGGACTCTGAGAATGTCTCTTCCCCAACAAGAGCAGGATTTCAGCATCCTTTTCCATGGCATGAATCTGATTAGCTTGGTGCCTTAAGTGTGGTTGGTGGTATTCAGCTTCTTGTGTGGTAATCTCCTCCCTGTTATTAGGTATCTCATCACATTCAATTAGCATAGGTAGAGGCAGATGAATGTTACCTTTGATTGAGGAGACAATGTACCCATTAGCTCTTCTGCCAAGAGTCTCTATACGACCAGCACAAGTGTTGAGGGTATATGGTTCTGCATCACTTTTGATGTTGAAAATGTCAAAGAACTGTGGCCTTGCCAGAGATCTGTTGCTTTGTTCATCAAACATAGCATAATTCTTTATTGCTTTCTCTGGTTAGGAAATACCTGGACTAGGCATACCTTGGCACAGCATTTGGGACTATAGCCTACTCCACAGACTTCAGTACATGAAGATGAAATCTTTGTTGAAGCAGGAACATATCCTTGTTCCTCCCCGCCATAATTTGAGATGGGGGTTGGAGACTGTGGACTATCAGGAAGAGGTGTTGGATGCATTGCTGCAAAATGCTTGTCACTGCTGCACTCAGTACACTTAATAACAGTCTTACAGTCCTTAGAAATATGGTCTGAGGAGGCACAGCACTTATAGCAGACCCCAAACCTCCGGAGAAGCTCCTTGCGCTCCTGTAAAGACTTTGCCCTGAACCCACAACATTTCTTAAGTGGATGTGGTTTCTTGTTAATTGGACACTGACGGTTGGGATCCTCGGTTTACCCACCAGAAGTTGTTTTGTCAGCTGAAGTAAAGTGGTTTGTAATACAGACTGTGACTCAGCAGGGCCGGTCTTACCAACTGTGGGGCCCAGTTGGAACCATTTTGGCGGGGCCATTTTGATGCAATTTTGCAGTCTGCCACAGGTTTCCAGGGCTAACATGGCAATAATGTCTGCTTTTCCCTCTGTCCAAGTGACAGCTGCCAGTTGGGGTTGGGGCAGGCTGGGCAGCTGGGAGACAATGTTCACTCATTTTTAAGGCTATGTGCGCAAAAAAATAATGTGTGCAAATATTGGTTACTAGTATAAAATGTGTGTGCAGCACCATGGATTATCTAATCAAAATTAAAACATTTCACTTGTTGTTGTTTTATTTTCATGGCATGCATATTCAACAGTAAACACATGATGCATTCTTTAAAGAACTACCCTCATACCTTTCTGCTCCATGGTACAGGGAAATGCTGGTATTAATTTATGGAATCTCTTTGTACAGGTTGTAAACAAACTTAGGGGCTGTTCCTGCCAGGGCCGCCATCAGGGGGGGACAGGGGGGACAAGCGTACCGGGCCCGGGCATGAAGGGGGGCCCGGAAGCGCTGCATTTTTTGAAGATCCGGGCCCCCCTTACGAGCGCCCGAGCCGTACGTCTTGCCTCTGTGCTGCCGAATGCGGAAGTGCCGAAAAGCCGAAGCCGATGCGCCGAAAAGACCCGAAGTCACGGAAAAAGCCGAAGTCACGAAGCGCCGAAAAGACCCGAAGTCACGAAAACAGCCGAAGCCGAAGTCCTGAAGCAGCGCAAAGACCCGAAGTCACGAAAACAGCTGAAGCCGAAGTCCTGAAGCGGTGAAAAGACCCGAAGTCACGAAAGGAGGTGAAGTTGAAGTACTGAAGCCGTGAGTTCAATTCTACTGAACACCAGTTTGTGTATTTTTTTTTTTTTAATCTCCTGGCCACCAATGTATTATTTTAATATTCTATAGGCCCCTGCAACCAATCTTTTTTTTTTAAAACATGTTTTTTTGGGGCCCCAATTTTTTTTTTTAACTCGTAAGGGGCCCCTGACGCCAATGTTTTTTTTTTTTTTCAAAAAAATTTTTTTTTTTTTTAAATTTTTTTTGGGGCCCCAATTTGTTTTTAACTTGTAAGGGGGCCCCTGCCGCCAATGTTTTTTTTTTTTTTTAAATTTTTTTTGGGGCCCCAATTTGTTTTTAACTTGTAAGGGGGCCCCTGCCACCAATGTTTTTTTTTTTTTTCAAAAAAATTTTTTTTTTTTTTCAAATTTTTTTTTGGGGCCCCAATTTGTTTTTAACTTATAAGGGGGCCCCTGCCGCCAATGTTTTTTTTTTTTTCAAAAAAATTTTTTTTTTTTTAAAATTTTTTTTTGGGGCCCCAATTTGTTTTTAACTTGTAAGGGGGCCCCTGCCCCAATGTTTTTTTTTTTTTTTTCAAAAAAATTTTTTTTTCTTTTCAAATTTTTTTTTGGGGCCCCAATTTGTTTTTAACTTATAAGGGGGCCCCTGCCGCCAATGTTTTTTTTTTTTTCAAAAAAAATTTTTTTTTTTTTAAATTTTTTTTTGGGGCCCCAATTTGTTTTTAACTTATAAGGGGGCCCCTGACGCCAATGTTTTTTTTTTTAATTTTTTTTTGGGGCCCCAATTTGTTTTTAACTTGTAAGGGGGCCCCTGCCACCAATGTTTTTTTTTAAAAAAAAAAAATTTTTTTTTTTTTAAATTTTTTTTTGGGGCCCCAATTTGTTTTTAACTTATAAGGGGGCCCCTGACGCCAATGTTTTTTTTTTTTAATTTTTTTTGGGGCCCCAATTTGTTTTTAACTTGTAAGGGGGCCCCTGCCACCAATGTTTTTTTTTAAAAAAAAAAAATTTTAAATTTTTTTTTTTTTGGGGCCCCAATTTTTTATAAGGGGGCCCTGACCATCAATAGCTTTTTACAACTTGTGTGGGGGGGGTTACTTTTTTAGCGCTGATGTCTGTGTGGTCTTTTAACTGCGATGTGGAGTGGGCGGGAAATGGGGTGGAGCTTGGTCGTCAGTGTGGGCGGGGCCCAGGGGGCCCCAAAAATTTTGTTGTACGGGGCCCCGTGATTTCTAATGGCGGCCCTGGTTCCTGCTGAATTGTGCTTAGTACAGCGGAATCCCTATGCTGCCATCATTTTATGGGATTTCTCTGTACAGACTATAAGCAAACTTAGGGGGCTGTTCCTGCTGAATTGTGCTTAGTACAGGGGAATAACTATAGCCTCTCAAAAACTCCCATGGCAATATGTAATAGATGTTTTTAATTTTGATTTCCCGCTGTGAAACTATTTGTTTTATGAAATTGTTATATTTTAATCTAATTTAGTGCATTGCCATTTTCTTGGCTGGAAAACAACAAAGTATTTAAAATAGCTAGGAGAAGCTTGGGTGAGGGTTATAGCTGGCAACTCCCCTGGAATATTAGTTTTTTTAATCAGTTCCTTGGACACAATTATACAGAGGAATATTAGATAAAAGTTTGTGAACAGATGTGCAAAGCCTGCCATGCCCTGCATAGATAACAGCACACAGATAGCTAGAATCTCAGCTGCAGTAAAGCAGGGCAGGACTGCTGCTTCCCATGGGGATCAGATGCATCCACTGGGGTGCTACTAAAGAATAATTAAAGAACCAGTAGCATCGAAAACATGAAGAAAAAAGCCGAACTGCCAGTGAAGGATCCGAACAGCAGGGCAAAGTGCTGAGTCAGCGCAAGTTCCAGACATAGAAAGAACTATCCGGCACAATGGAAAAGCCCAATGGAAAGCTCCTTATCTGAGCTGATGTGTGGGGCCCCCATGTGCGCGGGGCCCGATTGGGCCCAATAGACCTAAGGCCGGCCCTGTGACTCAGGATGATTTAACTGAAGGATATCAATAATTTCATGAAAAATTATTTTCACTCTGAACTATAAGAACTTTTTACAAAGTGTCTCAATCTTTTTAAATTTGCCTTTGTCTGGTTCCATTACTGAAAGTCTGCAGTTTTCCAAGAGCCTGCCAAAGACTGTGGTGTTTATTGCTTATTCAAGTCACACCTTCGTTTCACACTGTATGGACTAAAATATGATTGTTCTGTATCAGGGTAACTGCTAAGTGACCAGGGGCCTAAAAAAATGGCATTGATAATACATGTACTGGTGCAATTCCCTGATTCTATATAGATGATTTGTGATTGATCAACTATGGAAGTCAAGGCTTACATCTGCCAGGCCCAACTGGACCAAAGGGTCATAGGAAGCTTCTGCATAGGCAAAGGACACACATCTGTCATCAATCACTGGAGGAATGTTTGCCATATATTGTGTTACAAAAGAAATGAAATGACTGTAACTTTGTGAAAGTGACTCCCAGAACAGAGTTCTTAGCTCTTAATTTTCCATTTTTGATGTTTGCGGACACATTTTATTGCAAAATCTGCAATGAAAGATTTTTAAACCCACACCAGAAGGACATGACTGAATAACTAGAGGATGGAACCAACTTTAGAATATAGTTAGGATATTTTTAATTCTTGTGATCTATCACTACTTACCATCGCATTACATGATATTAAACCAATTATGTTATGTTATTTGCATCAGACATTTGAAACATTGAAAACATGTCTGGATGTCTTTTGCAATGTAGTTTCAAGGACTATGGGATAATATGTTCTTGGCAAGTCAAATGTGCAAAGGGGGAATTGTAAAATATGGGGTATTGTAAAATATGTTATACTCCAGTATTGAATAAGTTAAGATATGTTTAATTTGTACACTCATGACTTGCCATTCACACATCCTTCACACATCGTTCCCATACTCCAATGGGATTAGTTTTCAGGAAACGTATGGAATGTCTTATGGGTGGGCTGGGGGAGGTGTATCTCACAGGTTTTGAATATATATCCCTGTACAAAGAGCAGTTTGCTCTCTTACACTGGACACACACAGAAACACACTGACTCTCACACAATACAGACATATGCATAACATTTATATACAACATATTGATACATACATACATACATACATCTTTGTATTATTTTGGTAGGCTGTCAATAGAGCATTTGAATGGCTAAATATCTGATAATTTGTATGCATCTTCTGTAACACATTTTTACACATTAAATATACTTAAATATCACCTTGGTGAGTGGTGTTTGTTGACCATAGAACTTATACAAAGTATTTAAAAAGACTGAATTTTCTACAAGGTTGTAGCAGGAGGGATGTCTGTCTTTCTAACAGACACGTTGCCCCGCAAGTCTCTGTAAGACATGACAACATGGCTACTAAACACAGAGGATAAAGCAGAAAGGTTGGGCTCACCAAAGTTGAAGCTGTGATCATTCTTGCAAAAGTATGAAAATGGAGGAAAGGATACATGGTATTGTTTCTTGTACTTTGAGCTTCATGTGGCCCACTTCTCTTGCAGCCCATATGGTAACTTCAATACTACTGGGTTCACCCCGTGAGCAGTATCCAAGTAGCTAAGTCCTGAGAGGCGAGGATCTGCCTTAGCTAACTCTAGTTTCATCAGAAGGTCACTGAGTTCTTGTAACTTGTGATTGTCTTTGTTGGTTATTTTTGGGAAAGATTGTAGTCTCTTAAACAAGGCACTTTCTATGGCTTCAGTGCTGCCATAGGTTTGTTCAAGTCTTGCCCAAGCAGCAGCAAGACCTGCATCTGGGTAGTCAACATGCACAGCTCTTAGTCTCTTAACACGATCTACAGACTCTGGACCTAGCCATTTGATGAGTAAATCAAGTTCCTCTTTGGCTGTGAGGTTGGTGTCAACAATTGCAGCTTTAAAGTTAGATCTCCAGGCTCTGTAATTCTCTGGACCAGGGGTGTCCAAACTTTTTTCACCGAGGGCCATATGCAGTACAATACACAAACAGCCGGGTCACTCACTCAATCGAGGTGAAGTATTGCTTCACCTAGTTTATTAAGAAGAAACTTAGTAAACAAGTAGTAAAGAGTATATTTCAAGCTTGTTATGCAAATAAGTTTGGATTGTTAACAGATCAACTATATTTGTTTTAAAAATGCTATCAACGATTACATTTATTAAGTAATAGGGCTTAATAACACATGGAACTTGTAATAATATTTTGAACTCAGGGAAACACGGTTGCGCTCAGTGCGAACAATGAAGTTGCCCTTTGGTCTGCAGGATTGCTGGCAGTCAGTTTTGTGGTTGAGATGCAAAAGACATCACAGAGATGGTCATTGGTCATTTTGGTTCTCAATCTGCTTTTGTTTAGCGTCATCAGAGAAAATGTTTGTTCACATATGTATATTGAGCCAAACAGACTCGTCATTCTTTTTGCGTGGCGTCTCATCAGAGGAAACTTGGCTTCTTCCAAGCTCCGGTATAAGTCAGGTAAGGAGAGAAGCTGATGTTGATTCTTCATCACACTGCAGAATCATCACACTGCATTTCTATGCAGACTCTCTTCCACTTCTTCTGCATTTATCATGAAGGGAGTTGCGAACAGCTTGATATCGTTCTCAATGGTAGAAAAATCTTGGAAGCGCTGAGAAAAATTCTGTCATGAGAGATGTGATCACAGACACATATTTCTCCTTTTTATCAGAGAGATTGGCCTTTGGAAACGCAGATCTGATTTCGGACAGTGTGGGGAAGTGTGCGACATTGAAGTTGCGCAACTGTGCCTCAAACAGTCGGAGCTTCACACAGAATGCTTTCATGTGTGCGTGAAGCTGCGGTACAAGTTGGTCTTTGCCTTGTAGGTTTTTGTTGAGTGTGTTGAGGTGCTCAGTGAGATTAACTAAAAACGCCAGGTCTTCCAAGCATAGAGGGTCACTTAGCTCATGAAGAGGTCGGTCCTTTTCTTTCAAAAACTGGTCGATATCTGATCTCAGAGAATGAAACCGCCGAAGCACAGAGCCGCGACTTAGCCAGCACACTTCTGAATGGTAGAGCAGGTCCCCATATTCAGCATCAAAGTCAGTTAAGAAAGTTTGAAATTCTCTGTGGTAGAGTAAAGCTGTACGGTCTTGGCACAGATTGCTTCTTGGTGGATGATACAGTGCATTTTAACTGCCTCACTTCTGCTCTCCTGCACCTTGGCGCACACCATAGAGGCCATTCCTTTACGTTTGTCTGTCATTGAGGGAGATCCATCCATTGTAACTCCACACAACTTGTCCCATTTAAATCCTATTTTGTCAATTGCATTTTTTGACACAGCTTCAAAAATGTCTTTACCTGTTGTTGTGGTATTTAGACTACTGAGATCAAGCAGCTCCTCTGTAACGCAAAAGTTATTGTCAATTCCCCGCAAAAAAATTAATAACTGTGCAGTGTCTGTGGCGTCTGTGCTCTCATCACATGCAATGGAGTAGAAATCAAAAGCACACGTTTTGTCTGACAAGTTGATGTTTTATGTTGGCTGACAAATCTTCGATTCGCCGCACAACTGTGTTTATTGATAGGATAACGTTGTCGAATTTTTGACTTTTTTCTGGGCATATTATTTCTACGACTTTAGTGAGGCACTGTTTTATGAATTCAACATCTGAAAATGCCTTCACATGCTGGGCAATAAGTTGAGCCACCTCATAGCTGGCTATTGTGGCATTTTCTTGAGTTTTTCAGGCAGAAGAAAAATACTGTTGTTGAGCTAGCAAGATAGTTGTCATATGCTTAACCTTCTGTTCTCATTCCACACCAGTGTAGGACATGTAGGTCTGATGTTTGGTTTCGTACTGTCGTTTTACATTGTATTCCTTCATCACTGCGACACTCTCATTACAATCATGGAAAAGCAGTCAGCACATCATTATCTCTCCTATAGAGAATTGGTGCAAGTTCCTCAGTGGCCACTTTCCACTGATATCACGACAACCTTTGTATGCAGAACAACAAAAGTTTCACAGTCTGATACTGTTCTGCATACAAAGGTACTCTCATTACAATCAAACACACTTCCCCTTGACTTCCATAAAGAAGTATTCGTTTTCCCACCGTGTCTGAAATTTTCTACACTCACTTGCTATCTTGCATTTCTTAGGTGTTGTCATTTTCAGTGTGCTGTGGCAAAATTTTTCTTTCCTGAATTTTGTTTTGTAGATAGACTGGAACTGCCTTGATTGATCAATTCAGTAGCTCCACCCCTAGACTAGGTCCTAGATGACAAGTTAAAACCAACTCAGTAGCACTCCAACTCCTAGAGTAGACGTCACTCAGTCTAGGTCAGACTAGGAAAGACCTTTAAGGCTAGCTGCAGCTCCACCCCTAGACTAGGTCCTAGATGACGAGTTAAAACCAACTCAGTAGCACTCCAACTCCTAGCCTAGACGTCTCTCAGTCTAGGTCAGACTAGGAAGGTCCTATAAGGCTAGCACTTATGATTGGCATGGCTGGGTATAATAGAAAGGGTTACTGAGCAGAGACTTGCAGTTGTGCAGCAGCAATGGTTCTTACCTTAACGATGCCCGGGTGGTGCAAGGTCCAGAGCAGAGTCACCTCTTTGTGCAGTTTGTAGGTAGCGAGTGTGCGGCAGCCAGTGGGGTCGCCATATCGCCAGACGTAGCGTGTCACATCGTTGCCCTGGTTGTGCGATCTCCTTCCCGTTGCGCAGAGTTCCCTTCTAGACCAGTTCCGGAGCCCACATACTGGAGGTCAGTGACATAAATGAGGTCCGCGCAGCCCAAAGCCCCTGACTGTCCCATTACCTCCACAGGAACCAGCTCCCCTCCCCGGGGGGATCCCATCAGCCCCGCAGTAATGAAGTGCACATGTTTCCACATCCATGATTTCCCTCTCTAGCCCGGCGGACTTGCGCTGAACTGTCACAACGTGTCATTGGGGCTGAGAGTTTCCGAGGAGCAGGTGAAGTGCAAATAGAGCGCAAGCAGCACAGTCATTACAGCTCTGCACAGGATAACGACCCCCGCCCTCATAATTGCCGGCATTGTCAGCCTTCTCTCACCTCTGCCCTTAAAGGAACTAATTAGCTGAGTGGAATGTGCAGGCCATATGCTGTACATTTTTGCAATTTGCCACCGGGACAATTAAAAACAGATTGTGGGCTGTAGTTTGGACACCCCTGCTCTGGACAGTCATCAAACCTTGAGAGACTAACGTTAATGAGCTCACAACGTATCATTTACAAACTCAGACAGGTCTGATCTCTCACTCTTTGTCGCCTGGGTAACTTGTGGAACCTGGGGGTTGTATAAGCTTCCCGGTGTATAAAGATGAGATGAACCAGGATAAAATTAAGTGGCACAAGCATTAAGCAATGATTTAGTCTCTAAGGCTTTTGCTGGCTCTAGTTTAAACAGAGGTTTGTCACTGGAGTTCACCTGAGAGATGGGAAGAGTTATTGTCTCATACTGAGTGACTACATCTGTGTGATTGGCCTATCGCTGTGCCAGCAGTGGCAGCTCCATGGTTTGGGTACTGTAAGGTACAGCAGTGTTTTTAGTAACAGGTAAAAGAGATTGACCTGTATTGTGAGTTGCAGGAGTTATCCTTGGATTTTGTAAGATTGGTTGGTTGTCATGATTTGCATCCTGGTTTAGTACATATTTACTTGTACGTGCAATAGGATGTTCAGACTCTGCTGGGATAGGGCAGTCTGGTTCATGCGATTCTCCCAGTGCTTGCTCAAGAACCTTTAACCTTGCAATAGCTGCTGCCTTTTCCATTTGAAGAATTTTGAATTCAGCTTCCATTTCTGCCCTTTTACATGCAGCTTCTGCTTGCTGCCTTGCAACTTCTGCTACTGCCTCTGATTGCTGGTGTGCAGCCTCAGTTTGCATCTCTGCTTTAAAGGAAAACTATACCCCCAAATAATGTAGGTCTCTATTAAAAGATACTGAGTAAAACAGCTCATGTGTAAAACCCTGCTTCATGTAAATGAACCATTATCATAATAATATACTTTATTAGTAGTATGTGCCATTGGGTAATCATAAATAGAAAATTGCCATTTTAAAAAAAAAAGGGCCGCCCCCTGGGATCGTACGATTCACTGTGCACACATACAAACCACATGTAAGGTCACATGAGCCAATTAACAGACAGAGTTCTGCCTTTTGCTTCCTCACTTCTTCCTGTTACAGTTAGTGTTGAAGTATTTCTGGTCAGGTGATCTCTGAGGCAGCACAGATAGAGTCACAAAATGGTGGTTCAAGGCAAGAGATGTAAAAGGGCAATATTTATCTAAATATATATTCCAGTTTGGTAAGATTCTTTAATATGTCATTCAATTTGATATAAACTATCTGATGCTTAAGTATTCATTTTGGGGGTATAGTTTTCCTTTAAGGTTAACCTCTCTTTTAGCATAGGAAATTTGCACCTTAGCTACTTCCACATTAGAGAGACTATTGCAACATTATAACGCACGCATGCATTAAAATTTGAGAAATTAATTGTAATTGTATAAGGGGTGACATGCTATGTCTCTCAAACATTAGTCTGTCTCCGTTTTGTACACAGGTAAGGCTAGCGAAATAAGTGCCCCAAAGACAAACCAACTTCCACAAAACCCATACAGAACTCACTGCCACCACGCTCACACCCTAGTGATGGGAGATGCCAGGTACTCTAGGAGCAAAAGTAATTGAAACACACACTTCCTACTAGCAGTCAAATGGTTAATCAACATATAGCATGCATAGCATTAAGGCACACAGGTACACAACATTGATTAAATGTTATATTTAAAGGGATACTGTCGTGGAAAAACATGTTTTTTACAAAATGTATCAGTTAATAGTGCTACTACAGCAGAATCCTGCATTGAAATCCATTTTTCAAAACAAGAAATTGATTTTTTTATATCTAATTTTAAAATTTGCTATGGGGCTAGACATTTTGACATTTCCCAGCTGCCCTCAGGTCATGTGACTTGTGCTCTGATAAACTTCAGTCACACTTTACTGCTGCACTGCAAGTTGGAGTGATGTCATTACCCCCTCCCTCCTACAAGCTGCTGTAATGTAAATAGAGCCTTGTCTGCTGAGCCTTTCAATTGAACAATAGGCAGGAATCAAGATAAGCTCCCACTGACACCACTTTAGAAGGACTGAAATAAGATAGTCCTGTGATCACTGCCCCCACTTACGTTTAAAAAAATAAATATATATATATATATATATATACACACACAATTCATTTTGTACACTGGAAAAAATATTTTATATAGATAGTTTATTATATTTGTTTACACAAAAATGAATGGCAGAAACACAGGAGTACACTCCCAGGACTGATGACAGGGAATAGAAAAAAAGGATAAAATAAGGAGGACATACTTGAAAACCAGGAAAATTTAAGAGGAAGTCTAGGAAGGGTTAAAATAGCTCAGGAGAAAGGAGACAGTAAGTAGTTAATGTAAAAAGAAGTATTGCAGGCAGGAAAGGAGCAAGGTCTGTGTGAGGTGGATAGCAGAGGGAACTCAGCTCCTTTACCTCATCTAGTAACCAGTAAAACTAACTAGGAAGGCAGCAAGGAGAGAAAGTTCCCCCCTCCAAAGGAAAGCAGAGATCAAACTTACAGAACGGCAGGAGCTTTGATAGTGTCTGTGGGAGGAGGGGCTGCTAGTGCAGCTGTAGAGCAGGACGTAGGAAAGTGAAAGTAATTGCTTCCCTGCAAACCATGTGACCTCTCTCCTCCAAACATCACACGCATGGGCAGAGAGGGGAGGGGGAGTGTACAGCTAGATTCTCATGTCGTAGTGCGACCTGGCTTTTCATTACAGAGTGGCTGCCTCCAAGCACACAGGTAATGCTGTGCCTGCTGTTAGAGCAGCACAGGATGAATGTGTAATGAGCAAAAATGGAAGCCCCCATGACAAAATACAAACTAAAATAACTTATGCATGGATTTGTGGATTAACATTTTATTTGGAAGACAGTGTTTATGGATGTGTGTTTTTTATAAAAATGCAAAAAAAAAAATTTTTTAAAATGACGACAGATTCCCTTTAATATTATAAAAGTATAACAGTGCATATTCACAAAAAAATATATTATGATAGGCCATACATTGAAATATACAATCACAGATTCTAAAATAAAAAGGAAATAACATATAAAAACTATACTTAACTCAAAAATATAGCATTTTTGTCATTCTGGAGGAAAGGTAATATACCAACAGGATAAATTGGCCCTTCAAATAAAATCCAAAATATGGGCAGAAGAACTATTTATTACAGATTGCAGGGGCATTAGATTGTGGGACATGCAGAGAAATGATATTATATTCATGTTTTTTTCTACTGGTTCGTATAATAGGTATGGCTTCTGGAATAGAATGTGTCTTCACATGAACTCTAAGTCATCCCTACATGCAGTGTTGGACTGGGGGAGGCAGGACCCACCACTCCGTCAGCCTCCAATAGAAAATTTAATATAATTATCTAAAGATAATCAATTAAAATTATCTAAAGATAATTAATTAAAAACTGCATTGTTTCTGAAATAATCAAGTTCATCTTCACTATTCCTCTCTCAGCATATGTTTCTCTTCATTCTGTCTTCATGCAGAAGTTGGGTGTCAGATAATTACTGACAGTTAGAGCCAATATATCTTTTGGGGGGGGGGGGCTCCTTTTGCCAAGAAAATTAGAGGTCACTCTTAAAATCACCAGACATCATGTCTCTCTACATACAGTATTTGTGCAAAAGGCAGTTATTTTGTTATAATTTGTTTGTACTGGAATCAGTTATTTGAGTGAGCTCTAATAAATCTTCTATGCAATCTTCTTCCCCTATAAGATATGTTGGATCTTACAGTCAATGAATATCTGACACCCAACTGCTGCATTAAGACAGAATGAAGAGAAAGATGCTGAGAGAGGAATAGTGAACATAAACTTGATTATTTCATGGCCTGTATTACTATACCTATTAACTCATCACTTATGTTGTGTGTCAGACAAAATATGACTTAGTCACTGAGGTAAAAGAACCCTCAAGTGGCCACTATCACTACATAAATGCCTGAATGGGAAGGTAAGAAAGTAAACTGCAGTGCTTTGGAACTTGGCAGAAGACAAGGTCTCTAGGTCCACGCTATTGACTGAGCCATGGGGTACAGCAGCAGAACTTAATAACAATCACACTAATACTGTTCAGAAGATGAGAAAAACTGAAGATCCCACAGACATGTATCGTTGTGCATTTAAATAAACGGGACTAGTTATCCAGAATGCTAGGGTTTTCCGAATAAGGGATCTTTCCATAATTTGGCTCTCCATATCTTAAGTCTATTAAAAAACATCTACACAACATTAAATAAACCCAACAGAATGGTTTTCCTTCCAATAAGGATTAAATTTTATATTAGTCAGGATGAAGTGCATGGTACTGTTTTATTATTATAGAGAAAAAGAAAATAATTTTAAAGTATTTGGATAAAATTGAGTTAATGGGAGATGGCCTTCCCATATTTTGGGGTTTTCTGGATAATGGATCCCATACCTGTATATACCAGAATACAAGAAGGTACATGACAGAGCAGCATGGGGCTTGCAGTGATTTATCCACTTGGAATGGCCCAAATAGACTCCCACATAGAATAGAAGAAACAGTAACAGACGTACATGAACTCAAGATAAACTTTTCAATATTATTAGGATCACTTATTAATTTCTATAAAAAGTCTTATGTTTGACAGATTTTTAGTCTAAAACTCACTACTCTGCCCACTAGATCCTGGACAGTCTGATGGGGTGGGGTTACTTTCACGAGCTCTGAATGTAGCAATGCCCCTCAATGCAGTCGTTGCAGCAAGCAAAAGTGGGAGACAGCAGGTACAGGACAAGAAGCTATATAGCAGGTATAGGACAACAGTAAGCCTTTAGATCAGAGGTCCCCAGTCTTTTTTTATACTGCGAACCACATTCAAATGTAAAAAAGAGTTGGGGAGCAACAAAAGCCCCTATGTGGACTGGCAGCATACAGGAGGCTCTGTTTGGCAGTAAATATAGTTTTTATGCAACAAAAACTTGCCTCCAGGCAGTAATTAAAATAAGCACCTGCTTTGAGGCCACTGGGAACAGCATCCATGGGGTTGTGAACAACATATTGCTCGTGAGTCACTGGTTGGGGATCACTGCTTTAAGCTGGCCATAGACGCAAAGATCTGATCGTACAAATTGAGGAATCGTACGATTTTCGGACCGTGTATGGAGAGTCCCGACATTTTCGTCCGGCGGAGATCGGTCATTTGGTCGATCAGACCAGTTAAAAGATTTCTGTCGGCTGCCGATAATTACTCTGCATGTATTGTCGATCGTACGATTTTCAGAGGGAGACTCACTAGCTTTGGTCGTACATAACTTTTGTACGATTGCTGTCAGGGGCAGAACATCAGCTGATCTGTTCTTTTGTACTTTATTTGATCTGAATGGTTAGTGGCAGGTCGGGAGATGGGAAAGTCCGATCGTACGAAAATTTGTACGATCGGATCTTTGCGTCTATGGCCAGCTTCAGACTGTGAGCTAATTTAGTTACACTGATTCATGCTGCAGATGTCACACTCAGAGGATAGGCGTGTGTGTGGCGCATTTTCATGACCCTAAAGTCAGGGTAATCCCATAAACCACTAGAGGGAAGCAGAGAACAGCAGGTGCTGGTTTCTCCTGCTTTCTGAATTCAAAGTTTTAAGGTTCCACAGCTACCGTCTCCTCCAACAATCTGCAGCAAGAGCCACAGGGCAGGTGTTCAAAGTATGTTAATATTTTTGCCATGCTAAATCTGTAGCATCAGTGGTATATGTGTGCATCGTGGGGCGGGGTTGATGGTTTCCAGAAACAGAGACGTAGGGGCCGATTCACGAAGGGTCGAATTTCGAAGTTAAAATTACTTCGAAATTCGACCCTCGAATTGAAATCCTTCGACTTCGAATATCGAAGTCGAAGGATTTAGCGCTAATCGTTCGATCGATCGATCGAAGGATTTTTCGTTCGATCGAACGATTAAATCCTTCGAATCGAACGATTCGAAGGATTTTAATCAAACGATCGAAGGAAAATCCTTCGATCAAAAAAAGGTTAGCAAGCCTATGGGGACCTTCCCCATAGGCTAACATTGACTTCGGTAGCTTTTATCTGCCGAAGTAGGGGGTCGAAGTTTTTTTTAAAGGGCAAGTACTTCGACTATCGAATGGTCGAATAGTCGAACGATTTTTACTTCGAATCGTTCGATTTCGTTCGACTTCGATCGAATTCGAACGAATTTAACCAATTCGATGGTCGAAGTACCCAAAAAAAACTTCGAAATTCGAAGTTTTTTACATTCGAACCCTTCACTCGAGCTGAGTGAATCGGCCCCTAATAGTCAGAAAGCTTCTGAATTTGTTTCCCTATTGTGCTTTTAATTTTATGGTCTAGAAATTTGGTACATGGAAAATCAGGCAGTGGAACCAGGGTCAGATTGGGCCAGTGGGACACTTCCCTTGTTGGCTCTACCGTCCCAGGCCTGCTCCCTGTGAACTGTGGCACTGCACTCTTCCCTCAGCCCTGCAGCAAAAATCTAGTAGGGATAGGTATGGGACACGTGTACACAAACACAATGAAAAGGGGGGGTTGCAATACAGAGGACCTTGTGACTGGGGTGGGGGGCCCTGAGGTGGCCTCCTTGGTGGGTGCCACACACTCCAGTCCTAAAGTGACTGGAACTAACAGAAGCATGCACTGTCTGGCCTTTCTGCAAATGTGTTTGGCTGCCCCTTGTTAGAGCTGGCCATACATAGCAAGATCTACTTGTCTTATTAAATAAGCTGATTTTTCTGATTTGTCCAATCACCTGTCAGAGCAGACTGTAAAGGATATTGTTTTGGTTCAAAACCTGAGCCGATATGCTGGCAACTCTAGCTGCTGAGTTGGCAGCTAGTAACAAACACAAAACAGTTTACTCATTTAATGAGGTTTTCCAGATAAGGGAAAATCATGTAAACTTTAGGTAAACCCAATAGGCTGGTTTTGCTTCCAATAAGGATTAATTATATTTTACTTTGGATTAAGTACAAGATACTGTTAATTACTGTATTAATACATAGAAAAAGAAAATCATTTTTAAAAATGTGGATTATTTGAATAAAATGGAGTCTATGGAAGATGGCCTTTTTCTGAGCTTTCCGGATAATAGGTTTCCTGAGAACGGATCCCATACCTGTATTACTTAAACGACAAAATAGGTGCACACCAGGATTTTTGAGAAAGAGTTACAAGTACATAATTTTATTTATCGCATTAAAAACGGCAACGTTTCAGTCTCATTCTAAGACCTTTATCAAAACCGTATATAAACTATATATATATATATATATATATATATATATATATATATATATATATAACAAAAAAAACTTCCGCACACATAGGTCTTGATAAGTGAAAAAAAGCTGGTAGATTTATTTAAATAAATATACCAGCTTTTTTCACTTATCAAGACCTATGTGTGCGGAAGTTTTTTTTGTTTTATAGATATGAATTTTTGTCCGGCACCTAGGCATTAACATGGCTATCTGAGTGCACCTATCTAGTTATATGTCTATATATATATATATATATATATATATATATATATATATATATATATATATATATATCTTCACTAGGGCAGCACCCTGCTGACGTCGTGTTACCTGGGTGCAAGGTAAAAAATGCAAATACTTCAAGAAAGACCAACAACACCAGGATTTCTGTGTATCAAAGCAAAGTGTATTCAATTATTGCATGAATAGCCGACGTGACGTTTCGGTCCACGCAGGGACCTTCCTCATGGCAACCATGCTCATATTCCCAATCACCATAAATACCCATCAAAAGGAAGTGACATCAATAGCAATTAGTGACTGCTGTGCATTTTCGAAAAAACTTTAAGATCAATTTTAAAAATAATATTTAAAAGACCGACAAATGCCAATAATATATTCATCATGTTACTTAGTGCAATATCATGTGTGCCAAACACTTTATATGTTATCATAAAATATTAAATATGTGCATGAACAATATGTTCGATAAGATTATATCTGTGTTTTGAAAGTAACAGTGTAACGACAATACTTAATGTGTAATAGCTAAAAATCATATACATAAAAGCAATTACAAATGCCCCAAATTATATACGAGCTCCCTTAGAATCAGATTCTATTTGTGTAATCTGAAAAAGATTGTGGGAACAATTCCCATTCTAGTCAATCACTTTTAGGGGCTCTTATCTAAATCCGAGGCAAAAAGACAGTCAGAATACGTACTATACATGGAACATCAGAACACACACCATAGGCAGATAAATTGATTCCTTACGTTATTGCACTTATATGTTGACTATATAGGGAGCTCATTCACTCACAGGAAACAGCTCAATGATAATGAGCTATTTAGACCCCTCGGATGAACACAGTTCAGTTTATATGTCCAAAATGCTTCTCTCTGTAGCAAAACTTGATCAATATTGCCTCCCCTCGGTAG
Organism: Xenopus petersii; assembly: GCA_038501925.1. Classification (NCBI taxonomy): domain Eukaryota; kingdom Metazoa; phylum Chordata; class Amphibia; order Anura; family Pipidae; genus Xenopus; species Xenopus petersii. The sequence continues at coordinate 131,471,897 of CM076675.1, forward strand.
ATCTGCAATACAATCAATTGGCATACATTTAAATGCAGAAGCTGGATGTTTAGCCAACAACCAATGTTGAGCCACAGGCTGTTTCGATATGTCTTGTTTGGTATCTTTCCTGGGTTTGGGGTCAAGTGCAGCCCTGATGGTTGCCCGGTGCATACTGATGCGCTCCCTCAGATGTCTACAGGTTTTACCACAATACAATAAACCACACGGGCATTTAATTCCCAGCTATAGTCAGGTGATCCCACTGGTGTCTAATAAAAGGTCAGCCAAGTTTGGGAGTTTTACTTTGAAAGCAGCAAGTAAGTTGCAGGTAAAACTTAGCCCCTTTGTAAAATGTATAATTAAGCAATTGAATTCTTAATGAATCAGATGAAAATTAAGCGTAGGACTGGCCAGATATGGGATGACTTTGACGTAGTTGGCCAGCTTAAATATATTGCAATATATGGACAAACAATCCCTGTGTTGGTTAAAGGGTAAGGCATTTTTCAGTAGCAGTATGCACAAAATGTCGCTGTCTTAAATATATTGATAATGGGTTGAGTGCAGAGGACTCTTGTAGTTGACTATATGTATTTTGTGGTCACACCCTCATTGCACCCCTGCCTAATGGTTTTAAAAAATAGTGGTGAGCACAACTTTCCCTTGTTTGTTATAGTTATACAGGAGCAGTGACCAGCTCCATGTTGTAGCTCCCACCCTTCCCAGCTATAGTCAGGTGATCCCACTGGTGTCTAATAAAAGGGCAGCCAAGTTTGGGAGTTTTACTTTGAAAGCAGCTAGTAAGTTGCAGGTAAAACTTAGTCCCTTTGTAAAATGTATAATTAAGCAATTGAATTCTTAATGAATCAGATGAAAATTAAGCGTAGGACTGGCCAGATATGGGATGACTTTGACGTAGTTGGCCAGCTTAAATATATTGCAATATATGGACAAACAATCCCTGTGTTGTTTAAAGGGTAAGGCATTTTTTAGTAGCTGTATGCACAAAATGTCGCTGTCTTAAATATATTGATAATGGGTTGAGTGCAGAGGACCTCTTGTAGTTGACTATATGTATTTTGTGGTCACACCCTCATTGCACCCCCGCCTAATGGTTTTAAAAAATAGTGGTGAGCACAACTTTCCCTTGTTTGTTATATTTAATTATGTATATCACATTCTGTGAAGTGCAGGTTAATCTCTGCTTAATGTCATATGATCTGCCCGTGTGTGGATGAAAGAACTTGTCTCCTGTAATCAAGGAGCTGCACATAACACAACTGCCACATCTGTAGCGCCTATAGTACCCACCATGCTTGCAAAACATTGGATGGCCATATATATACGTTGTTTCATAATCATGCATAAAAGTATTTGCATAAGTAGGCGCTACATTGGAACCCATAGCGGTCCCCGACAGCTGTATATAGAAATTGTTTTCAAACTTGAAATAATTCTTATGCAGTATGTATTCAAGTAAATCAATCACGAATTCAGATGGAGGACCTACATATGTAGGGTTTTCACACAGCAGTTTTCTCACTGCATCTATGCCTTTGTCGTGTGGTATGCACGTATAGAGACTGTGGACATCCATAGTTACAAAAAGGAAATTCATATTGGCTGTATCAATGCTGCCAACCATTTTTAGAAAATCTGTTGTGTCGCTTAAATAAGAACCCAGCTGCCTTACTAGGGGCTGTAGTAACATATCCACATATCCCGATATTTTTTCAGTCAAGGAACCCCTAGCCAATATAATTGGCCTCCCCGGGGGTTGAGTTAGCGATTTATGGACCTTCGGTATAGTATAAATCACAGGTCTTACCGGATGCTCAACATATAGTCCATTGTACAAGGTCTCCGATATCCATCCGTGGGTGCATGCTTCCTCCAACAAAATCTTAAGCTGTTTCTGAAATTTGAAAGTAGGGTCATAACTCAGTTTACAGTAACAACTTGCATCAGATAATTGTCCCAATATTTCAGTTTTGTAATACTTATAATCAAGAACCACTACTGCCCCTCCCTTGTCAGCGGGCTTCACGATTATACTGGAATTCTCACGTAACCCTCTCAGGGCCGTATGTTCCTCTTTGGTACAATTCCCCCTATGGTGTGGTTGTTGTAAAAAATCTGGTACCGCTGCGTCCAGCATACGTGAAAATGTTCGTAAAGACGCATTATTTGTAATCGGATCAAAGTCACTTTTGGCTCTAAATTGGGGTGTATTCCTATTGCCTTCTATCATGCTCCCCCTGTCTCCTTTAAAATGGAAGGAACATAGGACAACCCCTTGGAAAGTATGCTTACCTCCGGTGGCGTTAACTGATGTCCTGACTGAGATTTAGAACCGCCTGTTCGGCAGCACTCTGCTCCCCTGGCGTGGAGGTCTGCCCCGACCTCTTGTTCTGCTTGTGTTTGCGGCCCCCTCTGCGGTGCTTACTGTGGCCCCTGCTTCTTGGGGCTGCTCTCCACCTAAAAAAGGCTGCTGCGTTGAATTCACGTCCGCCGCGGGTTCATCCTCCGATTCCGCACTGCTCGATACATACCCCAGCAGCTTTCTCACACGACGCGTCATCACTCTGCGCCTTTGCACTCCGGGTCTCCCTCCATGACGCCATCTGTATACGCCATCCTCTCTGTAATCCTGCTGCACCCGAAGGTATTTCGAACGTTTAAAGGCAAGTATCTCACTCATATTTCACCAATTGTTCTTGCAACTTGTTCAGCCAGTCACCGTCCTTATCCATCCGGTATCTTTCCTGGGTTTGGGGTCAAGTGCAGCCCTGATGGTTGCCGGTGCATACTGATGCGCTCCCTCAGTTGTCTACGGGTTTTACCACAATATAAGTTTAAGTGTAATAAGTTGTTACACTGTTACTTTCAAAACACAGATATAATCTTATCGAACATATTGTTCATGCACATATTTAATATTTTATGATAACATATAAAGTGTTTGGCACACATGATATTGCACTAAGTAACATGATGAATATATTATTGGCATTTGTCGGTCTTTTAAATATTATTTTTAAAATTGATCTTAAAGTTTTTTCGAAAATGCACAGCAGTCACTAATTGCTATTGATGTCACTTCCTTTTGATGGGTATTTATGGTGATTGGGAATATGAGCATGGTTGCCATGAGGAAGGTCCCTGCGTGGCCCGAAATGTCACGTCGGCTATTCATGCAATAATTGAATACAATTTGCTTTGATACACAGAAATCCTGGTGTTGCTGGTCTTTCTTGAAATATATATATATTTAGAGAGAGAGCATAAGTTTCCAACAACAAATGCACTCGTGACACTTTTAGTCTCATCATGTCGGAATGGAAGGTATCGCAGGTAAAATCGCCCATGGAGGTCTGCCTTTACAGGAAGAAGTGTGGAAGCAAAAGACAGAACTCTGTCTGTTAATTGGCTCATGTGACCTAACATGTATGATTTGTTTATGTGAACCGTTAATCCTAGGCTCCATTCCCAGATGGCACATAATGTTAAAAAAGCATATTATTATTATTATTACATTACATAGGAGCTGTTTTATGCAATATCTTTTTATAGAGACCTACGTTGTTCAGGTTCTCCTTTAAAAGGCTGTGTAGCTACAATCACAATAATTAGTACAGAACCAGAGATGCAGCTACAATGATGAGGACATCCGCACAATATTATGTTGGGAAAAATCACCCAACTGTCCAACCCTCAGGTGTACCATTTCCTCTCTGTGATAATGGTGCAAAACCAAACTTCCATATCACCACAACTGCCAGGGCGATATCCGCAAGGTGTTTGTATGTTCTACCCAAGTCTTTGTGGCAGTGTAATTGGTGGGACATCACTTCCTGCCCGAGTCTCTCCCTGCTCATCTATAGGTCTGGGCTCAGATTACAGCAGAGAAGGAAGCGGGGGGGAAGAGGAGCAAACTGAGCATGCTCACGCCCGGGGCAAGGAGGTTCAAGCTGAAAACAGGAAGTCTGATACAGAAGCCCATATGTACACAATAGAAGGAAAGAAATGCTGTGTTTCTTTTGATAGAGGACTCAAAGCAGCATTACTTTGAGGGTTTACTGGTGTATTTAGGAGGACCTTTCTGATAAGGCTTACTTAGTTTTAACCTTTTCTTTCTCCTTTAAGGATAAACAATCACTGCCCAAAAGCTTCACACACGCCTGGGTTTCATATACAGCTAATGGGGACACAAACTTTTCTCCGCAACAGCTGAAATGATGAGGAACTTCTTCTCTGTGCTCATCACAATGTTTGCTCTATCTCCATTTACCCAATCATGATAGGGGGGATGCACGCAATAGCAGCTGTTCTGAATACCTAGCAAGCTGTAAATGCAGCCCCATGTTAATCACTGCATTGCTTTCAGTGAATACCAGTGATTATTTTGCTACTTTCTTTTTCATTTATACACTCCAACATTTCTCTTTAAATCCTTAAGCTGTACTTTGCTCATTGTCTCTTTGTACCAGTCATTCAAAATGTGTATGTACAGGCACTCTGGGGGCCTCCCATTAAAGCTGAACTCATAAATCAATGACAGGTCACCAGAGTGGGTTTACTTGGGTATGACCCAAAGCTCTTCCTTATGGCAGATCACAATTTAATTTTTTCATTTCAAAGGCAGAGTGTAATGTAGAACTAACATTTCCAAATAAAGGCAGGATGACTGGTTTGGGTTTGTTTATGTGTTATCTGCAAAGATTGTTTACTCCATTACCAAGCAGTTTACCTGAAGAGAAGCTGTTTAATACAGTACCAGGCCACACAAAAATGCAGGAGGGTAGGTAACACAGAGCAGGGAGGTCAGGAATTCAGGAGAACACCACAATACATTTTAATACAAACATAGAACAAGCAATGAGGCACATCGGAAACATAACACAAATGTTAATGGCCTTTTAAGTAACCCAGCTAAATCAATAATGAGAATGCATCAGTCCACCACTAGACTGTTTTGGGTTTTGTTAAGGCCTATAAAAATTCAGGTCATTCAAAAAAAAAAGGCCTATCATGCAATTTCCACCCGTACTTCCACAGAAAACTGTGAAACCGTGAAAGCTGTTTGAAACTGAGTCACTGTTGACCGTGGCATCTGTCATATATGGCCGGCCTCTCCAACTGATTAGTGAAAGAGTTCATAATTTAGGCTATAGTACTGCACAAATACAGCAATTCATCAGCAGCAGAACATAGGGCAGAACAAACGTCTCCCCAGAAATGTAATCACTCCCTCTCCAAGGCTAGCAAATGCAAATAAAGAACCTAATGGTTCCTCAGAGTTAAATATCCATTGATATTTTTCAGCTACTTGTGCATCGGGCACATGACAACATCATGGGTCTCAGGGGCTGTGTTCCCCCTGTGACTAGAGAGCACAAACAGTAGGAAAAGTTAACGTTTTTTTCAACAAGTAACCTTTCAGCATTCCAGCTGCTAAGCCAGTTCCAACTGCCGCTGTTTATGTATGTATCCAACTCTGAAAGCTACAATTCACACAGGGGCCCCATTCCAAGGGATTGAGCCACTTGGAACGCTATAGAACTTTATGTAAAGGGATTGCAGTTTAACTTCTTCACTGCTAGGTGCTTTGCTTAGTATTATATGTCATAGGATGGGTTAGTTCTAATTGTTATTTTATACTTAATGCTCAAATTCACGTTACCTTTAATTTCAGGTATTCATGTTTTGTGATGATGCACTTGAACCTGCTGATTCTTCACAGAACCAATATCGGCACAGGTACTGTATGTACAAAGGCTGAATTGGCTGAGCCTCCATCTGTATTGGAAAAAGAAGAGCATGTCATGCTCAGATATTGTTCATCAATCCTATCAATTCCTGTCCCAGTCGATCTTACAATCTCTGGTCAATCTTTGGTCATTGTTACAGTCACACAACACAACTAGGGGGTCATTTATCGAAATCCGTATTTTTTTTTTCCAGTAAAAAAAAGTCAGACCAAACTAGAATCCACAATTTGACCTTATTTATCATTGAAAACAATTAGTTCGGAATAAAATCAGTTCGGAAAAAAACTTGAAAAATTCAGGTTTTTGTGAAATCGCTCGAAACCCGGAATTTTTCGCCGAAACTCAACGAAATGTTCATTGTGAAATGGTACCTTTGCCGTTGACTTCTACAGGACCCCGACAGCTTGAAGATGGAATATTTTCAGATTCAGACTTTTAGCAGCCTCGGAGTATAATAAATCACGAAAAATCCACGAAAAACTCGGATATTATAGTAAAAATAAAATCTTGAATTTTTCGAGTTTTTTGCAGATTGGACTTTAATAAATAACCCCTCAACAGTAGGGTTGTTGCCTGGTAGTAAATACAGTATTTCATTCCTGTAGATTATAGACAGGGTTACCAAATTTGATGTATTTAAATATAATCATTTTTTTAAATTGCCATATATTGCTGGCATGGTTATTTTTTAAGGCAACCTCAATTAAAGACTGCAGTGAAATAAGCACTTATGCCATGTTTTCCTTTTTCTGGAAACAAAGACTTTGGAAAGGTACACAGACATGATACCTTAAATGTAACCTTAAAAAATCTAATTGGATTATTTTGACACCAATATGGATTTATGTAACTTAGTTATCATCAAGTACAAGGTACTGTTTCATTATTAAAGTGAAAAAAATAAATATTATATTTAAAACTTTATTTGCTTATATAGGTATGGGACCTGTAATCCAGAATGCTCTGGACCTAGGGCTTTCCAGATAACAGATCTTTCCATAATTTCAATCTTTATACCTTAATTCTACTAGAAAATCATGTAAACATTAAATAAACCCAACAGGCTGGTTTTGCTTCCAATAAGGCTTAAGTATATCTTAGTTTGGATCAAGTACAAGGTACTGGTTTATTATTACAGGGAAAATAATAATCCAATAATTAAAACATTTTTGGATTATTTGGGTAACCTGGAGTCTATGGGAGACAGCCTTTCCATAATTCAGAGCTTTCCAAATAACGGGTTTCCAGCTTACAGATCCCATACCTGTACTGGAACCTATCCCGTAATTCTGACCTTTCTTGATAAGGGGTTTCCGGATAAGGGGTCTGATACCTGTACATACTGTATACACATATATATCATAACAATAAAAAGCAAAGAAAACATTCAGTAGGTATGACGTGGGGGGAGTTAAAGGAGGTAAATAATGCAGTAAATAATATAAGGATAGGTTAATTACAATATTAAAATATTTTGAATGTCAGTAAACCTACCTGCATGCATTTTTTTTTTTAAACAATCTTATTATTGTCTTAGGCTACAATCTTTACTAAATAAAACAAAAGTTAAAAAAAACTGCAAAAGGTATAGTTCTCTAAATACATTATCTGTTCAGTAGAATGTTTAAATTTGAGTTGAAGGAACCAATCATCCTGCCCCTTCTCTGAGACTGTATCATGTATGTACTGTATAATGATCAATGAAGTCACAGAAAGCAATGCACTTTCTCAGCGCAAGTACAGATATCAGATTGGCAGGTCAACTTAAATTTTCTTATTCCCACCATTGTACAACTGAATTGGAGGAGGCTATCACAGATCCAGATTGGTAGTCGCTCAGACAAGGTAATGGCTGAGCAACTTGTGGCATATAAACACTGGGAGAATCTGTCACAACTTGAGGAACTTTCTTCTGAATTTTAATACATGCCACTGTGATGGGTGTTCTTAGTAATCAGAACAAGCCAAATATAAAGGGTTTTAAACAGGTTCATTTTATTTTAAGTTATGCATCACAGGTTATAAAGCATTGAACCCAGCAGCCAGCCTCCAAGCATTACATTCTTTATACAACCTTATAAGCCGCAGGATATTCAAGTCAAGACATGGAATAATTAATGTACATCTATGATTATCAAGTCCAGAATTACACAGACATTTATGTACTCATGAATGTTCTATAATAAAACTGCTGAAATATCAGTGAAGATCTCTTACTATGTTGCAAGTTAAGGACATCTCTGGTGCTCTTTTACCCCATGCACACCACCAGCAACCAAGTTGGTCTAATAAAAGTCAGAGAACATTAAAGGAAAAACTTTACTCCCGAAATGAATATTAAAGCAACAGATAGTTTATATCATATTAAGTGGCATATTAAAGAATCTTACCAAACTGGTATATATATATTTAAGTAAATATTGCCCTTTTACAGATCTTGCCTTGAACCGCCATTTCGTGATGGTCTGTGTGCTGCCTCAGAGATAACCTGACCAGAAATACTACAGCTCTAACTGTAACAGGAAGAAGTGTGGAAGCAAAAGACTGAGCTCTGTCTTTTAATTGGCTCATGTGACCTAACATGTCTTTGAGTGCACTGTGAATCCTATGATCCCAGCAGGCGGGTATTATTTTTTAAAATGGCAATTTCTATTCAGGATTACCCAATGGCACATACTACTTAAAAGTATATTAATATGAAAATGGTTTATTTACATAAAGCAAGGTTTCACACATGAGCTGTTTTATGCAATATATTTTAGAGACCTACATTGTTCTGGGGTATAGTTTTCCTAACTTGTGCAAGGACTAAAACTTATGAGGCATTCTTCAAAAAGTGCAGAGTAACAACTAGAATGGCAGGAAGGAAGCAAACTACTTGTAAAAGGAAAGCTAAACATTAGCCCCCAGTATGCCAGGTTCTATCCTACAGTAGTTTGGGAATCACAAGTTGCTGCCTTATCATATGCAAGGCATATACTGTACATTTGGCAACTGCTTGTTTCACCACACACTATATGGTCAGAAGCATTTGGGAATCATCATCTAAATGGTATGTCTTCAGTTCAAACAAACTCATTCCAAAATGTTTCTGAAAGCAAAGCCAACACAAGAGCCAACACAAAGCCAACACAAGAGGTTAATGAGGTTTTTTTGTGAGTGATCAGAGGCAAACAAATCTAATATCAATTGCTGTAATGCCGAGTGTCAGCTTAAGGTTTGTTGAGATCACCACTACTGGACTCTATAGAGCAGTGGAAATGTGACCTCTGAAATGATAAATGGCATTTCACCATATGGAACTCTTGCTGAAAAAAAATTGTGTTTGGCAGATGTCAGGAGAACAGCATCGGCCTCAATGTGTATTGCAAATAGTTATATTTGGTGGAGGAGGAATAATGGTCTGGGGCTGTTTTGTTTAGTTTAAGCTAAGACTCATGGATCCATTGAAAGTAGCCCTTAAGGCCACAGCATATAATGACATTATTGACACTACTGATCCAAGTTTGTGGCAACTTTGGGAAAGGTCCTTTCCTGTTTCAGTACAACAATGCCAACATAAACAAAGGGTAGTGTGTAAAGAACAGATTTACTAGGGTGACAGGAAAATATGTTTAATATACTTTTAGCTCCAGTGATCAATATTTTCCATCGTGGTGATGGCTAGTTTTCCTTTACACTGCAAAATTGCTTTGGCATTGTGCATGTTATTTAGCAAAAATGCTTCTAACTAAAGTCTTTAAAATATACTGACTTGGATAATGCCTAAAAGGCAGAAGCTTCATTATATACATATTTGGAAAGCTCACTGCAGAAGATAAAAATAAAAATCCACCCTAAGGGATGAAGAATTGATTTAGTTACATCAAGCCACGAATGCAGTCATTTCTGGGTGACCCTGTAACATTACAATGACAACGAAATAAAAGGATAAAAATTCAGCGTAGTTATGAAGCATTGAAACATTGAAGTCTGTAGCTGAAAATTGTAGGTTCAAGAATACGGCACCCCACCCCAAGAAACCTCCTCTTTATATTTATAGGACCCAACTAAAGCATTTCTCAAATCATCCAATCCATTTCTCTACATTATAAAGTGTGAGTGGAGAGTGGAGCAATTGGCTAAAAGCATTTAAACTACATACAGTGAGTGGAGATGGAGTCGTGTCAAGATTCCATTTGCATTCAAAAGTCATTCTTCCATTCTTTTGTCCATATCTTAAGTCAAAGAAAGAGTGCCTAAGGCAGTCCTGTTCAAAATTATCTGTCTGGGTTTGAGCTCTGAAACCTGGATAAAATTCTTTGGGTAAGACTTTCTGATTGGGCCAATCCTTGTACCCCTATGTCATTATTCTACCACCTGCATCATTGCCCTGCCTCCTGTGATATCACCAGCCAGGTTTAGCAATTCAAAAAATGGGACAACCATAGTGGAACACAATAGCTTGTATAAATTCAGTTAATGGATTTTTGGCGATATTCTACACAGCATATGAACTGCTGTAGAGGACACTATTCCGAAGGATAGCTTCTATAAGAAATAAACGGAAGACATTTATAAGGACAGTCATTGGCATTTACTACGGACTGGAATCACAAAATCATGAAAGCTAAATGTCAAATGCTAGTTGGCGGATAAAACTTGGCCATTTCTGAAAATCACATGGGGTTCTACTGTAAGTTTTTATAATTTCCAATCAACTAGTCTCACTGTGCCACACAGCAGGTCTGGACTGGGAGTCAAAATAGGCCCTGGCATTACAAGTACTCAGAGGCCCAAATAGTACTCAACCAGCTCACTTATTAGTGATTGGCTATGGGACCTTACAGCAGCGCCTCTGGCATTTGGCAGAACCCACAGATTGCCAGTCCGGGTCTGCCACACAGGTTTATTCAACCCCAACGCAGCTCAAAAAACACAGAATAGAATCAGTAAAATACTGCAATAAAATAAGTAGGGATGCACCGAATCCACTTTTTTGGATTCGGCCGAACCCCCGAATCCTTCACGAAAGATTCGGCCGAATACCGAACCGAATCCGAACCCTAATTTGCATATGCAAATTAGGGGTGGGAAGGGGAAAACATTTTTTACTTCCTTGTTTTCTGACAAAAAGTCACGCAATTTCCCTCCCGCCCCTAATTTGCATATGCAAATTAGGATTCGGTTCGGCCAGGCAGAAGGATTCGGCCGAATCCGAATCCTGCTGAAAAAGGCCGAATCCCGAACCGAATCCTGGATTCGGTGCATCCCTAAAAATAAGTCAAATCAATTGTACAGTGAGATTAGCTTTCAAAATCCCTGCTCCACTTAAGTCACTGCATAATTAACATTGTCCGGTATTCCCACAAGTACCAATGGGGGGGTCATCAGGTGTGGTTTACTAAGAGCTGTAGATCAACCTGTGGCCTAACCTAGATGCATTAGCAAATTGCCACAGGTTTTTTTACATAAAGCAGAAGGAAAGTAATTTTTACTTGGGGGTGCGAAAAGTTAAGCACTCCCAAGTGATCGCATTTACTTATCTAACACCCCGGGCCGCTGCTCCTATCAGCAGAAATCTGCACCAGCCTGGGGTTATTACTGTGAGCACCATGGAGCGATCTTCTTCCTGCTTCTTCGTCTTCAAATTTCCTGGGGTCAGACACGTGAAGCAGAACAAAATAGCCGGCTTTTAAGTTAGAGTCCGGGTTTTTGCTCTACTGCACATGTGCACCCACAAGTAAGGTTTCCACCTGGTCGGTATTTTACCGGCCTGGCCGATAAAAATTATAGTTGATCCCAATGTTATTAATAGGGATAAAGAAAGGCTGATATTTTTTAAAAAAGGTGGCAAACCTACCCGCAGGCTGAAAGAAGAAGCAGGAAGATGATCACTCTGTGGTGCTCACTGAAAGAACCCCTGGGTCTGTGCAGGTTTCTGCTGAGAAAAGCACCAGCCCAGGGTGTCAGGCAGCAACTAAGAATCCCGCTACACAGACGCTGTGCTGGACACTCATGAGAGGGCACGAACAGTTTCTTCCAAATTTCGGCTTTATTGTGCGCACATGCTAGTACAAAATAAGTGGCGGTGGGTGTCCTGAACTTACGTGATTCTTGCTGCAAATCTCGGCACTTCGTCAAAGTCAATGTGTATCACGTGGTGCAGGAAGTAATGTGCATTTCACTCATTAATTATTCACTATTCATTACAGGTGCAAATGTTCCTCCGTGTGTTCTATTAAATGTGCCCGTGTTAGACAAAAAATACAAATCTAACGTTTCGGCTGCAACATCAGCCTTTGTCAAAGTCACTTTGACAAAGGCTGATGTTGCAGCCGAAACGTTAGTGTGTTTAATAATTTTATTACTTTGCAATAAGTCCTGAGCTGTGCGGCTTCTTTTGGAGAGGATCGTATGAAGTATCTTGATGCATGCACCCAGGCAATGAAAGTATATTTATCGTGAGTGCTGGGAGTTTGGGGGGGTGTGTATATATATATATATAAAATATATATATATATATATAATATATATGTGCATATGTACTAATGGGTGCCAGGCAGGCCCGGACTGGCAATCCGTGGGTTCTGGCAAATGCCAGAGAGGCTGCTATAAGGTGCCATAGAAAGTCAGTATTTAGTGGGCTGGTGGGGGCTGTTTTGGGCCTCTGTGTACCTGAAATGCCAGGGACTATTTTAATTCTCAGTCCGGACCTGGTGTCAGGTAAGTAAATACAACCACTTAGGGGTACGGTTGCCACCTTTTCTGGAAAAAAATACTGGCCTTCTTACATATTTGTAGTTTTTCCCTATTGATAACATTGGGATCAACCATCATTTTTATCGACCAAGTGGCAACTGTACTTGGGGGTGACTAACTTTCGGCACCCCCAAGTATAAAATGACTTTCCTTCTCCTACAATGAATTGAACTGAAGATCACATGCCTTCCGAGACCCAAACTGAACCAAATCTTAGCACCATATTCCAGTCAGAGCACTTTCCCATGCTTTTTATACGAAGCTAACAATGCCTCAGTCATACATAGATCTACTGTGTAACCTCCATTTTACATACCCTGATTTCAAGTTTTACATAATTTTACAGATTTTTAAGGTCCCACTATATTTCCCGCTATTTCCATCATTTTGCACTGATCAGTAAAATGGGGTTTCTACAATATACTACTGAAAGGCTCATCATCACTATAGCAGCCCACGTGAACTCTCCCTTTACTGAAGTTTTGACTCAGAGCAGACAATAGCCGAATAAAGTGGGCTTATTAGATCCCGCCAAAGGAGACAACGAACGGCCATGTCGCAATCCACTAGCTTTCAAATCAAATCAATATCCCCGATACAACGCAATGGACCAGGACTGCAGTTTTGCGTCAGCTCAGGGCACATAAAAAGTTGCTTCCTTTGCTGCAGTCGGATAAGTGAAAGATGTTGCGCTACTGGTAGCAAGAGGGGCCATTACCATGTAAGGAGATGATGAGGGCTGTGCACGTCTGATAAGCCTGCCCTCCCTGCCACACACACAATGAACGCGAATCCTCCACCCCATGACATCATTTAACCACGTGACTCGTGGCCCCCTATAGGCCATACCCACTTCCGCCCGCCTCTTCTCTCCAGTTTCTTTCGAAAGTTCGAACGCACCAATTGAAATCAGGTACGACCAATGGTCAGAGCCGGCCTGCTTTCGTCATCCATAGAAGTTGTTAAAACGTCCCGCCCCGAACACATTCCAGGGCAGTTCTTACCGAGACTCCTTGCTGTCGGTCGGTGAGAAGCCATAAGCTTTACTTTCCCCATTCCGTATAATTATCTTTTGAGAAACAGTCTCCACGCGAGCAGTCATCATGGTAAGTGCGGAGAGGGGCGACATCCAGTCGGGAGCACGTTGGTGACGTGGGGGGAGGTTGCCGCCATGTGGGATGGGCGGACAGGGGAACTAACTGTTTTTATACCTACTGTAATCGAATGTGTTTATTCAGTGATGTAAATCGTATTCCCTTAAACTACAGGCTCATTGGAGATTCCAACTACTAAGTTATAGGGCGCGAGTAGTACTGGGCTTTTTTACAGTAAAGGCCCGCGCGTCAGGATTCTTTCTTCGCATCGCATCTGTATGGGTGTGTTCCATTTGGCAGAGGGGTGGTTTTGGCGCGCCCGGCCTCATCCATTGGGATCGCTTATTTTAATACAGCAGAACCCCTTCCCCCTCTTTTTACGTATTTCAGAAGACCAGAGAAAAACGATGTAAAATCAGGGAAATGATTTATATACGTGGCACTACAAAATATGAGAGGAAAACTTAAAGGGATACTGTCATGGGAATTTTTTTTCCCCCAAAATGAATCAGTTAATTGTGCTGTTCCAGCAGAATTCTGCACTGAAATCCATTTCTCAAAAGAACAGATTTTTTGTTTATATTCAATTTTGAAATCTGACATGGGGCTAGACATGTTGTCAATTTCCCAGCTGCCCCAAGTCATGTGATGTGTGCTCTGATAAACTTCAATCATTCTTTACTGCTGTACTGCAATTTGGAGTGATATCACCTCCCCCCCCTTCCCCCCCTCAGCAGCCAAACAAAAGAACAATGGGAAGGTAACCATATAGCAGCTCCCAAACACAAGATAACAGCTGCCTGGTAGATCTAAGAACAATAGTAAAAACCCATGTTCAACTGAGACTTTCAGTTAAATTGAGAAGGAAAAACAGCAGCCTGCCAGAAAGCCTTTCTCTCCTGAAGTGCAGGCACAAGTCACATGACCAGGGGCAGCTGGGAAAGTGACAAAATGTCTAGCCCCATGTCAGATTTCAAAATTGAATATAAAAAAAATCCCTTTGCTCTTTTGATAAATAGATTTCAGTGCAGAATTCTGCTGGAGTAGCACTATTAACTGATGTGTTTTGAAAAAAATATGTTTTCTGATGATTTATAATGGGGTTTCTACTGGATATGTTTAGCCTATTATGGCTCAGGAACTTGTGCCACCGTGTGCAGTGGAGGAGTGAAGGTTCTTGCAACATCTGTACATGTGAGTCTCCCTGCACTATACAGTTCTATGTAAGACTTGCTGACTCACAGGCCTGAGCACATGTTCAGCCAAGGGCTATTTCCTGCACCAGAAGCAGAACATGTAGAGTAGATAAGGGGGAGCAGAAATAGCTGCTTACATTAGATAGTGTAGCTGGGACCCAGCAGTTACCATTCATGCTGCTCCATGGAAACTGCTGGGACTGCCGCAGGCACTGTGATTTACAGCCAAGTTTGAATCGGTAATGCTGGATGATTGCAGCAGCTCTTGGCATGAATCCTGCATTCTGGAAAATGTTGTGCCTCAGAAGATGCAGGTGTGAACTTGACCCTCCAGCCAAGGTGTTCTGTTTAAAATACAGGTATGTGACCTGTTATCCAGAACGCTCGGGACCTGGGGTATTCCGGATAAGGGATCTTTGTCATTTTGGATCTTCATACCTTAAAGGGACACAAACCCTTAAAGTGATACTTTCAAAAAAAAAACCAGACTTTTTAAAATATGAATGTTCATCAAAAGTTACCTAAAAGTCATGTTGATCATTTTTTTGCTCACAGGTTTAAGTAATTGTTAGTTGGCCTTTTGCCAACCTGGCTGTCCCTTCTGAAACCCGTCAGTTTCTCATGCTTGACAGACTCCTGCTGCACAAATATGTCAGCCCCCTAATACAGGAACATGGGGCATCAGGCAGGTAATGTAAGGCATGGCGCAAATACTTTATGGCAAAGTTATAAGTTGCTTTCAAAGGCAATATTATGATAGATGTAAAAAAAAGTTTAATTTCTGGTGTCCATATCGCTTTAATAAAAAAAGCAAAAATCAGCCTATTGGGTTTATTTAATATGTAAATTATTTTTTCAAGTAGACTAGACTTAAATGAGAAACAAACCCTTAATTAAAAAAACCCTACTCTACATAGACCCCTCCCCCCAGCCTATCTTCTACCCCGGGCAAATGCCCCATACTCTTACCCCTCTGTGAAAATTCTGTCCAACGGAGTTCATGGCAGCTATCTTCTTCTCTTTGGTAATCTTTGGAACGAGAACAGCATAGTGGCACCTGCTCAGTTGAAGCAATTTTCTGCATATGTGCAGAAACTTGCTAAATTTGCAGAAGCGCCAGTCTCATTCCGAAGCGGCTGAAGTTGGCGCCAATGAACTATTGCGGACAGAATCTGCACCGAGTGGTAAGTAAAGAGTAAGGGGTATTTGTCTGAGGTAGCTGCTAGGCTGAGAGGTAGGGGGTAGGGTCTACTTAAAAATAATTAACATATTAAATGAACCCAATAGGCTGGTTTTGCCTCCAATAAGGCATAATTATATCTTAGTTGGGATAAGAACAAGGTAGTGTTTTATTAATACAGAGAAAAAGGAAATCCTTTTAAAAAATGTGAGTTATTTTATTATAATGGAGTCTAGGGGAGACGGCCTTCCCCTATTAAAAGGAATCTGTCTCCATTTTCTTTTTTTGCCTTTTTATAAAGAGTACACCTCAAACTGTCTGGCAAATAAAATGTTAATTCACAATTCAATACATAAGTTTTTTTTATTTTGCCATGGGGGCTTCCATATCTGCTCATTATATATTCCTCACGTGTCGCACTAACAGCAGGCACAGCATTACCTGTGTGCTTGGAGGCAGCTGCTCACTGATAAAAAGCCAAGTCATACTGCGACATGAGGAGCCTGCTGTGTATTCCCCCTCCCCTCTCTGCTGTGTACTGCTCCTCCCCTCTCTGTGACATCAGGAGAGCGGTCACATGGTCTGCAGAGAAGCTGCATTCATTTCCGACTTATTGCATGCTCTCCAGCATCCACGAGCAGCCCTCCTTGCAAACCTCTTGCTCTTCAGTAAATTCACTCTGCATTCCTTTGAACTAATGCTTTACAGAGTTGGGAGGGGGGAAATTGTACTCTTTGCTGTGAGCGTTTGCTCGAGGCTTGTTACTTGCAAGATAAGGTGAAAGAGCTGTGACAGTGTTCCTTCTGCTATCCCATCTCCACACAGACCTTGCCCAGTGCCTGCAATGTTTATTTTTGATGGACTACCTACTGCCTTCTTTCTCTCCTTTCCTGAACTATTTAACCCTTCCTACACTTCATCCTTCTCAGTTTTTCCTTCTTCCCAAGTATGTTCTTTTTCTGTTCCCTATCACCAGTCTTGGCAGTGCACTCCTGTTATATAAGGTATAAATAAACCATAAGCCATTACTATTTGTAGGACCTGCACTAACTCAATGATTCCCAATGGCACTCTGCACTGCCACAGCTCTACATTTTCTAGCCCACCACTGCATTTCTCCTCCCTGCCCACTAACTGGCCTTCAGACTGGACCCCCTTAGCTCATAACAAGGTTACAGATATATAGAAACATTGGGGTAAGTCACCCTGCTATAGTTCCAGGGTACAAATAAGCACTCACCCTAAATCTCCCCCTAACTGACCTTCAGGCTGGGCCCCCTTAACTCATAACAAGGTTACAGATATATAGAAACATTGGGGTAGCAGTCACCCTGCATTAATTCCAGGGGCACAAATAAGCACTCAACCCAAATCTCCCCCTAACTGGCCTTCAGGCTGGGGCCCCTTAGTGTAAGACAGAGAAAGCTACGACAGTGCATATTGCATGTTATTATTACACACTGAAAATAGTGTTTCAGTGCCCCATAGGAAGTACACTAAGGTACTGTAAGTGAATTCAGTCCAATGCTGTGGAGCAAAGCACCGGTAACAGCAGGCAGACACAGCTGCTCCTCCAGTCCAGTCAGCAGAATCCTTCTGAAGAGGTAGCTGTTATCTTGATACCTGCCTATTGTTCAAATGACAGGCTGACCAGACAAGGCTCTGTTTACATTACAGCAGCTGGTAGGAGGGAGAGATGATATCACTCCAACTTGCGGTGCAGCAGTAAAGTATGTCTGAAGTTTATCAGAGCACAAGTCACATGACCTGAGGGCACCTGGGAAACGTCAAAATGTCTAGCTGCACAGCAAATTTCAAAATTAAATATAAAAAAAATTAGCTCTTTTGAAAAACTAATTTCAATGCAGGATTCTGCTGGAGCAGCACTATTAACTGATGAATTTTGTAAAAAACATGTTTTCCCACGATAGTATCCCTTTAAGCTTTCTGGACAACGGATCCCATACCTGTACTCTAACAAAAGAGAAATTAACCCTTTTATGGAATCTTGTGAAAAGGGTTTCAGGTTTAGAGAAAGTTGGTGACCACTGAATGACAAGTGGCTTTTGTAATGGTCTCATGGCATTCTCCCATACATCCCCCATTTTCTACATTTTTATTGACTGACAGTCATGCTATGTAGACTTTTTGTGCCAGAAGTTTTTAAACCGTCTATATATCTCTATTCATCTGAACACTTTTGCAATTTGATTTTCCATTTTATTGGTTTTTAAAATATACAATTGTAAGCTAACACTAGTTCTCTTTAAGGGCCAAAGATCCTTGGGTTTAACTGGTGCAGTTGGTACAGTTGACATGTATGCCCAGATTTGATTAGGCAGTTTTGGCTGATTTACACCATCTACACCACTTACTCATTTTACACCATACTACCTGACAAGCATGTAGGACCAGTCAGAGGGAGCTTCATACAGATGATCCTGTGCAATTGAAGATTTTTAGGCCTGACAAATTTGTTGGTTGGCCTTAAAGGGGTATTGTCATGGAAATTGTTTTTCCAATACGCATCAGTTAATAGTTCTGCTCCAGCATAATTCTGAACTGAAATCCATTTCTCAAAAGAGTAAACAGATTTTTTTAATTTTAAAATCTGGGGTAGGGCTAGACCTTTTCAAAGCTGCCCCCAGTCATGTGACTTATGCTCTGATAACCTTCAGTCACTCTTTACTGCTGTACTGCAAGTTGGAGTGATGTTGCCCCCCCCCCCAGCAGCCTAACAACAATGGGAACTTAACAGGTACCTAACACAAGATAACCGCTGCCTGGTAGATCTAAACAGCACTCAGTAGTAAAATCCAGGTCCCTCTGCGACAGTTATATTGAGTAGGAAAAATGAAAAGCAGTTCCATCCTGTAGTGCTGGCTTTTTCTGAAAGCACATGACCAGGCAAACTTACCTGAAATGGCTGTCTACACACCAATATTACAACTAAAAAAAATACTTGCTGGTTCAGGAATTTAATTTTATTTTGTAGAGTGAATTATTTGCAGTGTAATTTAGAAATAAAAACCTCGTAAAAATCATGACAGAATTCCTGCAGCTCCTCTTCATGTATTGCTGTTCTACACATGAGCAAACATAACAGTACATAGGTTGGCATATATGTGGCCCTACATTATTGACCTGTTTGTCTTTGGGATCATCAATTGCCTATCTTTAGGCTCCCTGACACACTGACTGAACTTTGCGAATATCAGGCATTTGACTTGAAAAAGTCATACGTTTCAAACGGCTAAAAATAAAAAGTTAATTTAAATTACAAGAGTGATCCGGGTGCAACATCAACTGTTAAATACTGAGCAGAATTCTAAACCAAACCCTGTGTCAACTAAGCTTTTCTGTAACCTCGTGAACTGGAATACTTAGTTTCTTACATAAGCAGTGTAAAAAATGCCCCCTATAGAATTTCATAAAATCTACAGTGCATTCTCGAACTACTCATTTCTGCTGATACCTTGAAAACAAAGGGTTCGTTACAAAAGTGGCCACAAAAGATTTGAAAAGGACATCACTGTTGCAGTGGCTATTTCAGTATTTGAAAGCTTTACCTTACAGAAGTAATCCTGCTGCTGATGACCTTACAGGAATCAGACATCTGCTGATTTCAGCTGGTTTATAGAGTAGAAATGAAAAAAAAAAATCTGTATGTGAAGCATATGATTAAGCTTCTGCTAAGCTGAACAATGGAGTCTGAAAAGCTTGGGAGTGCCAGTAACTGCTGAATAAAACATTCATCAGTTGAGCTTTGCATGGGATTTTGGGAGTGACTCAATGCTATTGCGGACACATTTCTAAGAGGGGAATAGCTGGTTTCTTGGTAACATCTTTAAATGCAGAATTTATAAAATATTCGGTAAATCCCTATGAGGTAAAGAAACATAAGTTAATCTTATTCTTTTGCCACTGGCAAAACTGCTGTTTATCCTTTTCCATGGGATAAACAAACAGCTTTTTAAAACTGCAGGTTATACTGTACAGATCTCTGCAAATGTCTGTGTTTATGTTGAATTATAAGGAGTGTCATTACATTGTGATGCGAGTCGTGCAGCTATGCCCATTGGTCGCCCTCTAATCCTTGTAGCAAAACAAGGCATGGCAGTATCACACCGCTTTCTTATATATATACAGACTGTTACCTGGCCTATGCTGGTCAGGTAACAGTTTGTGTATATATGCATATAATTAAAATAACCATACCCACTTGCTAGGCTGCCTGCACCAGGAAGGATTTCCTCATTTGGGTGGTCATGTTGCTTCTCCCATCAGGCTTATGTATGTGCCATAATGGGCAAAAGCTGCTGAAAAAAATTTCTTTGCCACATCTACCCTCGGATTGGTCTTTATTACTGTGTGTATTTTTAAAAAATGATTTAACCATGTTTCAGCAGCTGTCTGGTTGCTAGGGTCAAGTTTATCATAGCAACCAGGCAGTGGCTTTAAAGGAAAACTATACCCCCAAAATGAATACTTAAGCAACAGTTTATATCAAATTGAATGACATATTAAAGAATCTTACCAAACTGGAATATATATTTACATAAATATTGCCCTTTTACATATCTTGCCTTGAACCACCATTTCGTGACTCTATCTGTGCTGCCTCAGAGATCACCTGACTAGAAATACTACAACACTAACTGTAACAGGAAGAAGTGAGGAAGCAAAAGGCAGAACTCTGTCTGTTAATTGGCTCATGTGACCTTACATGGGGTTTGTATGTGTGCACAGTGAATCTTACGATCTCAGGGGGCGGCCCTTATTTTTTAAAATGGCAATTTTCTATTTATGATTACCCAATGGCACATACTACTAAAAAAGTATATTATTATGATAATGGTTCATTTACATGAAGCAGGGTTTTACACATGAGCTGTTTTACTCAGTATCTTTTAATAGAGACCTACATTGTTTGGGGGGTATAGTTTTCCTTTAATGAGACGAATATTAATAGGAAAGGCCTGAACAGAAAGATAAGTAATAAAAAGTAACAAACTGTAGCTTTGCACAGCAAATATTTTTTGTGTACAAATCTGCATAAATGATTTTGTTCCGAATCTCATTATTGGTTTATTAAATGTCATTCTTGAACACAGTTTTTTTTTTTTCACGACTTTAATTTATTTAAAGCGTTGTATGGGTAAAATTGTAGTGGGCAGTGGAAGTCCTGTTACATTCTTTTCTAATGTACAGCCATCAGCCCTTTATACTAAACTGGTTTGAACAACAGTACTTCCTCTTAGCCATACACTTTTCATCACTGTTTACAAATGCAAAACCTGCTAAGATATTATTTTATTTCTTGCAGCGTGAGTGCATATCTATCCACGTTGGTCAGGCTGGTGTGCAGATCGGCAATGCCTGCTGGGAACTCTATTGTCTGGAACATGGCATCCAACCTGATGGGCAGATGCCCAGTGATAAGACCATTGGAGGAGGGGACGACTCCTTCAACACCTTTTTCAGTGAAACTGGAGCAGGAAAACATGTCCCCAGGGCTGTCTTTGTAGACTTGGAACCCACTGTCATTGGTGAGTACAACAGTCACATACCTTTTTTTCCATAATGAATATAAATGTAATTCTTATCAACTTTCCTATATAAGTTCATTAATACATCAGTGGCTGTAGTTAGATGTAATTTCTCTTGAAAGCATGATTTCCCTTTTATATTATCGGCACACAGGGTAGACATTTTTTTTTTTGTTTAATGTATGTTTTAAGGTTGGTGGAGTTTCCCTTTAAAATACAGCCTGTCTTTCTGTACAAATGTTTTCCATTGTGTCAACAAGTCTTCCTCCATACAAGTCCTTTAGAGTAATCCTAAACTTTTTATATTATCCATATTATTGAATTCCATAAGTACTAGATAGCTTTATTTTAAGCCTATGAAGGAAACCTTTTCTCAAGTATGCAGTTCATCATTTCCCATTCACATGGAAAGAACTATGCCACCATTTCTACCTGTTCTATCTATTGAACAGGTTTTTTTATTTCTTTCAGATGAGGTGCGCACTGGCACATACAGGCAGTTATTTCACCCAGAGCAGTTAATTACAGGGAAGGAAGATGCTGCCAATAATTATGCCCGTGGCCACTACACAATTGGCAAGGAGATCATTGACCTGGTGCTGGACAGGATCCGCAAACTGGTAAGTAATATGGTGGCAAAAAGTCCTGTTCTGATTAAGACTGATTAAGATGTTAAGATAACCACACGTTTCCTGCAAAAGCAACTATACCACACCTATACTTAAAGGAGAACCAAACCCTTAATTATAAAAAACCCTACCCTACATAGACCCACTCCCTGTTACCCCCAGTAAATGCCCCTACCTCTTTACATACCCCTCGGTGTAGATTCTGTGCAGTGGAGTTCATGGGCGACATCTTCTCTTTGATAAACTTCGGGTCTTCCTGCGCTTATGTAATTTCCGTCACTTTCGGTGCATGCACAGTTGTCGATAACCGGAAGATTGCTCCAACTGCGCATGCGCCGATAACACTGACCTCTCCTGAAGTTAACCAAAGAGAAGATGGTGCCCGTGAGCTTCGCTGCACAGAATCTGCACCGACGGGTAAGTAGAGGTAGGGGTTAGATGTAGGTTGCTTATGTATTCATTTTAGCGATATAATTGTCCTTTTAAAAGAACGAACATCAGTAAAGAAATATAAAGGTTTCAGTGCTGAATTCATAAAAGCTTGCATACTGGATATAAAAAAAAATATTTTCTTTCATGCAGGCTGACCAGTGCACAGGTCTTCAGGGTTTCCTGGTCTTTCACAGCTTTGGAGGTGGCACTGGTTCTGGATTCACCTCCCTGCTAATGGAGCGTCTCTCTGTTGATTATGGAAAGAAGTCCAAGCTAGAATTTGCCATCTATCCAGCTCCTCAGGTCTCAACAGCTGTTGTTGAACCCTACAACTCTATCCTCACCACCCATACCACCCTGGAGCACTCTGATTGTGCTTTCATGGTAGACAATGAGGCCATTTATGATATCTGCCGCAGAAATCTAGATATTGAACGTCCATCTTACACCAACCTGAACAGGCTCATTAGTCAGATAGTGTCTTCTATCACAGCCTCTCTAAGGTTTGATGGAGCCCTGAATGTTGATCTCACAGAGTTCCAGACCAACTTGGTGCCCTATCCCCGTATTCACTTCCCTCTTGCCACTTATGCCCCTGTCATCTCTGCAGAGAAAGCTTATCATGAGCAGCTTACTGTAGCTGACATTACAAACGCCTGCTTTGAGCCAGCTAACCAGATGGTGAAATGTGACCCTCGCCATGGTAAATATATGGCTTGTTGCCTGTTGTACCGTGGTGATGTGGTACCTAAAGATGTAAATGCAGCTATTGCCACCATCAAGACAAAACGTACCATCCAGTTTGTGGACTGGTGCCCAACTGGTTTCAAAGTTGGTATCAACTATCAGCCCCCAACTGTGGTTCCAGGAGGAGACCTGGCCAAGGTGCAGCGTGCTGTGTGTATGCTGAGCAATACCACTGCAATTGCTGAGGCCTGGGCTCGTCTGGACCACAAGTTTGATCTCATGTATGCCAAGCGTGCCTTTGTGCACTGGTATGTGGGTGAGGGTATGGAAGAGGGTGAGTTCTCTGAGGCCCGTGAAGACATGGCTGCCCTGGAGAAGGATTACGAAGAGGTTGGTGCAGATAGTGCCGATGCAGAAGATGAAGGTGAAGAGTATTAGCTTTAATCTGTTTCCCTTGCGTTGTGCCCTTTTTCTATTGCTGAATTTTCCCTTCTGAAGTCTAACTTTTTTAAATAAAGCGCCATTTTAAATGTGGCTTTAAAGTCTGAATATCCTTGAATTTCTGTATCTTTAAAGTTGTTGCCATTCTCAGAATTCTGGTTGAGATTTGCCCATTTGTTTTAATAACATCTTCTGCCATGTGGAACAGGGGACCAAGTTTCTTTGCTCTCCAGCATAAGTACATTGTTTTTCAGTTACCCCTCTTTGGTGCAAGCACTTAATTATACATGCTAAAATATGGCTCTTCCCCAATATTAAATGAATACCTGCAGATTTCATTAACCAATATTAACTGAATACCTGCAGATTTCATTAACCTATATTATAAATATAAGTTCAATAGGTATGGAATCTGTTGTCTAGAAACCCATTCTACAAATGTTCTAAAAACTGGAAATGGAATTCCCCACAGTGTAATGATTAGAAATTAATTGTTGCTCCATTTGCTTTTTTTCTGTAATGTGACCGTGCCTTCTAATGTTAACAACATTAATTTGAAGTTGATGGCAAAACAAGTGAATTGGATTTTTTCATGTTTTATGTAGAGATCCCATACCCCTACTTGTTTTAAGTGTATTTTTCTGAAGAGGTGATGAAGCAGTTTTAATGCTAATTTGTGCATTTCACTGTGTGTATAAAATGTTGAAATAAACAATGGGTAGAACAGGATTTTGGTTTTTCTTTATTCTGCACAGAATTACCATTTAAAAGGCATTCACACTAATTTATACATTTCTTTGGGGTTTGTTTGGTCAAATAAATGTGCATCAAAGCTCAAGCTAAAATCATGGTCAATCTTTACCATTCATGCTCGAGCTCAAACTACTTTACTCATTCTGGTGCAGTGACATCCTACACCTTGCTCCTCACCCTTTAGACTAGGGTTCCCCAACCTTTTTTTAACCACGAGCCACATTCAAATGTAAAAAAGTTGGACTAATACAAGCATTAAGAATGTCCCAGGGGATGCCAAATAAGGGCTGATTGGCTATTTGGTAGACCCAATGTGGACTGGCAGCCTACAGGAGGCTCTACTTGACAGTACTAATTTTTGTGCAACCAAAACTTTACCAAGTCTAGAATTAAAAAAATAAGCCCCTACTTTGAGGCCACTGAGAGAGCCCTCTTAAGGGGTTGAAGAGCTACATGTTGCTCTCGACCCACTGGTTGGGGACTTCTGGTTTAGGCCATGTAATGACTAAACTGTATGTACACTCAAGATGCTGAAACTTTTAGCATGGACCCAGCAATCACATACTGTTGGTAAATGCTTGGAAACAAAATAGAAGGCTCTACTAACTGAACAAGATTTAGATCTAGTAAGATTCAAAATAATGCTGACAAGTTTGGCGGCATTAAATTGCTGCTAATGCATAATAGTTCATACTAGTGGTGACCACAGACATCGATCATCACTACCTGTAGCGATGCAGGGTATTTCACATATCCTCAGAAAATGAATCTAATGAAGGATATAACACTGTCCCTGCCTGTTATAACTCATGTTGGTTTCATATTTGTTTGAAAACCAGGAGGTTTGAAATCAACTTCGTCATTGGCAATCAGTTCGATGCATGCAATTTTTAATGACTGCAACCAACCCCTGAGAGAGCTGGGATTAGAGCTTCTTGATAAATTGTCCAGGCATGTCAGATCATTTTATTTGTGTCCCTTTCACAATATTAATCTAAAATAAAATATTTGCAGTATCGCTGTACATAAAGCTGTGTTTTATGTATGTGGGGTTTAGATTAGGCCGCAAGTGGAACAACACAACTCTGCCAATACCCCATATGTCTTGCCCTGATCTTCAGATCATACTCTTACAACTTTCCTGGCCCTGTCAGCATGACCTCATATTCATTCTTGATGGCTGCCCTGACTGTATCCATAAAAGCCCTTTAGCAGTAAATATCTGCACCACCAAAAATGCCTGCAGGAGCTCTATGGAGCTTCTACTTTGTTGACTCAAAGCACTTGTTTTGGGCTGCTGTCAGTGAACTGAGCTTAACCCTTTCCCTGCCAAGAACGTAGCTCCTACGTTATTTTAAAAAAAAGGCTGCAAGTGCCAAGAACGTAGGAGCTACGTTCTTTCTTTAATCAGCTGCCTCTCTGCACTCCTGCAAAAATCAAAGTGCAGAGAGGTTCTCCTGGCCCCTCCACCCCCTAAACAACTAGCCTAGGGGGCTGCCAGTCGGGTCCTGTGCTGCGATTGTCGCAGGACCCGACTTCTTACCTGATCCTGTGTGCTGAATGCTGCTCCCACTGTGCTGCTTCTTCCTGGACCGACCTCGTGTGAAGCTCCGCCCACGCACTTCCTGCTGTTGATCTCTGCGATCCTGGAGTGTGCAGATCTGCTTCTGATCCCTTCTTCTCCAAAAAACTCCTTCGCTTTGTATTCAATACACGTAGGAAGCAGCAATGTAGCCAGTCCAACTGTCTCACAGGTGCTCCGTCCACACACCTTAAATCTTGTGTATAATCAAAAGCGGAGAACAGAGGGACAAACTTGCAGAATAACTGCTAGAATGCAACTTTATTTTCACACTTGAAAAAGGGCCTGTGACGCCCGAAACATGTCGTGTGGACTATAATAAAGTTGCATTCTAGCAGTTATTCTGCAAGTTTGTCCCTCTGTTCTCCGCTTTTGATTATTCTCCAAAAAACTGTAAGTGCCCTTCTATTTACACAGTTACACACACACATACATGCAATCACACATACATACATGCATTTACACATACACAGCACACATAACTAAAGGTAGATTTTTTTTTAATTTACTGTCTTTTTATGTATTTTACAGAGTCACATACAGATATACACACACTTATACACTTGTCAGAGCTGTACACACATGTATACACAAACACACACACATGTATACACAAACACACACTTATAGGATCTTTGTTAGTTTTTTTTTTTTAGTTCTTCAGTTTACCAGTTTCCTTCTTGTTATTCCCTAAAAAAACTGTTGCTTTACCAGTGTGACTAGTGGATCAAGCATTTTGACCACTAACCACACCGTTGGATCAGTTATTTTGTTATTTTATTGATTTGCCTAATTGTATTTGATTTTTGGGATTTTTATGCTTTCATTGTTGTTCCTTACATTTTTTTTATCGTCATTTGCTCTTTGATCATTTGGAGTACAAACACATTTTTAGCAAATTTGGGTTAGTCAGAATGTGTACTTTCCAAATATATATGGTTTTGGGGGTCCATGTGCCGTTAGGAGGGTCTTGTGGCACACAATGTGCAGTCAAAGGTCTTTGTTCACAGAAGGCGAATCGGCAGCCGAGAAAATTCATATGCACTTTGGGGTCCGCACATGCCAGCTGCTTTGGTATATCTATGCATATTGGGCATCAAACTGTTCAGTAGACCCTTGGCATCAATATTTAGGGTGTTTTATAATTGTATGTAAGAAATTGGGTGAGAAAAATGCAGCCAATTACAATATTTTTAGGTGATTTTTTAGAAATGTCATAAAAACCACAGCATTTAGCGTAGCTTTGCAGTATGGTACTTTGGAGTACAAAGACGTGCATACCCAATTTGTATTCGGGGGAATGTGTACTTTCCGAAAAATATATGGTGTTCTGGGGTGAAATTACTGTTTTCTAACTTTGCCCCTCTCAAAATGATGTAAATGGGTTGCTTTTGCGGTACCTGAAATGACAGACCATATGGGGGGTCTTCGTTTTGGGGCCCCTGTATGCCACGTGCTTGGGTACACCTATATATATTGGGCATCAAACTGTTCAGAGGACCCCATATTTCATATTCGGGGTGATTTCTCTTGATACCTAAAAGTATGTGGGTAATACGATGCTGCAAGGTAGAAATTTTGAAGTGATTTTTGGAAATGTCAGCAAAATCACCAAATTTAGGAATGGTTTGCGGCTTGGTACTTTGGAGTACAAAGATATGCATACCCAATTTAGATTCGTGGGAATGTGTACTTTCCGAAAATATATGGTTTTCTGGGATGAACCTACTTTTTTCTACTTTGGGCCCCCCGAAACAATATAAATGTGTTGATTTTGCAGTATCTGGAATGACAGACCATATGGGGGTCTTCCTTTTGGGACCCCTGTATGCCATATGCTTGGGTACACCTATACATATTGGGCATCAAACTGTTCAGAGGACCCTAGGCTTTTATATTTGTGGTGATTTCTCTTGATACCTAAAAGTATGTGGGTAATACGATGCTGCAGGCTAGAAATTTTGAGGTGATTTTTGGAAATGTCGCCAAAATCACCAAATTTAGGAATAGTTTGCGGCTTGGTACTTTGGAGTACAAAGACATGCATACCCAATTTAGATTCGTGGGAATGTGTACTTTCCGAAAATATATGGTTTTCTGGGGTGAACTTACTTTTTTCTACTTTTGACCCCCCAAAAACAATGTAAATGTGTTGATTTTGTGTACCTGAAATGACCTTTTGGGACCCCTGTATGCTATATGCTTGGGTACACCTATACATATTGGGCATCAAACTATTCAGAGGACCCTAGGCTTTCATATTTGGGGTGATTTCTCTAGATACCTAAAAGTATGTGGGTAATACGATGCTGCAGGCTAGAAATTTTGAGGTGATTTTTGGAAATGTCGCCAAAATCACCAAATTTAGGAATAGTTTGCGGCTTGGTACTTTGGAGTACAAAGACATGCATACCCAATTTAGATTCGTGGGAATGTGTACTTTCCGAAAATATATGGTTTTCTGGGGTGAACTTACTTTTTTCTACTTTTGACCCCCCCAAAACAATGTAAATGTGTTGATTTTGCTGTACCTGAAATGGCAGACCATATGGAGTCTTCCTTTTGGGGCCCCTGTATGCCACATGCTTGGGTACACCTATACATATTGGGCATCAAACTTCAGAGGACCCTAGGCTTTCATATTTGGGGTGATTTCTGTTGATACCTAAAAGTATGTGGGTAATACGATGCTGCAGGGTCGAAATTTTGAGGTGATTTTTGGAAATGTTGCCAAAATCACCAAATTTAGGAATGGTTTGCGGCTTGGTACTTTGGAGTACAAAGACATGCATACCCAATTTAGATTCGTGGGAATGTGTACTTTCCGAAAATATATGGTTTTCTGCGGTGAACTTACTTTTTTCTACTTTTGACCCCCCAAAAACAATGTAAATGTGTTGATTTTGCAGTATCTGGAATTACAGAACCGATAGCTCAAATGAGGTGTCTACATTTTAGGGCCCCTATATGCCACATGCTTGGGTACACCTATACATATTGGACATCAAACTGTCACACTTGAACAGGGTTAAAGAAGTAAACCCTTAAGGATTAGAAATACCAAATTTAATAAACTGAACTTATTGCAGCACCCTAAACTTTCAGCTTCTTGATAGCAGCAATGATCCAAGACTTCAAACTTGCCACAGGGTGTCACCATCTTGGAAAGTGTCTACTACACTCACAGGCTCAGTGGGATCAGCCTTCTATTGTGACGTTTATATTCTGTGTACAGTTTTGAGTTGGTCCCCACATTCATTAACTGACAGCAGCACAGAGCATGTGCAGTGAATCAGCAGAAAAGATGGGGAGTTACTGGGGCATCTTTGGAGGCTCATATCTTTGCTGCTAAAGGACTCTGGTTGCCTTGGGCTGGTACAGAAGCCCAAAACATAATGTACAACATTTCTAGCTACTTCTTTAGTTGAGCTTTAGTTCTCCTTTAATGACCAGCATACAATACATACTTTAGGTATATAATCATGCAAGATTCTTATGTCTGCATATATATATTAGGATGTCAGCATAGACAAACCTGTGCATTTTGCATCATAATAGCTGAATAACAGCCCTGTAGCACCATGGCTGATTTAGCCTCACTGCAAATGCTACTGGGACTATAGCCCTCAAAGCAGAGAGCTGCTTGTAGCAAGTGCAATTTTTTCCAAACAATCCCAGTGGGCCAGATGCTTCCTAGTGAGCTACTTTCCACATTGTTTCCTCCTGTTAATCACCACAGAAAAGCTGCCAAATTGACATTGGTTTCAGATTGTTCACCATAAAGACTTTCCAAATACTTTCTATTTGTGACCATTTTTCTAATATTGAAGTATAAAGTTTAATTTTTCACCTTCTAAAGCAGCTTGTGGGGGTCATCGAATATTTAACTGTTCTAAATTGATACATTTAGTTGATACATTTGTTATCTTGTCCCTACTGAGCACAATCCCTGAGTTTCATTAAAGGCAGCTGTCAGAATTGATATAATAGTTGCTAATATTCCACAGATGGTGCTGAGAAATGTATCAAATTGTGCCTGGATCTGAGCTGCCAGACGGAAACACCAGAGATCAAACTTTAAACTTAAATTTTGGGAGAACTGGAAAAAATAAAAGATGGAAAGCATTTGAAAAAAAGTCTTAGTTTATGGTGAACAATCTGAAAACAACTGAACTGGAAAAAGTGTTTGGAAGGTGAACAACAACAACCCCTTTAATACAAGTAAATGTGCAATGTTGCACTGCCTTGAGATGCAGCTCTTTGCACTCCTAGAATGGAACACAAATAGCTGCACCTAGCTCTAAATGTGATGTTGACTGCAATCGGCAGCAATGTGTTCAGAGAGTGCGGATGACCTCTGGAACATACAGTAACCTGCACCACTTTCAGGAGAAGAATAGGGAATGCATGGTGCTGCAGGAAAACACAGCACTTAGCACCTGCCTAGGGTCCACAGCCTGCTCAGACCATCCACTATACAGTATGCCTTGGGAGCAAAGCATTAACAGATCCTCAAACAAGGAAACACTGTGACTATCCAGAAAGTGAAAATCCAACTTCTAATAAAAACTGAAGCTCACCTGATATGGGACTTGACCTGGGTGCGTGGCTCCGGTGCCTATGATTATGTATCTCTAGATGCGAAATGCGTTAGGACAGTTGCTTTTAACTTATGGAATAAAGAATGAGATTTTATCCAACTTGGTTTGATTTTATCCAACTTGAGTGCATGCTCATTCCACTGTTAACAGATCCTCACCAAATTAGAAAAGTAACCTCAGAAGTTTCAGTAAGGAGAACACAATAAGGTAACATTGCCCAGTTCTACTGTAAATCCTACCTAGCACTCAAGCATACAACAAAATACTCTTTTGTCTGAAGCTGCTTAAATTGAAAACATTGATTTTTTTGTACTTACAGAAAGGATAAATATGAAACAGAAGGCCATGTTTCCAGATATGCTGGCTGACCTTGAATAAACCTTGCTTTCTGCATCTCTCCTATTAGTGAAGTCATGAGAGGATGACAGATAAAATATTTATTGTGCAGTCTTTGTGCCATTGCATACCCTTGATTCACCATTAGTAGTGCAGATAAATCATTGCATTGGAAACATTCATCAGGACTGCTAAGCAAAAAAATGGATTTGGCACTAGGTGACCCTCCCTTGGGCTCTGCATGTGAGCAGCTTGGTGGTTCCTGAATTGGCTGCTTAGTTCCCTTACTTGAGCTATCACTTCTACAGTTAAGCTAATAAGCCGGAGGGTGACAGCATATTTGTTAACCTTGTGCCAAAGTCATTTATGTGAGCTAATCACTTTCTGTTCAGAGAATGCAGAGTACCTGGATTTGTGCAAGATATGAGCAGAGTTCGCGCTATCAGGATCGTATCGTATTTGCAGGTTTGTGAAGGAAACCTCAAGTGGTCTCCAGTAGCTGAATTTCCACAGCGCTGTCTGTTGGAGGAAAGAAAAGAGTAATGGTGGCCATACACGGGCAGATAAAGCTGCCGATATCGGTCGTTTGGACCGATTTGACAGTCTGCCCTCGTATGGGGGCTTCCGACGGTTCTTCCCGATCGATATCTGGCCACGATATCAATAGGGAAGGTTGGATTTTTACCCGACCGACCCGTCGGAGTCCCTTGGCGCATCGTAATTCGATCGTTCGGCCATACAGCCGAACGTTCAAATTACCCCCGATATAGCCATGCAGTTAGTGGCATATCCGGGAAAGATCCGCTCGTTTGGCGATGTCGCCAAACAAGCGGATCTTTGAGTCTATGGCCACCTTAATTGTCTGAGCCTTGAATTCCAAATAGATTATTTAGTTAAATATCTTTCACAAACAGAAGTAAGTTAAAATACCCTCTCTATGAACTGTTTTAGCACTTGACCTAACAAACTCTGGACTACTCTCCTTTGCAGTCTGTGTCTTTCATTTTTGATGGGCGAATCTGTCCTGTTTTGCGTCGCTGAAAAATTTGCAAAACTAAAAAAATCAATGGGCATCAAAATAATTTTGGCGTGCATCAATTTTGACACAAGCGGCAATTTTTATACGCGCAACTCTTTTGTCCAAATGCATTAAAGTCAATGGGCGTCCGAATAATTTTGACACATGACAATTTTTATGCGCGCCAATTTTTGCCACGGTTTCACTAAATCATTCACCGCGGATCCATGCCTGCCGAATAAATTCTTTTCCTCACCCTCCTATCGACTCCCTCCCTTAATGATAGTAAACCGAAAAATGACTTCATAACACGGATTACCTTTTCTTATGAATGGGCGCCTATGTTTCATTCTCACATATTGTGTTCAGTGCATTGCAAAGCAGTCATACCAGTATTTAGTAGGGATGTAGCGAACGTCGGAAAAAAAGTTCGCGAACATATTCGCGAACTTGCGCAAAAATGCGAGCGGTTCGCGAACGGTTCGCGAACCCCATAGACTTCAATGGGAAGGCGAACTTTAACATCTAAAAAAGACATTTCTGGCCAGAAAAATGATTTTAAAGTTGTTTAAAGGGTGCAACGACCTGGACAGTGGCATGCCAGAGGGGGATCAAGGGCAAAAATGTATCTGAAAAATCTGCCTGTGTGTGCTTGGAAGAGATAGTGTAGGGGGAGAGCTGTTAGTGATTTCAGGGACAGATGATAGTAAGTTTGCTGGCTAGTAATCTGCTTGATACTGCTCTGTATTGGAACAAAAAAATAAATAAAAGCAGTCCTTACAAGGACTACTGTTATTGCAGCAGTCAGCAGATGAGATCAGAAGCAGGACAGCTGCCCACTGCAGCTACATACAGAGCACTGCAGTAGAAGGTAGATTACTAGCCAGCAAAGCTACCTAAGCTTAAATGTCCCTCAAACCCCTGCAGACTTCTGTCCCTCCAATAACAGAGCAGTATCAAAACGATTACTAGCCAGCAAACTTTCAACTGTCCCTGAAATCACTAACAGGCAGCAGCTCTCTCCCTACACTATCTCTTCAGCACACACAGGCAGAGTGAAAAAAACGCTGCAGGGCTTCGGTTTTTATAGGGAAGGGGAGTGGTCCAGGGGAGAGCTTCCTGATTGGCTGCCATGTACCTGCTGGTCTGGGGTGAGAGGGCAAAAAAAAGCGCCAACAATGGCGAACCCAAAATGGCGAACGTCGCGCGATGTTCGCGAACTTCCGGCGAGCGCGAACACCCGATGTTCGCGCGAACAAGTTCGCCGGCGAACAGTTCGCGCCATCTCTAGTATTTAGTCATAGTTGGAGTGGGTAGTACATAGGTGGCTCTGTCAAAGGAACACTGCAGCGTGATCTTGGAATGAGCCCACTAGGTGGAGTGAGAGCTGATAGGACCAGGCAGGGTCAAAGAAGAACTAATTGTTCTGAATGTAATGTTTAGCATGGTTTTTCTTTGTTCCAAAGCAGATTATCGCTGCAGTATAATACTTCCCTTTATAACAATGCTCCATTTCATTCAGGAAGTTAGTTTCATAAAGTAAACACAGATTTGGGTGGTTACAGGATTAGCAGGTCTGCTTGTGGGTATCATGTAAATAAAATTCATGTATAAATATTTATACAGTCATGGATTTGTATGATTGGATTTGGATGATTGTCCTTCCAGCTAGGGGTGGGGTGGGGGTGGAAAGGGTGAACTTGTTTGCTCAGGAAGGCTGCATATAGAATGTACTCCACTGAAGAACTTAGAATTATATATGAATATATAGCTGATCAATGCCATCTTAGGGGTGGTGAGGTATATAATATAAAAAGTACATTCTGAGTTGTGGCAGATTTTTGCAGTGTCGGACTGGGATGCCAGGGGCTCACCAGAAAACCTTAGGCTGAGGGCCCATATTCTAAACTATTGGAACCTCAAACCTCACTCAACCTCTTTATTCTCATAGTCTTTTTTCTCTACATACTATACTCTATTCTTCCATTATTAAACCTCTTTGTTCCCTTAAAGAAATTAAGGAATGACCATGAAAAAGGCCAAATGGTTAGAAGCAAGGGGCCCACTGACACCTGGGCCCACCGGGAGTTTTCCTGATATCCCGGTGGGCCAGTCTGACACTGGATTTTTGCCCCTCCCAAGTTTAATGGCAGGGCTGCTTCATCCCCCTGTAGTGGGCTGCCAGTACACATAAAATAGAAATGCCACAATATAAGACAGACTAGTAATTAATACCGATAATTACTACATGGCAGCACAGAAACCAGTGCAACCAGCATCAGAATTTAATAATAAGCCTTATGGCATCATCTTATATTACAGGCCAACCTCATTTTCTGCTTGATAATTTGTGACAACCCCTAAACTTAGCTTCTCAACAGCTGCTCAGAGCCCACTGAGTATGTGAGTGTCACAGACACTTTCCAAGATGGTGACCCCCTTTGACAAGTCTGGACCATTGCTGTTCTTGAGAAGCTGAAACTTTAGGCTGGTGCAATCAGGGTCGGACTGGGGGCCCGGGGCCCACCAGGACTGCTGTCCAGGGCCCGCCCCCTACTGTGACACAAAGGTGCTGCTTGGCACGCTTGCCCACACGGTGCATGCGCAGACATCATCGCTTGGCGCACATGCGCAAATGGTACTGCAATGCGCCAAAAAAGGGGTTTTTTTTGGAAAAACAATGTCAGAAAATGGGGTCTGGCCCGGCAGGGGCCCACTAGGGTCTGACAGTCTGACACTGGGTGCAATACGTTCAGTATATAAAATATGCAATTTTAAGCCATATTCACATTTAGGGTTTAGTTCTCCTTTAATGACATAATAAGTTGTTGTTATGGCAGGACCTGAAACAATAAAGTTTAGCCTGGTAATCTCCACCCCTGTGCTCCTTATAGAGACCATCTTCTTTGCCAGGGGGATGAATAGGAGAGGGTCTGAATAGAAGGATGATAATAAAAAAATAGTAGTAACAATAAAACTATAGTCATGCAGAGAATTTGTTTCTTAGCTTTCTGGGTCAGTGACCCCCATTAAAAAGCTGGAATGTCAGACATAGAATGCAAATAATTAAAAAAATATATTAAATAAATATTTAAGGCAAACCAAAAAGTTGTTTAAGAAAAAACTGTCCAGCCACCCAGCTGTTGTTCAGATGCGACTCCCTGCATTTAAGGTTTCATTTCATTTATTCATTCTACTCTATCAATTATTACTCACACAAACAAGGTGGGGAGGTGGGAAGGTGTGGGTTGTGGAGTAGATAACTTCCAGCACCCCGGCCTACTGACAGTCTTTCATGCAACTACACCCAAATGAGTGATGCTTGCTGCAGCAAACCTGAGAGCAAAAGAGAATCTGTGTAGTGCATTAGGCAGAAATTTTTCAGATCACGTCCATTATCACTACTGTCATTTAAAAAACATAACTGTAGGTGGTGCTAAACCCTTATATTTTAGACCTGTGTATGGGAGTATTACAGTGAGGCAGTTTCATTGATTGCTTGCTGATTTGTGCAGTTGGGTGTGGCACAGACACTTCACATTTGAAAAGGAGGATCACTATAGGCACCCTAAAGACATCAATGGACCACTTGTAACCATGGGATTTCAATTCAGTATGCACTTTGCACCTTGTACTGAATCCAGCTTCATTGCTCTCCCACTACTGAATATTCTGAGCATTATAGTTCAGCAACAGCTTAAATGAACCAATGTAGAGTGTGATTTCCACTGTGGATACCCCCTTTGTTTCTCTGTCTCCTCTTCCCCATAAGGGTGATAGTACATGGGTGCTTTTCCACCCATGGGGAAAGCAATTTTCCATGGATGATAATGTGCCTGTGTGCCATCACACTAAATTGTAAGTACTTTTTCAACTTTGTTTTGAAATACAGCATTTATTCAAACTAGTGCCAGTAAATTTTAATATAGGGAAATGCATGTAGGAAATAATTACCCCCCCCCCGACCCCATTCTCAATGTGTACTGTAAATGTGCACAGCTGCTCTCAAGACATTTCAGACCACTCTCCTGTTTCCTTGTGGTGCATAATGGCAGAAAACATGGTCTAACAGATACAGATAGTCTTATGGGATGACATTCAAGGGGTTATTTAATAAGCATGTACAGACATACATACAGACAATCACAAGACTTCTCATTTCTTTCTTTAGTTGCGATGCAGCCTGTGGGAATATTGGCTTTTTGTGCTTCCATTATTAATAAAGTTACATTGTCCACACTATGACCATTTAAATACTGCTGACCGCTGTTGGCTGCTAAATACAAAAGAGCAACTGGTTGGAAAACACTGATAAACCTTAACCATGTTACTGTTGCCATTTTGCCTTATGTTGTCATTTTGACTTTCCGTATCTGCAGTCCCATACCCATTGTCCCTTCTTAGGTTCCATCTCTCTTCTAGAGAAAATTATCCCCACTGCTACAATAGGCACCATCTCTCCTTACTATACCTGCTATCCCATAATTACAGTCCCTTCCCAGAGAGACTATTATCCCACTGCTACTATAGGCACCATCTCTACCTACTATACCTGCTATCCCACAGTCACGGTTCATTCCCAGAGACTATTAACCCACTGCTACTATAGGCATCATCTCTCCCTACTATACCTGCTATTCCACAGTCACAGTCCTTTCCCAGAATCTACTATACAACTGCTACTATATGCACCATATCTCCCTACTGTACCTGCTATCCCACAGCCACAGTCCCTTCCCAGAGACTATTATCCCACTGTTACTATAGGCACCATCTCTCCCTACTTTAACTGCTATCCCACAGCCACAGACAGTCCCTTCCCAGATACTATTATCCCACTGCTACTACAGGCACCATCTCTCCCTACTATACCTGCTATCCCACAGTCACAGTCCCTTCCCAGAGACCATTATCCCCACTGTTACTATAGGCACCATCTCTCCCTACTATACCTGCTATCCCACAGCCACAGACAGTCCCTTCCCAGATACTATTATCCCACTGCTACTACAGGCACCATCTCTCCCTACTATACCTGCTATCCCACAGTCCCTTCCCAGATACTATTATCCCACTGCTACTACAGGCACCATCTCTCCCTACTATACCTGCTGTCTCACAACCACAGTCCCTTCCCAGAACCTATTATATAACTGCTACTATATGCACCATCTCTCCCTACTATACCTACTATCCCACAGCCACAGTACCTTCCCAGAGACTTTTATCCCACTGTCACTATAGGCACCATCCCTCCCTACTATACCACAGCCACAGTCCCTTCCCAGAGACTATTATCCCACTGTTACTATAGGCACCATCTTGCCTTAATATACCTGCTATCCCACAGCCACAGTCCCTTCCCAGAGATTATTATCCCCATTACTACTACAGGCACCATTTCTCCCTACTATACCTGCTATCCCACAGCCACACTCCCTTCCCAGAGACCATTATCCCCACTGTTACTATAGGCACCATCTCTCCCTACTATACCTGCTATCCCACAGCCACAGTCCCTTCCCAGATACTATTATCCCACTGCTACTACAGGCACCATCTCTCCCTACTATACCTGCTGTCTCACAACCACAGTCCCTTCCCAGAACCTATTATATAACTGCTACTATATGCACAATCTCTCCCTACTATACCTACTATCCCACAGCCACAGTCCCTTCCCAGAGACTATTATCCCACTGTTACTATAGGCACCATCTCTCCCTACTTTACCTGCTATCCCACAGCCACAGTCCCTTCCCAGAGATTATTATTCCCATTGCTACTACAGGCACCATCTCTCCCTAATATACCTGCTATCCCACAGTCACAGTCCCTTCCCAGAGATTATTATCCCCACTACTACTACAGGCACCATTTATCCCTACTATATCTGCTATCCCACAGCCACACTCCCTTCCCAGAGACCATTATCCCCACTGTTACTATAGGCACCATCTCTCCCTACTATACCTGCCATCCCACAGCCACAGTCCCTTCCCAGATACTATTATCCCACTGCTACTACAGGCACCATCTCTCCCTACTATACCTGCTATCCCACAGCCACAGTCCCTTCCCAGATACTATTATCCCACTCCTACTACAGGCAACATCTCTCCCTACTATACCTGCTGTCTCACAGCCACAGTCCCTTCCCAGAATCTATTATATAACTGCTACTATATGCACCATCTCTCCTTACTATACCTGCTATCCCACAGCCACAGTCCCTTCCCAGAGTTTATTATCATTATTAATTACACTGCAGGTAAATTTGTTGTAGCTGACCCTAACTGGTGATTTACCCGTCAGCTTGCAACCCAAGCTGCAAGCACTATTTTACCCTACTATACAGAACCACTGTCCCTTCCTAGAGCTTATCATATCCACTATTATTTGTGCTGCTGCGAAGCTTGCAGCACAGTCAAGAAGTATATTTTTGGTGCAATATTGAGTTTCCCCATACTAACTACAACTGCTGCTCTGAAGAAATGCAATATGTGCAGCTCTGACTGGCTCGATAGCACTTACTACAATTACCAACACCCTCCAAAAAATAAGCAGGGCATTGTGCGTTACTGGAAAATGTAGCTGCAACCTTTTGAGTTGTACAGAACATTGATTCATTTCCTAGAAATGTATAGCAGATACAATTACAAATACTGACCTTAAAGCAATAAGCTAGGGAGAGAAACATTACACCAGGAAATCATTATAACAATTTTCTACAGACAAATCTGGATGAATCAGTTTGTGACTGTGTAATACAACATTTGTAATCATGTTATCGCTTTATAAAATAAGTGTTCTGAATGCCGAATCAGTGAATCTGCAGATGTAGAGCTGAATTAAAAAACTAATGTGCTAGAATATGCAGGCTACCCACATGCTGCAATTGATGCAACAGAACTATACTCTAAGTATATAAAGAAAAGTCATAGACAATATTCATACTTACCGCACATGTAGGTAATCATTGCTTTAAAACAAGGATGTTGCTGATGCATGTGGCACATATACACAGTGGCGTAACTAGCAATGGTGCAAGGGGTGCAACTGCACCAGGGTCCATGGCCCCTGCTCCCCCGATGAGGCTCCGCATTCCTGGAGTAAATGTTCCTTGCCAAAACATATTTTGAATAAAGTTTACCACTAGATGGCGCATGTGATGTCATCAGCAGCTGCCCTACGATCTCCTACTTTTGGTTCCTGCTGCTCTCCAAACCAGCATTTGTGCTCCAGCAGCAAGTTGTTGGTCACCTAGACTTTTCCAAAACGTCTGCTGGGTGTGAGTTTACCATAGTTTGTGGGGGAAGTGATAGAAGCCTGTTGTTCTGGTGGGCCTCTTGTATGTGCCGAGTCCTCAGTACTCCCACCAAACATCTCTTTATTGTCCCATGTGTCGGTGATTTGCTTTCACGGGGTATGGAGGATTTGTGGCCTAGCCATGCCCCCGTGCCCCAGGCTTTCCTGTCCCTGTTTCCTCCCGGTCTACACACTATATATAATGAGTGCCGAAGGCTCTATCCGGAGTAGGCAAACCCTCTCCAGGTCACGACCATAGTGAAGTACTGTTGAGTGTTCCAAAATGGCTGCTTGTTGTGAGAGATACGGAACTTATACCTGCAGGGCAACTACAACTACCAGAATCCTCTGTGGCAATAGTTGCAAGATCACATTCATAAACTCTTTGTGTAAATTACTGTATACATTGTAACTTTATAGGAAAGAGAGACTGTGCCTGGAGAGCTTTACCCTGCATTGTGCTTTTATTACCTGACTGTCTATTGAATAAAGCTCTTTGATCATTATGTTTAAAGGGCATGTAAAGGCAAAAAAACAAAAACCCAATTTTTACTTTCTTTTTTTTTAAAAGGTTTTTATTTTCATTTTACAATAAACAAGAAAGAAAGGAAAGGAAGAAAGAGGAAAGAAAGAAAGAGAGAGAATGCACAGTGTTTAACATAGTACATATAAAGAGGTAGCTGCTCTATAAACGTATGCTCATCTTGTTACAAACAGATTAGAGACGGGCTAGCCGTAATACAAATGAGAGTGACCACAGAAGCATCACTAATCATCAACTAAGTGAATATCAAGCCAGGGGGCCCACACCTTCTGGAATTTCGCAGGGGAGCCTCGAGATTCATAAGTTATTCTAAATTTTTACTTTCTTTAATGAAAAAGAAAACTATCTCCAATATGCTTTAATTAAAAAATGTGTACCGTTTTTTTTTAAGAAACCTGACTGTATGCAGTGAAATTCTCCCTTCATTTACTGCTGTGGATAGGAATTGTCAGATAGTCCCTAACTGCTGAGCAGGGAAACAATCATACTTATGAACAGCAGGGGGAGCCCCCGTCTTACTTCCCAGCCATGCAGAACTCAGCAGCTTTGTTTATGACGATCCCTAAGCAGCCCAGACCACACTGAGCATGTGCACAGTCTTAGTCTTGCACAGTTGTTTAACAAAGTTACAAGGTAGTGATCCCCTGTAGCCAACTTTGAAAGCATAAATTATTTGTTTTATAAGGCTTGTGGTGCAATAAGTTAATATTTATATATAGTATACAAAATACAGCATTTCTAGCCTTATTCTATTTTAGACTTTACATGCCCTTTAAGGGCCTTGTGACTTTGTAAAGAAGGTTTAGGTGTTGGTAATTATTCAGCAGGGTAATTAATGTTTGCCCACACATGCTGCTGTGTCCATTCTGGTTTTGGGCACAAGAAAGATTGCTGTTTTTTTTTAGTAATTGTTTTACCACTTTTTCACCATACATTTAGTTTGCCATTAACTTGCAATAGAGTAGTACTGAAGACTGATTAGTGCTGTGTACAGTATAAGACTCTGAATATATGAAATGGAATAACTTTTGAATGAAGCGTCTCCTATACTGCACTGCTATACTTTTTGTGAAATAATAAACTTTTTTTTAAAGGAGAACTAAACCCTGAAAATGAATATGGTTAGAAATTCCATATTTTCTATAATGAATTTATTGAACAAGTCAAAAGATCTCTATAGTAGTAATGGTGCAGGCCTTCATTGGTGTCACAGGAGTCTCCCATCTTCGATTTTGGTTGGAGTGTCTGCGACACTGGCTGATTCTGTTAAAGGAAAACTTTACCCCCAAAATGAACACTTAAGCAAAATACAGTTTACATCATATTAAGTGGCATATTAAAGAATCTTATCAAACTGGAATATATATTTAAGTAAATCTTGCCTTGAGCCACCATTTCGTGATGGTATGTGTGCTGCCTCAGAGATCA
Source organism: Xenopus petersii (assembly GCA_038501925.1). Classification (NCBI taxonomy): domain Eukaryota; kingdom Metazoa; phylum Chordata; class Amphibia; order Anura; family Pipidae; genus Xenopus; species Xenopus petersii. Next base: position 131,513,169 of record CM076675.1, read on the forward strand.
CCTGACCAGAAATACTGCAGCTCTAACTGTAACAGGAATAAGTTTTTAAGCAAAAGACACAACTCTGTCTGTTAATTGGTTTGTTGCTATGTTCATGTGCACAGTGAATTGAACGATCCCAGGGGATGCCCTTATTTTTTAAACTGGCAATTTTCTATTTATGATTACCCAATGGCACATACTACTATAAAAGTATATTATTATGAAAATGGTTTACTTACATGAAGCAGGGTTTTACATATGAGCTGTTTTGTGCAATATCTTTTTATAGAGACATACATTGTTTGGGGAATATAGTTTTACTTTAATGCCTTTAATAGTGGCTTGGATGATTTCTTGGACAGACATAATATCAAAGGCTATTGTGATACTAAATTCTATAGTTAGTATAGATATGGGTATATATAGTTTTTCTGAGAGTAGGGAGGGGTGTGTGTATGGATGCTGGGTTTTCATTTGGAGGGGTTGAACCTGATGGGCTTTGTCTTTTTTCAAACTGATTTAACTATGTAACTATGTAACTATGTAACTATGTAACTCACATGCTCAGTGTGTTTAAGCAGGTGTTGAGAAGCTAAACTTAGGGGTCATCGCAAATTATCAAGCAGAAAAGAGGTTTGCCTGTCATATAAGCTGATGCTATAGGTCTGGTTATTAAATTCTGATACTAATTGTGCTGGTTTCTGAGCTGCCATGTGCCAATAATCTGAATTATTTATTAATCAGTCTTTAATTGTGACATTTATATTATTTATATTCAGCATATGGGCATCAGTTCCTTAGCTCAGTGACAGCAGCACAGAGCATGTGCAGTGAATCAGCAGTAAAAAAACATGGGGAGCTACAGGACAATCTTTAGAGACACAGATCTTCCCTGCTAAATGGCTGTGCTTGTCTTGGGCTGGTACAGACGCATAAAACATAATGTACACCATTTCTGCCCTACTTTTTTATTTAAGCTTTAGTTTTCCTTTAAGATCCTACTACCTATTTAGTTTCATAACTTTTATTTTTAATCATACTTAGTTAATACAAACTCATAACTTGGGCCTTCTAACTTGAAGGTAAAGATATTTTACATAGAGATCCTGTTTCTAAAATGTGCAAAATCTTCACTCATAAACACCGAAGAGCATTGGAGTTTTTATTATAAATCTCTCTCTTCCTTGTGTAAATAAACCAAATATATGAAAAAAAAGAAAGGATGAAAAAACACACTTCATTGATATTTGTGTCTACCAAAATCCAATAATGTATGTGTGTGGGAAAAAGGAAGTGAATAAAAAAATGGAAAATATCTTCAGTATTATTCAGTAGTTACTAATGGAGTCCCACAGGGATCTGGCAGGGCCATATTTTACATTCTTTATACTAAAATAAGTATTCATTCCCATCTAATTGAATTAAGGTACATCACAATAATTAAATGTAGTTGTACATAAGAGACTGAAATTAGTGTAATTAAAAGTGGAGAAATTGAATCGAACATTTCAAACTGGAACATGTTTGTACCTTTTATAGCTATCTGCAATGGAACCTGGGGTTCCCAGTATTCACTATGCTTTCTATGAAAAATATACACACACTGTTTTATTGATCTAAAATGTGCTGCCTGCAAACTAGATAAAACTATAGACGTTACAGTACAGTTGCAGTAATGTTAAAAACATGCATCTTCCACAAATTGTAGACCCCAAGTTTTCATTAACTGAAATAACTCTAAAATACACAATATGAAATCTGAGCATTTATTTTGTGTATTTTGATAAAAGCTCATACGTTCCCCTTTAAAAAAGAAATAGTGCCACTAAACCTTTAAACCTAAACTATAATTTTAAAGGGGTTGCTCACCTTCAAGTCTTTTTCCCAGCTTAGTTTCAGATTGTTCACCAGAAATAAAGACTTTTCCCAACAACTTTCTATTTGTGACTGTTTTTCTAATATTGTGTAAAGTTTCATTTTTCACCTTCTTTAGCAGCTCTCGGGGGGGGGGTCACCGACTCTTTAACGGTTATAAATTGATACATTTAGTTGATACATTTGTTGTCTTTGTCCCTGTTAAGCAGAATCCATGGGTTTCATTAAAGGCAGCTATTAGAATTGATACAATAGTTGCTAATACTCCACAGATACTGCTGAGAAATGTATTAACTAAATGTATCAAATTGTAACAGTTAAAGAACAGTTAAGAATGCTCCTGGATCACTGAGCTGCCAGACTGAAATACTAGAGACTGAAACATAAAACTTTAAACTTCAATTTTGGGAAAACTTTTTTTTTTTAAAAAAAAGATGGAAAGCAAGTGAAAAAAGTCTTTGTTTATGGTGAACAATCGGAAAACAACTCAACTGAAAAAACTGTTTAAAATGTGAACAAACCCTAAAAATTAATATGATTAAAAATGCCATGATTTATATCCTGAACATATTATACTGTACCAGCTTAAAGTTTCAACATCTCAATATCAGCAATGATCCAGGACTTCAAACTTGTTACAGGGTGGTCACCATCTTGGAAAGTGTCTGACACTCATTTGCTCATTGGGCTCTGAGCAGCTTTTGAGAAGCTAAGCTTAGGGGTCATCGCAAATTATCAAGCAGAGAATCAGGTTGGCCTGTAATATAAACTGATGCTACAGGGCTGATTATTAAACCCTGAAGTTAGTTGCACTGCTTTCTGCACTGCCATGTAGTAATTAACGGTATTAATTTCTAATCAGCTCTATATTGTGACATTTATATTCTGTGTACTGTATATTGTGAGCCGGCCCCTAAGCTCAGTAAGTGACAGCAGCACAGAGCATGTGCAGTAAATCAGCAGAAAAGAAGATGGGGAGATACTGGGACAACTTTGGAGGCACAGATCTAAAGGGCATTTGGTTCCCTTTTACTGGTACAAAAACCCAAAACATAATGTGCAACATTTATAGTCTACTTCTTTAGTTAGGTTTTAGTTCTCCTTTAAGCAAAGGCAAACATTTGTATCTTAGAATTGCCCTTTGCTACATAAGGACATTTTTGTGATGATGAATCCATAGCACAGGTATAAAACAAAGTTAAGCAATATATCAACAACCAACTGCCTAATGTTAATTTGTAGCAGACTACTCTTACCCCAGTGTTCCTTTTCGAAATATGTTAGACATTTAAGATTTCAAAAAGCTTGTCCTAGAGCAATCATCAATATATCTAATGAAACAGCAAGTCCCTAATTGTCAATTCCGGAAAACATTTAATAAAACATTTTAGGCTCTTCTAGCATCTTTCTTTGTATAGCTCCCTTGCACAGGAGCAGCTTTACTACTGGCAGCTAGGCACAAAGTACTTTTAAATTAGCTTAAAGCAGTGATCCGCAACCAGTAGTTTGTGAGCAACATGTTGCTCTCCAACCCCTTTGATGTTGCTCCTAGTTGTCTCAAAACAGGTGCTTATTTTTGAATTCCTGGCTTGGCAAGTTTTGGTTGTATAAAAACCAGGTGTACTGCCAAACAGAGCCTCCATGAAGGTTGCCAATCCACATAGGGGCTGCCAAGTGGCCACAGCACTTATTTGGCACCCCAAGAAAACTTTTCATGCTAGTGTTGCTCCCCAACTCCTTTTACTTCTGAATGTTGCTCACTGGTTCAAAAGGTTGGGGATCCCTGGCTTAAAGTGAGAAGTGGCTAGTTTCCAGACCTGAGGTAACCTGACTGTTTGACAAGGAAATATCTACAATGAAAATAAAAAACGTACCATTGATTGGACTTAAATGCTGAATGCAGTTTAGGGGAAATATTGCTAGTGGCTGCCTGGTGGATTCCTAACAAAATGCTGGCATTAGAGTGTACATTTGATACAGTTGTAATGGCCTTCATTATGACCGGTGTCCAGAAAATTGCTATTTGTGCTGAGTCTCAGAAGGCAACATGTATATCTGTGGGAAGCCCAGTTTATTCAATTATGAATAATGTCTTCATTATTTTGTCAGTATGATGGCTCTAATTAACTACAAGATGAGAAATAGTGAATAAAAACAATTTTTTGATTGAACAGATGGTTTTGTTTGGTGTAAAGTTGTTAACAGGTGAAATTAATCACTTTACTTATGAATCTAATTATTTTTACCATAGTCTGGAGTCTGTGTCTGGCCTAAAAATATCCTGCAAGCACCTCTTATGACCATATGCTATTTATTGTCTTTAAGAATACTCATATACATGGGCAGTATGTCTGTATGCTAAGCATCTTACAGATACAAAGGAATAGACAGTTTTAAAAACCACATGCAAATTGATTATTTGGATTACATGTCTGCAGCTAAGTGCAATAAAAACCCATCTTAGTTCAACTGAAATGAATTTCTATTGATCGACAGTGAGCTGATGGATAGGCAGAAAGCACAGGAGCTGTAGCTGGCGCAGGCTATCTCCTTGAGGGTCAGGTTAGCAGAGCATCAGGTAGCCCTTCCAAGAATTCAGAACACTGAAGACATGGAGAACATAAACCAAGAGAGAGCAGTGTATACAGGTGGTAATACATCCAGGCATTGGTCATCTTGGAAAACACGATCTGCAAATAAATATTGTAAACTCACTGTGATAGATTTAGAAATGCAGATTTTATTGAAATTCAACTCCCAGCATCCCATTAACAGCCTACTATCAATTGTGTGGCAGGTTGCTTGTCTATGGATAAACATACAACTGAAAGGTTACCATCAAAACCCCACTTAACTCTCTTGTAGGGTACTTGCATTAAAAAAACTGTGATTTTGTTACATTCTGAACATGGTCATTCAGAACTCCAGCAGTGCCAGGGCCCTGTATATTTCTCCTACACATACCCAATGATGGCTATGCTGACCCCTGTGGAATATAATTATATGGGCAGAATACAAAACACATAAAAAACATTGCACAAGTCCATTAACTAATTTGTGTAATATAACAAGCCGCTTTATCAGGAATCAGGAATGTACAACCTAAATATGTACAAGTGGAAGATGAAGATGAACTACACTGGACATTCATATACTCTAGGTTTACGGTTTACATTGGCTTAGAGAAATTACTATTCTAGGCCACCATCTAGTCTTCATCAAATGGTGATAGGGAGCTCCTAGCAAATGGCCCTGAATACAGGTACCCCATTTGGGTATACTGTTAAGGACAGGGAGGACCAAATGTTGTAATAATTCTTACTCTGGTCCAGTATTGAATGTATGTTTCAACTGAAAGTAGTCTGACTTGTAAAATGGGATAGATGGATAATAATAATATAATTCCAGATACAGCAAAATCAATACATTTACACATATTTTATGAGTAGCAAAGGTACATCAACGTACGTTCACACCAGAAAACCATATATTTTTGGAAAAGTACGCATTCCCCCATATCCAAATTGGGTATTTTGTCTTTCTTTTACAAAGTGCCAAGCCGCAAAGTTTCCTAAACTTGTAAATTTTTTGGTTACATTTTCAAAAATCACTTCAAAGCTTCCACTTTGCAGTATCTTATTCCCACATATAATTAGGTACAAAGATTAAACAACCTAAATATTAATATCTGGAGTCCACTGAACTGATGCCCAATGGTTTATTGAAGTACATGGCATGTAAAGACTCTAAAATCTACCTTGTGCATATCTGTTTGATGGCTTACATTTTACCCTAATTTATAAATACACTGCCAGTTTTATGTGTGTTAACAGCAATAAAAAGTATGGGGACCCCTGAAAAATATATATTTTTGGAAAGTACACATTTCCCCAAATCTAAATTGGGTAATTATATTATCCTACTCATAACAAACAAACTGCAAAGCTACTCTAAAGACAGCAGTTTTTATGACATTTCTGAGAATTGCCTAAAAATATTGCAATTTGTCACATTTATCTCATCTAATTTCTTATATACAATGGAAAACCACCCTAAATATGAATGCCAAGGGTCTACTGAACAGTTTGATGCCCAATATGCATAGCTATACCAAAGCAGATGGCGGACCCCAAATTAAAATAATGATATGAATTTTCTAGCTGACAATTAGCCTTCTGTGAACAAAGCCCCCTGACTGCATATCATGTGCTGCAAGAACCCCTGACAGTACAAAGACCCCCAAAACCCATATATTTTTGGAAAGTAAATATTCAAGGGAATACAAAATTGATAAAAATGTGTTTCTACTCCAAGTGATCCAACTGTAAAACATTGCTAAAAAAACATAATGCAAGCATAAAACCACAATAAAATCCCAAAATCAAATACAATTAGGCAAATCAATGAAATAACAAAATAACTGATCTGACAGCATGGTCAGAATGATTGATCCAATAGTCACGCTGTGAAATGATAAAAAAAAATGAATAAAACGTTTTTAGAAAAGTATGTGTGTGCTTGTGTATGCATGTGTGTACAGCTCTAAAAATTTGGTATATGTGTATGTGAGTGTGTAAATATGTGCAAAAGTGTGCATGAGTGAGCAAAAGAAAAAAAGCAAGAAAAGCAAAAAAAACTCAAAAAAACCTACCTTTAGTAAAATGTGTAGTGTATGTGTTGTGTGTGTAAGTGCATATGTGAGTGTGTAAATGGTAAGAGAAAATGTGTAGGAAAGCAGGAAGTGAGCTGAAGAAAGTGGAAGTTGGGTCCTGGGCGGTTGTGTGACGTCCTGTGACAGAGAGGTAAGAATAGGGTCCTGTAGAGATCGTGTCACAGGACCCAAGTTGCAGGCTGGTTGCCTAGAGGGTTGGGGCACATGGGCTCGCTTCCACAGCAGCAATTGCCCATTGGACTGTGTCAGCATCCAAATATTTCATGGAATCATTATGGCTGCAGGATTTCAAGTTCATTCAAACAATTAAATATCTTTTATAGTTATTTTATTATGATGCCAGTGTCTGAGATAAAGACATCTGGTGGATATTAAAAGAGAACTAAAGCCTAACTAAATAAGTAGGCTAGAAATATTGTACTCTATGTTTTGGGCTTTTATACCAGCCAAGGCAACCAGAGCCCTTTAGCAGTGAAGACCTGTGTCTCAAAAGATGCCCCAGTAGCTCCCCATCTTCTTTTCTATTAATTCACTTCAAGTGCTCTGTGCTGCTGTCACTTACTGAGATTAGGGACTGACTCAAAATATACAGTACACATAGATATAAATGTCACAATATACGATTGATTGATTATACAGATATGGTTTAGTTGTCCTTTAAGGCATTTTAAAATATAATATTGGCATTGGCAACTTCCATTGAGTGGTTTGTGTTTTATTATTAATCACTGACTCGTAAGGCAATGGCAATTTGCATTCAACTAGCATGTAGGTACGTAATATACTTTAATAAAAAATGTGGACCGTTTTTATAAGAAACTTGACTGTATGTAGTGAAATTCTCCCTTCATTTACTGCTGTGGATAGGAGTTGTCAGATGGTCCCTAACTGCTGAGCAGGGAAACAATCATACTTATGAACAGCAGGGGGAGCCCTCACCTTACTTACCAGCCATGCAGAACTCAAGCAGCTTTGTTTATGATGATCCCTAAGCAGCCCAGACCACACTGAGCATGTGCACAGTCTTAGTCTTTCAAAGATGTATAACAAAGTTACAAGATCGTGACCCCCTGTAGCCAACTTTGAAAGCATAAATTATTTGTTTGATAAGGCTTGTGGTGCAGTAAGTTCATGTTTATATTTAGTATACAAAATACAGCATTTCTAGCCTTATTCTATTTTAGACTTTCCATGCCCTTTAATAGTTTACCCCATTGTCTGGTTTATCCACAGGCACACAGTATAGTAACTTTGTCAGAACCCATACAATGGAGAAGCATGATTGGGGAAAACTGTACCCTGATAAAAATAAAATTGTAGCTTCACTGGACAATGGTTTATTGGCTGTTAAATATAAAAAGTGTTATACTGTAAGTCGTGTCTCACATTAAAAAAATGTAAATATAAAAAATATAGCATTTGCTTATGACAATTATAAACCAAGCCATTAGTTATTTGGTAGCTGATGTTGACTAGTAATCCCATGTCTGGTATAAATCCTGGTACTTAAAATATATGAGGGCTTTTTACTATTCTCACATTCTTAACTGTTTCATTTATACATATATCCATTGAAGAAGGAACCTATAAAAATATATCCCAGGCTTCCTTGTTAGGAGATGAACAGCCAAGTGCATATACAGTGTTACCCCCACTTAGCAGTACATGCTGGAATCTGGTGTAGCATCTGTTTTGCCCCAAACAAGGTACCATCTTAGGCTTAGTGAAATTTCTGGGGTGAAGAAGTTTGAGAGGCTAGACAGACAAGCACACCATAGATTCAATTAAATGTGCGTGTTTTACAAATAATAAACCAATGTATTCTCTTGTTTTGTTTTTGATGGATCCCTCTTCTCCCCTTTCTACCATTCAATTCAATCATCACCCATTGCCCTTTTCACCTCTTACTGCATTGAAGGGAATTATTCCGTTATAGAAGCTCTACACTATTATTTTAGGGCTGGCTATTTAATATGCTGACATAAGCCTCTTTCTTAAAATGACAGCATACATGTCAATGTTATTGTTACAGGGTCAGCTCTGCTTGGTAATATTTGCAGGTGAAATATTTTTTCTACTCAGGTTATTGCCCCTGAAGTGTTACAGTTCACATTGGATTTAAGGATAAATATGTATCTAAGAGATCATGTTTTAAGCCAAGGTCAACTTCAATGAGTAAAAATATTTCAGGAAAACCCAATATTTCAGTATTTTACCTGTTAAGTTCATTGCAACATTTCTGGCAGCTTAATGCTGCTTTCATGCAGTTGTGAATAAACACTGTTTAGATTCCCTGTAGAAGTGATTTATGAGGATTAAACATTTATTTCCAAAAGTTACAAGTTTCAGAACAAAAGATTGTTTGTAGCACTGAGAGACAGTCTTTTCCACCTTACTTCCCCCAACACAAAGCTAGTGAATCAGCGTAGACACCTCAGTTTCACAGGCCATTCAAGGAACATTATTAAATCACAGAATGTGCACAAAGGGGGCTGCAAAGCACAGAATGCTTCATTCACAGGGCAGACAAGCTCAGGATGAAGTATTTCTGGGCTAGGAACATATCCAGAGAAAGTTCCCACCAGTGTTTCCAAAGGTCAGGAGAGAGAATCTGGCTTAGCACATGTCCTAGGCCTCCTTCCTGAATTAGTCCTGGGCTTTTGTTATTCCTACTAGGCATCTCCACAAATAAATCTTCTCAGGGTGCATATTTACAGCAAGTTTAATAAGATGTCAACTGATTGCTTAGTGCTGACCAAGCAGCCCAGCAACCAACACAATCCACCCTCTCTTGTTAGCCATGTATCTGTCCTTTCCTACAGCCATATTTCTTACTAGCTCTATTACAATGTTGCTAGCTAGGTTTGTTTTATCTTCAGGTTCATTTTGTTTATTAATGTCACCAATTTGCGGGTTTAGGAACCTCTGTCTTCTGTGTGCATAATTTACAATGTACAACAAATTAATGAAGGCAGATATTAATAACACATTTATAATGCGGTCATACAAAGACATTTATAGAGTCATTGAGTGGCTAGGGGACATAACATGACAGCTTCTAATTGAACAGTCATTAGTTTTTAAGCATCCACAGTTCCATTTCCTACTTCCAGTAAAACTATTATTGTATGCCCTAAGGTTTGATAAGGGATAGCAAATAAAGGCATCCAGATCTTACCTTTTCAAAGACCCTTCCGTGTAGGTATGTAAAGCTGGCCATAGATGCACTGACCCTTTCGTCTGGCGGATATCGGTCGTTTGGTCGATCGGACAGGTTTTGATTTTGACCCGACCGATCCCGCCGGAGCCCATTGCGCATCGTAATCGGATCGTTCTAGCCATGCTCGTTAATGGCATATCAGGGACAGATCCACTCATTTGGCGATGTCGTTTGTCGGTGTCTATGGCCACCTTTAGTTGTGGAAAAATACTTCCAGATGGACATTTTTGTGTGGCTAAACACATGTGGGGGGCTTTAAATAGACCCCCTTTTAGGCAGGTTGGGCTGATATGAATTGCAAGCCATGCTACACGCAATCTAATCATCTCATCCTTGTAGCCAGTCATAAACTTCCTTCAACATAGTGGGGGTATATTTCCATACAGGCATGGATATTATTGTACAAAACTTGTCTTAATATATTTCATTTTGAGATCACCCAGGAGGGAATATTTACATTAGGAGGGTCCGAACATTAACAAAACATAAATGCTGAATTGTCAGATAGAGGTGGAATTATGTTTCTATCTGCAAATCAAAAAGTGCAAAAAGTGTTTTAAAGAAATGACAATATTATATACTGTCGTGCTGCACTAGTACAATGGGTGTGTTTGCTTCAGAAACTCTACTATATATTTATATAATACACAAAAGCTATGAATATCTTGGAAATTATATCCTTATAAACGGAGAGTTCTGATGTCATCGGTTATAAATGGTGAGTTCTGATGTAATTTCTGTCACATGACTCACTGAGACTTGTGTATTATAATAAATAAAGTACCCCCAGTTGTAAAATATAAGGATATTAGAAGTTACCTCGGAGTTTCATGACCTGTATAAAAACACTCTGCCTTCGGCCTCGTGTTTTTATATGGTCATGAAACTCCTCGGTGACTTATAATATCCTTATATTTTACAAGAGGGGGTACTTTATTCACTATATAAACAAGCTTCTGTGTAGCCATGGAGGCAGCCATTCAGACCTGAATAAAGGAGAAAGGCCCAGGATACACAGCAGTTAACAGATAAGCTCTGTAGCATACAATGGGAATGTTCAGGACATATCTGTTATCTACTGCATATCCTGTGCTTGAATGGCTGCCCCCATGGCTACACAGCAGCTTGTTTATATAAACTATAGTAGAGTTCCGAAGCAAACACACCCGTTTTACCAGTGCAGGGCAACACTACATTATATTGTCATTCCTGTAATCAGTATGGTTGATGCAACCATGTGGATATTTAGGCAACAAAAAACAATCCCACTGCTAAAAGTTAGCCATTCCACTTCCAACTTTGTCTGGTAAATTGACTCAATAAAATGCCACAAAACTACAGAACCAAATGTCAATTCGGCATCATGGAGAGGAAAATTATTTTCTTATTGCACCATGAATATAAATCATTATTACATCTGTTCTTTATTACTAGAAACATACCCAGACTATTTTGGGCCCCTAAATTTGAATCCAACAATGCCACCTATCTTGGGAGGGAATTCCTTAACTTGAAGGGGTTGTTCACCTTTAAATTAACTTTTAGTATGACGTAGAGAGTGATATTTTGAGACAATATGCCATTTGGTTTAATTTTTCTTATTTGTGTTTTTTGAGTTATTTAGCTTTTTATTCAGCAGCTCTCTAGTTGGCAATTTTAGCAATATAGTTGCTTGGGTCCAAATTACCCCAGCAACCTTGCATTTTTTTTAATAAGAGACGAATTTAAATAGGAGAGGACTGAATAGAAAGATGAGGAAAACAAAGTAGCAATAACAATAAATGTGTAGCCTTACCGAGCATTTGAATTTAGATGGGGTCAGTGACCCCCATCTGAAAGCTGGAAAGTGTCAGAAGAAGGTGGTGAATAATTCAAAAGCTATTAAAAGTAAATAATGAAGACCAATTGAAAAGTTGCTTAGAATTGTCCATTCTATAACATACTAAAAGTTCATTTAAAGGCAAACCACTCCTTTAACTGCCCTTTTAATTTGACCTGATTCTTGTAGAGAATCCTAAATTACTCCAGTCTCTATTATCACCAGCACTGTTACTGTTTCTTAAAAAAAATTAAAAGGATACTATACAGCTGGTGTATATACAGTGTTTATACAGTGTATATCAGTACATGGATGTCCAATTGTGAAATTACTTAAATATTAATACTACTAAATGAATCATTGATGAATTCTAGCTCATTATTGTTCATTAATTGTATTACTTGTGAATTTTAGTAATTTATTGCAGGGTTTTGTTGTTCAGTGATTGTGTCTAAATTCTCATATTGTACATGATCTCCTGGAATGTTCCTGCTCAACACTAGGTGTTTGACTGTATTAACAATAGTTGCCATAATATGCTCTACATATCATGCATTTTACTTTTTCTGAAAATGTATTGTCTATTCTGCTATCATGATCTATAATTAAGTATATAAACCCCTAAAACAATAACAGTCTCTGTGGATCATATATATATATATATATATATATATACAGTATATATATATATATATATATATATATATATATATATATATATATATATTTTTTATATATATATATGTTGTTGAACAGGTGTATTTGTTAGTGTTTTAACTGCCATTGCCACTGTTGTCCTATTTACAGTATCTTATTATATTCATACAGGTATGGGATTCCTTATTTGGAAACCCATTATCCTGAAAGCTCCAAAGTAATGGAAGTTTATCTCCTGGACCTATACAGTCTATTAAAAGTAATATATTTATTTTTTATATTATTTTCTTTTTTCTCTTAAATAACAACACAGTACTTAGATGATAACTTGGATGACTTAGACTCAGTAATTAAATGATAGCTAGCATAAAGCTTGTCTGGAAAACCCCAGATCCCAATCATTCCTGATAATAGATCACATACCTGTACTATCCCTTTCTGGTTCTCTCTTGGTAGACTGCCAGGCTGCTGCTGATGCAAAAAGCGTATTACTGCCAGAATGATTCAGCATGCTGTAGTTTTACCCATCAGGCAATGGGAGTTTTCTTCCTTTTTACTGATAAAAAAAAAGCCTTCAATGCCAAGTGCTAATGACAATGTGTCATGATTTAAAGCTTTTAGGCAAATTGGACAGCACCCAGTAGAAGCACATACTGCACTTTATACAAAGGATGTGCAAGGACTAAGGTTCAGTGTCTTTACTTAAATATGACTGGGTAGCAGAAAACAGATTGGCCACTCACATGTTCACATATGTTTTTTTAATATTAAATTGAATTATCCTGCAGACTGCAGTCATTAGAGGCACTGATCTTTGACCTTTGAAACAACTGACTGGCCATTCTCCAGCTTTTTATAAACCATAGGCCCCTTCCATAGGCCTTCACACTGCAAAAGCCACCATCAGGGAAGGGGACAGGATGGAATCTTGTCAGGGCCCCAACAACAGTGGGAGTCTCAGACAGATGCAACTGTTTGATTATCCAGAAAGCTTTGAATTACAGGAAGGCCATATTCTCTGGACAAAAATTAGACCCGCTATTTGGCGCTGATCCAAACATCAGAGAGAGTCGCTATTATAAATGCGTCTTTTATTTAAAACACAGTGCGGTGTACATGGCAGTGGGTATGTGCAGAAACTAACGCATTTCGTGCCCTTACGGCACTTCCTCAGAGCGCCAGATAGCAGATCTGGTTTTTGTATACACATACTGGACGGAAGTGGCCGGGTCCCGCGAGAGCTGCGATCAACGGAGAGACGCTGCACAGCCAAGGGTGAGCTCCGCTTCTGTTATACATCCTCATTATTGTTCATATTCTCTAGAGTCCATTTTAAAGGGGTTGTTCCAGTAATGTCTTCCACCCCACCCCTCTAGATGTGCGGTTTACTTACCGCCGCAATGTGACGCGATCTCCAGCTGTCTCCTCGGGGGAGCGGGCTGTGGTATTCTGAGAGAATTTGCAATTTGTTTTCATTTTTTATTATTTGTTGTTTTTGAGTTATTTGGCTTTTTATGCAGGAGCTTTCCAGTTTGCAATGTTTGGCAATCTGGTTGCTAGGGTCAAAATTACCCTAGCAACCATGCATTGATTTGAATAAGAGACTTGATTATGAATAGGAGAGGGCCTGAACAGAAAGGTGCGTAATAAAAAGCAGCATTAACAATACACATGTAGCCTTATAGAGCATTTGTTTTTAGATGGGGTCAGTGACCCCCTTCTGAAAGCTGTAAAGAGACGAATAGTTAAAAAACTATAAAAAAATAAATAATAAAGATTAATAGAAAAGCTGCTTAGAATTTGCCATTCTATAACATACTAAACGTTAACTTAAGGTAAACTACCCCTTTAAGCAAATAATTCACATTTTTAAAAATGCTTTTCTTTTCTGTGTAATAATAAAAACAATCCTATTTTATTTGATCTAAACTAAACTGCCCAAATCCAGCCTTAACATAACAGCCTTAACAACCGAGCATTCCAGATAATAGATCACATACTTGTACAGCATATATTAGATAAGGTTGAAAAAAAGTAATAGAGACATTTCTACCTAGTTTCTAGTCTATTAAGGTAAAATAAAAGTTGTCAATGTCTCCAGTTTGCCACAGGGGCTAACAAATTGTCTCCAACACTGCAGTTGGACCATTACCTATTGAGACCTATTGAGAAAACGACCATGTTTATTACATAATAACATAGTGAGTTAGGTTGAAAGAAGACAAATGTTCATCAAGTTCAACTGTTTAAGTCTATATAAAACCTGCCTGACTGCATGCATCAGATTGGGAAAAATTCCTTCTTGACTCCAAGATGGCAATCAGACCAGTCCCGGGAACAGCTTGTATCATGAGCTATCTCCCATAACGCTGTATTCCCACACTTCTTAAAGCTATATAATGTATCAGCATCTACGACTGATTCAGGGAGAGAATTCCACATCTTCACAGCTCTCACTGAAAAAAACGCCTTCCCAATATTTAGACGGAACCTCCTTTGTTCTAATTTTAATGTATCAACATATCAACATGTCAACATGACAAATTCAGGGAGAGAAATACCAGTAGTCTTATTTACTCACTTATTAATAAGGCACCCAACCCATCCTTAAACTATGCACTGTATCTGAAAAAGGATTTTACTACAGTTGTCACAGTCTGGCGCAGAACAGATTTAGATGATTGCAACCCTAGCTAGGCCACCCACACACCTCCCAAGTTTAAATCTGGTCTGCTCCTACAAATGGAGCCATCCTGGGGACTGGGCAAGCAGAAGATTTTCACCACTCTTTTAATCTCCCACTAAGACCCTAGGACCCAATATTCTAGGGAAGGATTTTTTAATCACAGCCCCCCCCCAACTTCTGCCTTACAATATTCAAAGATTGTTACCCTAAAGCTGAAGCTCTTCCTGCATGAAGCAAAAAGTACAATTTAAATATTCCTCAGTAAAGGTGCCCATGTCTTCACAGAATTTGGGTTACACCTTTAGATTGAAGTTGTACAGTAGCAGGTTAATGTGGTAAAAAAATAAGCATAAGTTAACTATGGGAGCAAGCACCTAACTTCTCCCCATACCCGCTTGTATAAATCTAGCTGCAGACTTGTGTGTGTGTGTGTGTGTGTGTGTGTGGGGATGTGGATCCTTGGGTACTCCTCTGGTCCCCATCTACCCATGGAGCCTCCCCACGACATCTGCAGAGTCTTCTGCCCTTATTGTTATGTCACTGGATGTAACGTGACAAAGTAGATATAGTGCTCAAAAAACCCACTGATACCTGAGTGGTTTCCTTGAATGAGATGTTTTTTGAAAGTCTCTGGTTTCCAGCAACCAGAACATTCAGTCACCTACATGTATGTATTTATGTATCTCCTCCAAGATACTGCCTGGGTCCCCATTAAGTGTAAAGGTCTGGGGATGTAACCTATGCCCCTCTGTGAGCAGGGAAATGCAAGGTTATATTGGTGCAAAACATTGCAGAAACATAAATGTATATAGCAAAAATATTTGTCGCGTTTAATCTCATGTGATGGTGGAACTGCTTTTCTCTCAGTGGCATCACTGTGAATACAGTGTCATGTGTTAAAATTATACACAATGTAGATTTTCAATAACACAATCAAAGGGTTTCCTGCTCCAGTTCCAGAGTGACCACTTTCATTTCGTGGCTATCAATAAGGACAGCTGTACAACCAGCCGTGGATCAATAAACTCCCCTACACAGGGCCAGTGACAGCTGGGCTACATGTAATTAGGCAGGTCCCCAGAGAGGCTATGGGGGAAGGATCATCCACAATCTAGTAATGGCTAGTTTCAAGGAAGCTCCTTGCTAATTAGCTATAACAGAGCTTTTTAATCTATGGAAAGAGAAGGGTCCTAATGAAATTTAGTGCTGAGAAATTTCTTATTACAAAAGAAAAAGTAATTAAAACAAGGGCAATTTTTGAGTAGAGAAGTTAATTCTGAAAACAATAACTGTATCTGAGAAAAAGGTTAAGCAACACTAGTTTATAACTTCAATTTCACAACATTTTACTCACTTTTCAAATAGGTCCATGGATATCCTGTAAATAGTATATTTATCCACAGACGTATTATTATTTAGTATTTTTAGAGTGCCAACATAAATGAATGTGTTTATACTAAGATATCACATGAATTACATACATATAACATACAGAGTTACATACATAATAACCAGTTCAGGTACAAGAGGTGAGGAAGGCCCCGTGCAAAGAGCTTACAATCTATAGCCGAAGGGAATGAGACACAATGTGTAGGAGTGGGCAAAATCAAAAATAAGCAAGGTGAAAAGATCAGTTATCCTGAAAACCCCAGGTCCCGGGCATTTTGAATAACAGGTTCCATACCTGTACATTATTCCCTATAAAAATCTATATAACTCTACATTGACTGATTTTACAAAAAAAAGGGGAGGAATGATGGCAGTTCAGCAGTTATGCAGCATGTGTACAATGTTTCTATTTCTATTTGTGTAGTAAAGCTCCATGATATACAGCACGGCAACATTTTCAAGCCCCTAATTAATTTATTCAGAAAAAACTTCTGGATAAATTCCAGAAATAATTTCCCCACAGCAGGGAACTGGATCAGGATCTATATACTTCAAGGGTCCCCAAACCTTTGGTAATATAATCTATTTCACATATTTATGAAAGATAGCATGAAGTACAAGCTGATCCAGGGACTAGTCTGATTGCCATTTTGGAGTCAGGAAGGAATCTTCCACTCTGAGGAACATTGGAGAGGCTTGAAATAGGTTTTTTTTCCCTTCCTCTGGATCAACTAGCAGTTTGGCAGGTTAAATATAGACTTAAACTTGATGTTAATCGGGCTTTTCTAGACTTTGAATATTCCTTCCTCTTCTCTTATGCCCCTTGCTTTCATAGATAAATATATTGCTCTGTATGTTGCAGCAATCAGAAGAGGAAGAAATACATTACCATTATACTCATAATAATGTATTGTGTTATTATTGCTGGCGAAAGCTGCACACATGCATTTGGCATTTATGTGCACAAATCAATTACACAATCAGCAGAAACTGCATTTAGTGAAATTTGCAGGTAAATAAGCCATTCTCTTATCTGCCATCACACATGTGCCACAATTGGTCGCAAATCAATTGCTCAGTTTAGAGCTATTCAGAATCCCTAACAGAATGGTACAAGGCTCTTGCCCATTAATGGGAAGCATCAGCTGTCTACATATCTCCATTAGCTGGTAATTGGCATGATCTGGCCTGCTATGTTCCTATGGAGGATGTAATGCATTTATCCCAGCTATTGTTTCACTGTCCTCTGTCTATCCAACCCCCTTCATTACTCACTGACCTATCTGTCTGTATCTGCTCCAGTAATACCAGTCTCTTCTTAGAAATGATCTCACATCCAATGTCCAATGAAAGCACAGACTTCTACGCTGTATCACTGGCCATGGCACTGAGCCAAGGCCTCCTACCACTGAGATACAAGGATGCCTTATTTAACCTATTCCTTAATGAGATTATAAGGAAATACTATCAATCACCGTACATAAATGGCATTTTGTTGCAGCAAAAGTCTTGGGCAGATTGGATCTTTTGAAAGATTTTCCTGGTGTGTCTGTCTCCTACTGGATAGGTTTTGTTCTTCTGCCCAGTCTTGCACTACACGCTCTTAGGGTGCTCCTACCAGTAATTTGTAAATATGCCTATAACTCAGAGCACAAATGCACCATATATTTCCCCTCTGTACATATAAATCTCTAATGCTTCCGAATCGGCTGAGATTTCTCTGCAAATTGTCAGCATTTTGCATAGCAGTCTGTTTTAACTTCCCTTCTGATGAGTATGCCACTGTCCATATTGTAAAGGAACTAAAAATTAGCTTTTCTCCCTTTTGTACTTACAGCATTATTTTATATGAATAACTGTCTTACATACGGCATTTATGCGATATTATATTTAAAGGCTATTTATTTATTGATTGGCTAATATAAATGGCAGTGTCGTTTGAGCATAGGAGAAGCCAGCAGGGAGTGTCCTATGTCCAAAGATGACACACACATCCATATCAATGTTCAGAGCAAAGGGAGTGTCTGGGGAATGGTACATGTTATCATTCTGATCAGTGTTCTGTGAATAGGGATTGTCTGGGGAAAGGGAGAAGCTTTCAGATCAGTGCTGTGTATATAAGAAGTGTCTAGGGAATGGTTTGTTTTTTCATTTAGATCAGAGTTCTGTATATACAGAGTGTTCATTGAAGGTTCACATCCATACCAGTTCGCATTTCTCATTCCCCTTCACACTGGTGTGCTTCTATATCAGGAGTTATGTAGGTTGTACTGAGATCTCTGCAAAAACACCAGCTATTTTGTATATTTTGTGGTGGCCCGGTGAGCTATTTCAATAGTAATGTTAGTATAGGTCAACTTGCAATTTTTTGGAGCCCAAAATTAAATTAGCTGTGGGGCCCAGTAATATCACACTACCTGGCCTGCTTGAATGCTGCCAAGATGCATGTCAGAACATTCTTCTCATTACTATCGGCATGTTATTTTACTTACTGACTACAGAGTAGATACTCTGGTTCGTCCCAACATTGACAATCACTATACCAAAACTTTCAGATGTCATCTCTCTGAAGAGTAACTATGTGCTATTGTGATTGGATTAGTGGAAGAGTTTAAACGACGAGAACTTCCGACACGGATCAGTTGAACTGAAGAAGTTCTTGTATGCTATAGTCTAAGCAGTAATATTAACCATGTATAGATCTTTAATCAAATCCATTTAACCTGTCCCCAGGCAGGGGAAACTCTCACCAAAAATAAAAGGTTTTAAAATATCACTTGGGGAATTATGACTCTGCATCCAGAACCTCTGGTTTAACAACATAGATGCAGCCTTTCAATTCAGAGCCATAAATCTAAACTATAATCTGTACCACCACTATTAACTATTAAATCAGTGAATAAGTATCAATTAGGTAAAGCTTTACTTTTACTGTGCATATTAAAACTTAATAGACCAGCCTAAACAATCTAATATTAACTTCACAAAGACAGAAACATTTGCAGTTGGTCTTCATTTTTTATTATGTGTGATTTTTTAATTATTTTGTTTTTTGTTCAGCAGTCCTGCTGCTTTCTGGTTGCTATGGTTCAAATGCCCCTAGCAACATAGCAGTGGTGTAAATGAAAAACTGCACTATTAATAGGATAGACCTGCATAAAAAAATAGGAAAAATAACAATAAAATGTTAGTTGCACAGATCTACATATATGTGTGCTTTTTGTGGACAGTGAACCCCCAATTGAAAACTGCAAAGAGTCAGAAAAAGATGGCAAAAGTTGCCACTTTAAACATTTTCCATTACGTTACCTCTTTTGCCAGAGTTTCCTTCACCAGGTTATACCTGGTGAACTAATGAGATGAAGCTACATCCTACTCAATCTTATGTCAGTGACATCATAGCCTGTATGCCGAAAAGTGGGATTGTGTTTAAAAGTTGTAACAGTTAAATATTTTTTATATTTACATTTTTTTAAATGTGAGGCACGACTTACAGTATAACACTTTTTATATTTAACAGCCAATAAACCATTGTCCAGTGAAGCTACAATTTTATTTTTATCAGGGTACAGTTTTCCCCAATCATGCTTCTCCATTGTATGGGTTCTGACAAAGTTACTATACTGTGTGCCTGTGGATAAACCAGACAATGGGGTAAACTATTAAAGGGCATGTAAAGTCTAAAATAGAATGAGGCTAGAAATGCTGTATTTTGTATACTAAATATAAACATGAACTTACTTCACCACAAGCCTAATCAAACAAATAATTTATGCTTTCAAAGTTGGCTACAGGGGGTCACCATCTTGTAACTTTGTTAAACATCTCTGCAAGACTAAGACTGTGCACATGCTCAGTGTAGTCTGGGCTGCTTAGGTATCATCATAAACAAAGCTGCTTGAGTTCTGCATGGCTGGGAAGTAAGGTGGGGCAGGGGCTCCCCCTGATGTTCATAAGTATAATTGTTTCCCTGTTCAGCAGTTAGGGACCATCTGACAATTCCTATCCACAGCAGTAAATGAAGGGAGAATTTCACTACATACATTCAAGAATGCTTGTGCTAAAGAATTTACACTATGGCAATTTTGCCATCGTTCGGCTGCTGAGACGTAACGCATTATGATGAATTAGTGTATGAGCTTCGAATTAACATCTGATGAAGTGGCACGAAGTGTGGCTAAGCCTTCCGATTTGAAAATTTGCCCATTAGTGAATTTCCCCCATGGTCCCTGTGTAGCTGTGGCAGGTTCTTCCTTTCCACCCAGAAATCAGGTACCACTGTGGCACATGAAGATAGCTGGCATCAGTTGGGAACTGCATGCCACTACACTTAAATTGTCAATTCTGCTAATATTTTGGCCACATAATACATATGTGTTTCCATATTTCAATATATTCACATCTTTACAGTACATAGATCTGCTTTATCCTTTCTCTTTTGGCACTTCCATTAGCATCAGCTTTCACTTTTTGTCTATAAGGCACTGCATTTTTGTAAGTGATCATCTCAGCAGGGTTCTAGGAAAATAACAATATTGGGAGCTGACCCTGCAAACACTGGAGGTCTAGAAGAATGGGGAGCTGCCGTGTGCAATTTCAGTAAATGTTTGAGATAGAGATCACTACTCTGGTGTTATGTGGGCTCTAAAATAGATTAGTAATATTGCCTATCATGAAAGGAACATCTGAATCCTATACCATATACATTTATTGATAGTGACTTTCTCAGCTGTGTTGCATTCACTCCATAGCATAAGCCATTGCACAAAAGGAAGAAAGAAATCTGAGTGCTGGAGGAAGATGCACAGAGTGAGCTCAGCATCTAATGGGTGGGTGTGGTGGATGCAGGTCCCCCCTCCTCCATCTGCTCAGGGTTATGCATGATAGTGGTTCCACAGGGAGGGGCTGTGTCTGCACAATGAGATGCTGCATGCTGGCTTATAAAGCAGTCTGCCACACTCTCAGACTTCCTTCTCAGCATCACTCAGAGAATCAAGTATCTCTAACGTCCAGCTGTAGCACCTTGGAATTACTTGCTCATCATGAGTCATTCTGGTATAAGAAGCACCTCCACATCCTACCGCCGCACTTTTGGGGGTCCTCTCCTGTCTCCTGTTTCTTACTCCTCGTCCTCCAGGCTATCCACCTCCAGGCACTTTGGAAGTCCTTCTCCTGGTCCCTCCAGCCGCTCATCCTCCTCAGCCTTTAGGGTAAGGTCCAGTACCCCTGTCCGAGTCTCGTTGGACCGAGTGGACTTCTCTGCGGCCGAGGCTGTTAACCAAGAATTCCTGACCACCCGCAATAATGAGAAAGCCGAACTGCAGGAACTCAATGATCGATTTGCTAGCTTCATAGAGAAAGTCCGCTATCTGGAGCAACAGAATGCAGTGCTGGTGACTGAAATCAACCAAGCAAAGTCTAAAGAGCCCACCCGGGCTTCAGACCTGTGCCAGCAGGAGCTGAGGGAACTGCGCAAGCAGTTGGAACTACTGGGCAAGGACAGGGACCGCATCCAGGTGGAGAAGGACAACTTCGCTGAAGACCTCACTTTTCTGAAGCAAAGGTAAGAGGCCAGGGTATGTGTGTTTAGAGGCAAGTTGAGGAATGTAGGTATTTTGGAGGGGGTTGTAAGTATCCAAACGTGAAGAACTTCTAAAAAGTCTGAAATATTTATCCACAAACTATTAAAAACTTCTTTATTAAAGTGTGTCTAATTGTTTAATAGGGTGGTCATATAGGCATACAATAGAGAAGAGCGTGATCAATGCATATTCCCTGGCCCCACGTTTTATTGGTAATTTATTCTGTACATACATTTTCAAATCCAGGTGTTTTTAGTTAAGATAAAGTCCATATAGTACTCCTATATACCCCTGGTTGTAATTTTATAGACTGACACCTCCCTGCTTGGTGGCAGTTTCTGGGAAAAGTGTCTTCTGGCCGAAATTTTAGTCTCACAGACTGATTCTCCCTCACTGTAGCTTTTATAGGGACCAACGCCCATTTTGGAAACATAACAGCCCCAATACAGTACATGGTTGGGTGTCTGCTATGTGCCATGTAGAACCATTAGTCTAGGAGCTGGCAGTCCACATATAGGCAGGGTGTGGCCATTACACTAAATATTATCAGCCGTATCTTTAAGGTGGTGGCAGACTGGGAGATTAGTTGCCCAGCGACAAATCTTTGATTCTGTGGCGACGAATCTCCCCGTAAATGCCTTCCTAGCATATGAATCACTTCAGATTTCCGAAGTTGCCCGAAATTTCCTCTTGAGGCAACTTCAGAAATCTGAAAAGTGTTTTGTATGCCATCCCACCCGTGACTCATACTCTTGCCGGTGGGAAGGCATTTCGGGGAGATTAGTCGCCGCAGAAGCGAAGATTTATCTCTGGGTGACTGATCTCCCTGTCTGCCACCACCCTTAGTGGCTTACTTAGCTACTTCTACTGATGATCTTAAAACAATGATGATAAAGGGAATGCACTGAAGCTTTTAGCAGGCAATTTTTCATAATACAAAAGATTACTGCCAAAGAAATAACTGTTACAAAATGCCATGAAACTCCTTGTTGTAGGGAAATACTTATAATGTAGGATGTGACATACAGGGATGGAATCAATAACAGCTATCCTTAGCTTTTCTTTCAATAAAAAGTTAATGAGTAATTCCACAGGTTGTAGTTCAGCAATAGAAAGTACCACAGGTTGCACACCCCAAACCCAAAGGAATAAAACGGGCTACAAGTTAATTTGTCTATAAGAAAATACATAAACATATCTGCAAGAGAATAAAGATTCTCCATCCACTGTACACAAATAATAACTAGGCTCTGGTGGGATTATCAAAGAATGCATAGATTAAGGAAAAGTGTGCATAATTGTTCCATTACAATGTTTGTTCATGTGATAATGAGCAAAAATCCTTAATTCAGCAGATTTATTACATTATTCCAATCAGACTAGACTGGTTAGTGCTAACTGCAGATTTGTTGGCAAGGGTTACGGGACCAAGGCAAACGTGGTGCTCATTTGTGCTTTCCCAGGCTTTCACATGAATATTGTCCTTTGTCGTGTCAAAGGGTCACAATATACACAATAGAAGAGCAAAACAAAGAAGCGGGTCCTGTGACTGGCTGAGTCTCAAGTGCTTCTTAAAGTGAAAATGTTTGTTAATTAGTTTCTAGAGCTTCAATGCCAGGAGCAGGATCAGCACTTTGTAATTCTGCAAAGGTCTTTTTTTAATCTAACAAATGTAAAGAAAGACAGTTTCCTCTGTGACAATGTGGTTACACCAGTGTATGATCTTATGGATCCTTTGCTAATCACTGGTTAATCCAAGATGCTAAACAACTAAGTAATACAACAGAAAGTCCTTCTTCCAAGTGCTCTTATCATACATATTTCATTGCACAGCTGGCCACTCTCCTACCCACTCCCCAACAATGGATACAGGCCATTGGGGTGAGGACTGCATCAACGCGCTGATGTGGTCCTCAACCCAATGGGATTTTTCAACCTGCCCGATTGATATCTGGACAATTTCCTCCCATATATTGATCGGGTAGGCCCGAAGAAGGGCCCCATAGATGGGCATATAAACTAGCGGCTCAGTCTCAAGGGGCCAAATCATTAAATCTGCCCATGTTTGGGCACCTTTACATGGGAGTGGATCTGAGATTCCAGGAATGCTAATCCAACCTGTGTTACTAGGAAGTGAAACACCACACTTAGGTGTGAATTAAGGGAGAACTTTTTTCAAAATCCATAACTGAATTGTACTTTGATCCTTTAGGCTGCTGCCACCTGAGAAACACCCACCCCACCCAAACTGCTTGTCATTGGCTTTAACTTTGGCCTCAAATGCAGATCTGAACATTTTCAGACTAATATTAGTGACAGGTGGTTTTCATAAACTCCAGTAACAAGTGGCACAACCCTGTGCCATCATTGTGAAGTGCAACATACTTGTTGACTCTCACTGTGATATTATGCCTCCACAAGAGTTTACTTTTTTAAAGGCCTTTAAATTATGTTATTGACATTTATAGTAAAATATAGTTCCATGTGGAAAAACAGAAGACTGGGTGTGTGAATATAGACATTTATTGTATTGGTACGCAAGACTAGGTGTGTCCATGGGGGAAGGGTGAATGGTAAAACATCTGCTACAGATCTGGCACTATCTGCCCAAGATAATATGAGTGTTGGTTTATGTATCTTTAAACGTCTTTATTTTATACTTTCAATGTTGCAGATTATTACTGAATAACATCAGTTTGGTAGGTTACTGGAGCACTTACAAGAAATAAATTCTCTGGCAGCAACTTTTACTGGCCAAGCCAGTGACGTTAGATTTGATGCCAATGTTATTAACAGGGAAGAGGTATTAAAAGATTTTTTCCCATGAAAGGTGGCAATCCTGACAGGGAGTGTTCATGAAGTGTCAGTTTGTCGGTTGATGTAGCCATCCAAATCAGGGTTCTTTATATTGGTAGATAATGTAAAAAAAGTTCTTCAGCAAGAAACACACTCATGCTCTGGGGCCAAGAGCTGTCTGACCGAATGAACAGAACAATAGAAAGACAGCCATGCAGTATCTGTTTGTTGGGCTTGTGGGCTTAATCAGATACCATACATGTTTGGGCAGTGTACGTCCATCTTAACTGTCTGATTCTAGCTTCAGACAACAATTTACAATGCAACTGATAATGTGATCCAGTGTTGTAACTAGTCAGCACCAGCATCTCCTTGCAAAATAAAATCTTTGGAGGGGCCTGGCACACAGTTCCATGTTGTCCCCAGCAACCCCCTCATTGACGGTCCCCACTTACCAGCATCCTCTGCTCCTTGCCTGCAGGTAGGAGAGCAGCTAAAGAGGGAGTATTTCTTTACAACTAGCAAGTATTGGCTAGATACCTTTTAGGGTTCAAGTCCTGCCATGTGAAGACTGCATTGGGCAACTGATATAGTCCTTTGCAACCAGGTCACCATAGGTTCCAATTATGATCCCAATGTTGAACTGGGGGCCAATCAGATCACCTCAATTTGCCCCACCTCTGTGTGACTGAATCAGGCAAAGTATCACTCATTTGCCGAACTTGCTTAATAAGCTAATCTTTATGTTTATGGCCAGCTTAAAACAGGGGTGATTAAAAGGTAGAATGTGATTGTGAAGTAGTCCTTCAGCATGTGATCAAGTCTGGAGGAGGCCAGACCTTTGTCAATAAATAACTTAATTAAATTACTTTCCTTTTTGCTTCTTTTATTTAAAATGTAAAATATCTTTAAAGTGATGCAAAGCCTCAAAACAAGCACAAATGAATGTGAAATTGGTTAGAGTGCTTTTCTAAACACCTTTGCAATTTACATTATTTTCTAGATATTAACAGAGGCTGTACTGAAATAAATGGTGGAGATGGTTAAATGGGGGTAAATGGCTGAAATGGCTAAAGAGGAAACTGGCTAACGTAGTTAACTGGAGTGGAGTGTGATTAATATGAGCAAATATGAAATATGAGCATTTTAACAAAACCACACTTGCAGTTGTATTATTATTATTATTATGCCAAAATTGTACAAAATATATTGCAAATGTATATCTGTCAGCTAGAGTTTAGTATGAAATGTAGGCTGAAGTTAGGGGAGAGGGAAGGCTAATGCCTTTATATAAATTACATGAAAGTAGGTTCAGAGAGCTCAGAAGTGGTAATTCTTAAACTGGAACACCTTATGGCATTTTCTTACACTGTATCCATGGCTTTTAGTGATTTGTGTTTCTTTTATTCCTGGCCAGGCTGGATGAAGAGGTTCACAAACGGGAAGATGCAGAGAATAATCTAGTTCTGTTTAGAAAAGTGAGTACAAAAAAAAAAAGAGTAAGAAACATCTCTGTCTGATCCTGTTATGTTACCATTTACTGCAATTGTGTGTCACTAGTGTTTCAGTATCTGGATTAAGACAGGCATACAAGGACCAATGATAGCTACTCTAGGTTTTAAGGGACTGTTCATTACAGCGAGTGATACCTTTTGAGGCTGTAGGAATAAGACTATATGGAGACACAGAAAAATAAGACTTTATTTGACAAAGCTTTGTATGTAAGATTGGCTTTACTCTTCTTTGTATTGCCTATAATCCACTCTAATCTCTGCCTAGGATGTCGATGATGCCACACTCTCTCGTCTGGAACTGGAGAGGAAGATTGAGTCTTTGATGGATGAAATTGAATTTCTGAAGAAGCTTCATGAGGAGGTAAGGCATTAACTTTCAAAAGATTTTGTGCCACCCATATGTAATTTTACGGTAATTTCTAAATAATTTCTCTCTCCCTAAATGTTCCATGAAACCTCACAGGTCTTGTTTTGTAGACTATTTGTCATTATCTTACCACCAATCATTTGCAGGAAACTCACTGGGCAACACCATAGAGATCGGTAAAACTGCTGTGATCCTAAGCCCCAACACTGGATTTAGTTTTCTGATACATATTTGAATGATACCATCAGAGACTCTTGGTTCTTTCATAGCAAGTCTTATTTCTGTGGCTGGTTATTAATTATATATTGAGGGAAAAATAGTTAATTTACTAGGACTACAGATTTCAATCCATATATTTCTTGCACATACACCATGGTCTAAATCAAACTCTAGACCATTTGTGTATAGGAATCTGATGAAACTGATTAAAAAATATGGGATGATCCAGTAATTTTATTCTTCCTATTACAATATACTTCACACATAAGCTTGGGGACTTGGATTTTAGTTTGGATGGAAAAATTACTCTTTATTTCTATGATAAATAATAGAATCATTCCTAACAGTGGATTATGTCATTCTGGCCAACAAATAAATTACTTCTCCCTGATACTGGCTAAACCATAAAATAGCTGGAAGTTCTCATAGCTGGTTTATATTACAAGAAAGCTACACATGCTAGAGTCCTGCATCGGGTCGGCAGAATAGCTGTAAGGTTGTTGGGTTATGGCGGAAAAAACATTGTATCCTGAAAATGCAGACTGTCTGCAAGTACTCTGCTTTGGTACTTGACCAACTACAAGCTACATTCCCCCCCACCACCTCCTGTTGTTAAATATAAGGATTTCCCCCTTGACCTGGTTAATATCCAGAGTGATGTCACTTCCGCCCAACGGTGACACCATTTCTGGTTTTTGCGGGTCCCGGGGTCAGGCCTAGCATATCAATATAAGTTTACAACACAATATAGTTCTTGAGTTGTAAAAAAGGGGAATGTGTATGTACATTATGTATATTTGTGTATCAGATTGCCTCGTGTTCAAGCTTTGTTGCAAGGTGTTAGATTCTTATTAATCTGCAAATGATTTTATGCCATTCTCATCTGCAGGAACTCTGTGATGTACAAGTGACCGTTCAGGCACAACCAGTACACTTGGAAATTCAAGCTGCAAAGCAGCCTGACCTGACCTCTGCCCTGAGGGACATTCGAAGTCAGTATGAGACTATTGCTGCTAAAAATGTACAAGAGTCGGAGGAGTGGTACAAGTCCAAGGTACAGTGACCAAGGCATTTTATTAATATTATTATCGTTAGAGCCATAACTAATGCAAGGAACAAGCTTAGAAAAAAATCATAAATTGGCTGTATAGATTTATGGCCTATAGTTACACCTTTATTGAATCCCTCATTGCCCTATACTCTTATTACATAGAATTATCTTGCAGTGCTTTAAATTGCATCAAAACATCAAAGTTTTGAAGTGATAATCACCTGCCTTTTCCATAATCAGTCCCATAACCAGATAGCTCACTTTTCTCCCAAGATAATTCTCTCTAACTTTTCTCAGCAAAACCTGCAGAGACAAAATGTTATTCTGAAATTGTCTTGCCTTAGCATGTACAACCAGGCCCTCTATTGTCAATGCTGGTTAAACAGATGAATAACATCACAATACCATGATGCTTACTAGCTGGGGTTATTTTGGGGTAGCCACTGTATGAGCCATACGAATTGTGCTGAAATATCCATCCATCCCATTAACTGCTCTGTTACTAAACTGCAAAAATTAATCTCTCCATATAAAAGTAAAATTGAAAGAGCCTATTCATAAACATGATTAATGATTAACGGCTGCTAATTTCCATTTGGTGACTGAAGCCCAAGTGAATTTTCCATGGATGGTTAGTCTTAAATAAATGAAGGCCAATTAAGAAGGATTATTAGATCGGACATAATGAACATAAACAGTTAGCTTTATGGATATAATCTAGTACAAATAAACTCAAAGGGCTCAAATAACATAACGGCAAGTGTAAATCATGCTAGCTGTTATACAGTACTGATAAAGACAGCAGTACCGTACATAATGCATGTCATTTATCTTATATGTCTTAGTGGCCAGACACAGGGTGATCATTGGGTAATATAGCCCACTGGTATTGTATAATTTGTCCATCCACAGGCAGAGCCAAATAGTATTGTTCCATTGTTTTGAGCCTTCATTCCAAATAAAATAAAAAGTAAGGAGGAGATATAGTTCTTCTCTCTTCCGAATTGTCCATGCCCCATTTACCCACCAATGATATTATTATTTTGGAAAGGCAAGATTGTCTGTTATCCAATACAACTGCAGAATGCCCCCCCCCCCTACACACAAGGTGTAATACGAGTCTAGTTGGGTAGCATGGTTAAAATCAACCAAATTGCCTGACAATATCTAGGCATGTCTAGTTAGCTCTTTTACTGCTGACAGTGTCGAGGCAAAGGCAATCTAAAGCCAGCAATCCATGTAGCATTATTTCAAACATAAAGTGATACACACACAAAGCGTTTAACTTCAAATCCTCTTCATATGCCTTCTTCTTCATGGGACAGTTTGCCGATCTCTCAGATGCTGCAAATCGCAACAGTGAAGCTCTGCGCCAAGCCAAGCATGACATGAATGAATCTCGACGCCAAATCCAAAGCCTGAAATGTGAGATTGATGGTCTGAAGGGAACAGTGAGTATTTCCAGTGACTGGTTTGATGGATTAGCTGTATAAAGATTTTGGAAGCTAATATTTTTATGACCATGATTAGCCATATAGAACTGACCAGGTTCTGAGCAAGACAGGGAGGGTACATTTTATGGGCCAAGAGGTAAAATATTAAAAAAATGTTCTTCTATCCAACTTCTCAAATTGCAGCTAAATACAGATAGTGTTGCCACCTTTTCTGTAAAAAAAATACAGGCCTTCCTCTATTTTTATGTTTTATCCCCTATTATTAGACAGTTTGGGGAAAATAGCCTGCCTGCAAACTTGATTAAAAATGTGAATAACATGTTTTGCTCAGTCTCCCCTCTACTTTTCCTCTTCAAGTCTAATTTCGATAATACTGCTTGGTTCATAAGGTAATTTAACCCTATCAACCAGATGGTAGTTAAAAGTCCTGGCACGACAAATGCACAATATAAACATGTCAATAATTTAAAACACACACAAAATTAAAAGAAGACCAATTGCAGGTTGTCTTAGAAGACCACTGTCCAGAACATACTAAAAGTAACATTTTGCAAGGGGTCTTCTACTTCAAAACTGCTTCTGCATAGTGAAAGATATGTAGTATTTTCCAATATACATTAAATACAAATGATATATTGTCATTTGGAAATGTAAATACTATTAAAACCAGTATGACTGTTTACGTTTGCTGCACTTCTGGTTCTGACTCTTAAAAAAAAGTTGCAAGCCAGCTGATTAACAGACATGGAGCTAACTCCTGTTTAATTCTTTTAAGAGACAGATCCAGACAATGTTATTAAAACATCCATACCTGTTATATATGACTGTGTAATTTCAAGACTGAAAGAAACACAATTTAAATAATAAATATAGCGTAAGTAAAAAAAAGTGTTCAGAATTATTTCTTAGGGTGACAGGTCCCCTTTAAAAAATTTGCAAACTAAGTATTTTTTCTCCCTTGACACACAATATAGGAGCTTTGCTTCCTTGAAAGTAGCCCTTGCACCAACAAAGTATTTAGAGTAGAAGCCTGTCATGCTGGAATAAGGAGCTCTGACGTATGGTCTAACATATGTTGGTCTTAATTACATTAACCTATCAACTATATGCCATTTGTTCCCATAACAATTATGTATATGTCTAATTCATATACAAGCAGACACGAAAATAAATGAGCACCAAGTCCTATTTTACTTTGTCCACATGAAGTCTCTGTGGTCGGTATGCTGTGAATCATTACTCAAATCTGACAGCTATTAGCTGGTTTATCTGAAATTATTTTAAAAGATATAGGTATGGGTGTGATTATACTGTGTGTGTACCATATGGGGAAATAGGTTGTTAAATAGGGCAGTAATTTTAACTACATTCTTCCGCAACTTCCAGTATCCCCAGTCAGTAAAGAATGGAAAGCCATACGGATGGCATAATTAATAGAACAGCCACATTTACATCCTTTTATCTCTATACACAGAATGAAGCACTGCTGCGTCAGATGAAAGATATGGAGGAGCAGTATGGGATGGATGCAGCTAATTATCATGACACAATTGGACGACTGGAGCAGGAGGTGCAGCATATGAAGGAGGAGATGGCACGTCACCTGAGAGAGTACCAAGACCTGCTCAATGTCAAGATGGCTTTAGATATTGAGATTGCAACTTACAGAAAGCTCCTAGAAGGAGAGGAGAGCAGGTGAGGTTGGAGTGACCGGTGATGACCAAAAATTATTTAGCATAGTGAGTAGCTATATAAGAATGTGGCAAGTAAATTAATGGGGGTATTGTGTAAAATACAGTAGCAAGTTTCTCAGGTGACATCTGGTTACACAGAAACAAAGCCACCAGGGCAATATTGTTTGGAAATACATATGACTAGTATATATTTATTGCTCATCAATCCTCATCTCAATGCAGCTTGGCTGCAGCCACAAACATGTTCAACCAGTACTGTTACTTGGGGGAGGGGGGGGTCACCCCTTGGTAGTCACCCACAATTGTGATTTTGCTCCTGTCCAGGGTCACTTGCATTTTTATGCAGAAGAGTTTGGAAATGTTTATTTGTCATGGGGACAGGGCCCTCCAAGTTACACCCCTGTGTTGTGATTGAGGGTTCACCTTGTCTGCAAGATTCTATGAGCGTATGTAAGAAAGGGCCATACCATGCCCCCTACTTATGTGTATGCAATCAGCCTTAATATCAATATTAATTATTTGTAGCACTGATGCTGTATCTATATTTAATTCACAATATTCCTTCTGGAATTTGCAAGAAATTGCTGAAGGTTACAGCTGTTGGTCTCTTTGGACAATTTTGATCCCCCTATATTAAAGATGACAGTACCTAGAGGGAAAGAATGGCTGCATATTGGTTAAGCACTAGTTTCATATAAGCAACCAGTAATATTTGTTTTTTTTCAGGATTACTGTCCCAATCCACTCTCTGACATCTCTCAGCATTAAAAGTCCAGGTGAGTGCCTCTGGCTAAGTATTAGAAATAAAACAAGAAAAGCTTGTGACTCAAGCTTAAAATTCAATCATCACTGTAGTGTTACTGGGATTTGGAATTCAGTTCTCTTGTTCTACTGCAATGTTTCCTTAATATAATTCCTTTAATATTAATATAATCCTTTAATATTAATATAATCCTTTAATATTATACATTTTCACCAGCAGTTTCTAAATAAAAGGAAGGCATTAATAGTGCCAGTATTTTACCTAAGCAGACTACAGACCAATGGAAATGCACAACTTTGATTAGAAACTGCAACCAAAAGGGCCCACAACCAAAGAATTCAGTTCATACATGGTCAGTGTTATAAATTAGCCAAAGCATACTGTTTGAAGTACAGGTATTGGAACCTTTAATCAGAAACCTATTCTCCAAAAAGCTCCAAATTATAGGAAGCCCATCTCACATAGAGTTCATTTTAAGTAAATAGTTCACATTGTTTACCTTGTACTTGATTAATCTACTGATTGTTGGTAGCCTGTTGATATGCCACTACTTCACTCTTTACCACTTTGTTTTCTTTGTTGTCATTACATTATGCTGGATTTACTGTCTGTACCTACATTCATTTATACTTAACTTTGTTTTATTGCAGCAGCTCCTGAAACTGATCACAGCGCTGAGACACACACCAGAAAAACAGTTGTCATTAAAACTATTGAGACCAAGGATGGAGAGGTGAATGTAATACTTAAAACAAACAAACCCTAAAAGGAAGCCATACATAATTACGAATTGTCTCAGAATATCAATTTCTACATAATGCTAGTTAAAGTTAACCTACGGGTAATCCCCCATAATTTGCTCCCCATTTAAATATAATTAATAATGAATATAATTAAACATTAAAAGTAGGTGCATAATTAATTCTACACCAAATCTTGGGTCCTGAGTGTAAATCAGGGTAATATTCATTACATCTTAGGAAACACTGTTTTAAAGGGAATGTTTCATTAGTTCTTTGTCTATTTGTTTAAGGCCCATTACTCTTTAATAGACTATTTATGATTCTGATGTCTGTCTACTTGTCCTGTAGCTTTGATATTTGGGCCAGTGGTACCACATGCATCTGTGTATATTGCAATAGTTAAGGTTTCCATACACACCTATACACTGCCTAAAATATTTGCATTTATTTTTGCATATAGCAGGTTGTCACGGAGTCTCGGAAAGAGCAGTCTTCAGAAGGAGAGAAGTGATCTTGCACACGGTGCTTGGAGAGACCCAGTTCTCTTGCAAATCGTCTCCACGGATGGAACCGCCTTTGCTTTTCTAATTGATTGATAGTGAGGGGAATCTCTCTTTATTCCACAGAGTGTCATTGGCATGGCATTCAGTGGTTAAGTTATCAATTATTTGGTGGTAAATCAACCTTCTCTGTGTGCCTGTACCTCAAATAGCTCTATTAATGTTAACTGTTTTTATATTCTAATACATTTTGAGGATCTATGCCCAAACATGGCAGATATACGTCTTTCCATTACACCAAACAGCTACTGATCATCTATCTACTTACAAACTGATGGACTTTATATTATCATAAATAATGAAAACTCTTATACATATAGCTGTGAAACAACTTACACACTGTTGTTAGGCTCAAAGCTTCTTATGTTAGATACCTTGGTACAACTTGAGCCTACATTAATAAAAAATGAATGTGCCACTTATATTCAGTTAATTCCAGTACACAGGAAGCTCTGATACCCCAGTGTATAAAGGTATATGTCTACTTTCCCTTTTCCTCTATTTTCCTTCTTCAACATTTGATGTCCATATTGATGGTTGGTACTGGGCTTACTGCCCAGGACAGGATTTGCTCAAAGATGAGACAGCTGTGAAGCAACTTTGGTGCTATACATTCCCTGCCTCTGTGTATTGGCTGGGATACTGCCCCATTATGCCTTGTACATGTGCCATGTCTGCTTACTAGTCAATAAAATAATTTACAGCAATCAAGTTTGAGTACCTATCTGTTGTGTTTGTATGAATATAATTTTTTAATTATAAAGGGTTGGTATATGGTGCTATTGGCAAGTGTAAACATGCCAAACCAAGATGTTAGAGGGCAACAGATACACAATAACATACATAGGTAATAATGTTAGCCGAGCACTACCACTACCAGCGGCTTAATAGCAAAGTGACACATGACATATTTTTGGTAGAGGGGTACTATCATAAAAACTAAAATAAAACATGTTATGAGCTCTGTCTTATGGAAGCAAGAAACTTTCTAATTATAATCAATGAATACATTCTATACAGTTTCTGAAATAATCAAGCAATGATATTCCATACCCATGGTTAGGAAATAGCTTTTGTTATAGAGTAAAATAAGTAATAATTTACCTGATGTAACGCTAAGGTAGTTTACATTCACCAGAACAAAAGTAATTGCCAGCATTAATGGGCAGATTTATCAAAATTTGATATTCAACCCCCCCACAGAAAAACTCACCCATGCAGGCCCGGATTTGTGGCTAAGCCACAAAGGCCCTGGCCTAGGGTGGCAGAAATTCAGGGGTGGCATGCCGCCCAGCTGCCTATTTGTGGGCACTGGACATGCATGGGAGATTTAAAAATCTCCCACACGCCAGTCGCCAGAAGCACAGAAAGGAGATGGATACTGCGAAAGGAAGGGGGCGAGGGTTCAAACAGAGCCGGCCTAGAAGCGATTGGTAAGTAAATCTTGCCCTTCAACCATGCTCTATTCATTCATTATTCATTTTTAGAATCATATTTATCAATGGAGTTCACTATTTGATAAATATGCTTCTAAAAATCCCATAGGAATGAATAGAAAGTGTATTAGTTTTTTTGTTGTGAGCTCTAAATTCTCACTTTGATAATTCTGCCCCTAAATATGTAGGTCTGCTCGACCCTGTCACCCAGTCAAGAGAAGAGACATTTGTATTAAGAGTAATAGCACATACATAAACATATATCTAAAATCAGTACCCTACTCCCACCTTGACCAATGCCCATGTATGTTTAAATCTGACACACGTAGATACTACTGGGAGTGCAATTCTGTAGGTTATACTAACAAGGAAAGCATACTGTGCACAGTAACAGCTCATGTAGTGTTGGGGGTATGTTTACATTTTCTTTGTGTATACATATATATATATGTATATATATATATATGTATATATATATATATATATATGTATAAAAACATATACACACACATATATATATATATATATACACATATATATATATATATATACACATATACACGTCAAAAAAAACCCAGCAACACTAAAATACTATATATACTATATATACAGGTATGGGACCTGTACTCCAGAATGCTTGGGACCTGTGTTTTTTATACAGATAACTGATATTTCCTTAATTTGGATCGATCTTTATAGCATATATCTACTAGAAAATTATGTTTTGCTTCCAATAAGGATTTATTATATCGTAGTTTGGATCAATTACAAGGCACTATTGTAATACTACAGAGAAAAAAGGAAATCATTTCAAAATGTTTTGATTATAAGGGAGTATATGGGAGACAGACTTTCCCTAATTTGTAGTGTGAGGCTAAATTATACCATCTTAATTTTACATGTGTGTAAGAATGAGGTTAATTAAGTATACAGCAAGTATATATAGGATATATATATATAAAGATTGTAAACTTAGGTTTTAGAGAAGAGCTTATCTTGTTATTTACTTGCTGAGATATTATCATCATTGTCGTAATTTTATATGTCTCAATTTCCCAAAAATGTCTCAGACAAAATTATCATTTAAGACCAGAGACGGCCTGGTGGATTCATCACAGAACATGGACTAAAGTAAACAAGGACCTAAGCCTCTGATTGGTCAGAACTAAAGCCTTTGGAGACAAGGGTATATAAGGACCAACAATGGTGGACAGTTTTCAGAATGCTTATGTACTTGTGTTGTATGTGTCATTGGTGAGGTTCAGAGCCAATGATCGGATCATACAGTGGGTCTATGGATATGTGTGAAACTGAGACCAAGGCTAAAGATTTTCATAACTGCCCAATTGATATCAATCATGCAGGCCAGTGGGTGGGCTTGGTACGTGCATAGGCCAATTAACTGCTGACTTGGTCTGCAGGGAGTCTGCTTTTTTTTACTAGCCTGTGTGGCCTGGCAGATACCTTAAGTGGCAACCAAGTATAACTAAAAATGAACAGGACAGATGTTTCAGCCAAAGAAAAATAAAGCTAACTTTGTAGAGATTGGACACTTATAAGTGAGTATATTGTCTCCCTGAGAGTGAACCATCCTAGGGATCATACCTGCAGTTCTAATGTTGTGGTACAGATTGTAGCATGGGCAGTACGTGAAAAAAAGTATATTTAACTTCACCATCTGACAATCTAATGTAGACTGCAGCAATAGGGTCCTTGAGCCAATCGGGTCTATATACCAGACAGTTTTTGTGGTGCATTAGATTTAATGGACAATAAGATTAAGGATTTGCTGGACCTGGCAGAAGAAATGACATTGTCTTCAGAGCATGCAGGTGTTGAAATGAGGACACTATAATGAACTGGATACCTCAAAGCCCTAAAGTCTTGTGGCATCTGAGACCCATTTTCTCAAACCATATCTCTATTTTAGCTGGGGAAGAATAATGTGAGCAAAACAGTCAGGATTCTGTCAGAAAAGCCTGGATGTCCTGACCATGTAAGTGGTCTGTGTGCACCCTGCAGAGTTTAGTGAAAATAACTGTTTAAAGTTTGACCTAATAGGTGATCTGACCTAGTGAAGTCACTTCTCATTCCATGATCCCAGCAATGACATCACTTCCAGTTCCCCATATCATCAGACTATGACTACATTAAACCAATAGACCAAAAAAGATTAAACCAAATATTCAGAACATTTATCTGGAACAAAAAACACCCAAAGAATCAGTCTTTTTAAATGACAACCCAAACCCCTAGGTGATCTTAACTTCCACAATATTAAGGCATACAATGAAGTAGCACTTCTTGCAGGGGACTGGATTCTTAATTGAGACTTATATACTTCAATATCTATAGACTAATATCAAACTGATAATCACTCTCTAAACTATCTACTATATGCACCCATACAAAATATTGTAATAAACTTAAAGTGGTTGTTCATCTTCCAAACACTTTTTTAAGTTCAGTTGTTTTCAGATTGTTCCCCAGAAATAAAGACTTTTTTTCAATTACTTTCCATTATTTATTTTATACAGTTTTTCCAAAATCTATGTTTAAAATTGAATGCTCCTTCCTGGTGTTTGAGTCTGGCAGCTCAGTAATTCAGGTGCAGATTCTAAACTGTTACAATTTTGCAACACTTAGCTGATACATTTCTCAGCAGCATCTCTGGAGCATTAGGGGCATGTTTACTAACATTGGAGATAAATATCTGGAGAGATTTCTGGAGATGTTGCCCATAGCAACCAATCAGATCTTTGCTTTTGTTTTCTAACTTGGCTGTGGCTGTTTAAATCTAATTGCTGATTGGTTGCCATGGGCAACATCTCCAGAAATCTCTCTCCAGATATTTCTCTCCAATGTTAGTAAACATGCCCCTCAGTAACTATTATATCAATTCTAACAGCTACCTGTAATAAAACCAAGAGATTTTGCTCAGCAGGGACAAAGATAAAAAATGTATCAACTAAATGTATAAATTTACAACAGTTTACAGGGTCGACGACCCCCCCCACAGCTGCTTTAGAATGTAAAAAATGGCACTTAACACTTCAATATTAGAAAAACAGTGACACATAGAAAATAGAAGGTAATTGTAAAAAGTCATTATTTCTGGTGATCTATCTGAAAACAACTAGTTTTTAGTTATAGGGACATTGTCTTGGATAAAAAGCAACTCTGTGAGCCATCCGTGTGCCACTGTTGCCTTTACATTAAGTTTTATTTAAGAGATATACAGTTGGCACCTGATGCTGAAACAAATGTTTTATTCTGATGTGAAACTTTCACTGATTTAATTAAAAAACAGACTTCAGTACAGGTATGGGGCCTATTATCCAGCATGCTCAGGACCTGGGGATTTTCAGATCACAGATATTTCTGTAATTTGGATCTTCATGCCTTAAGTCTACTAGAAAATCATGTAAACATTAAATAAACCCAACAGGCTGTTTTTCCTTCTAACTAATCTAAGATTAATTATATCTTTGTCTGCTTTAACCATTTTTAAAATGTTGCATTATTTGAATAAATCTGTGAGAGAGGGCTTTTCCATAATTTTGAGCTTTCTGGATATCTGGTTCCAGATAATGGATACCGTACCTGTACTTCATTATTAGTGTTCCGGTACATAGTAACAGTTTTGTCCAAAATAGATGTCATCCTATAATGCCAGTTTTTATGTTCAGGTGAAAAAGTGGCAAACCAATATACAGTGAAAATAGTTTTTACTTACACATATACAGTATACTGTTTAAATAACATTTTATATTTACATATATATATACTGTTTAAAGGGGTGGTTCACCTTTGATTTAAAGGGCACCTATCACAGCCAAAATTAAACACATATTAACAATCTGACCAGTACAACCTAAACACGTTTAATCAAACTACATATATCGTTTTTTGAAAAAAACTGCAGGTTTTAAAAAATCCCTTAGTTTGTCAAATGGGTTCTTTCACTGAGGAAGTCCATACTGAGACTATAACAGTGACTATAACATGCAAATTTCAGGAGCATCCTCAGATTGTAGCACTGCCTTGAGTATTCTACCCAGAATGCCTTTAGTAAACTACTCCACTAGAAGTCTCACGAGATTTCGATATCTTGACCCTTTATGTGTATTATGTGCCATGAGACCAGTATGGAGACCCTAAAAACCCGACTAATTTAACAGGTAAATATGTCTTTCTACTGCAAACTACCAAACTGCAAAGCTATGCTAAACATAACGTTTTTTATGAAATTTTTGAAAATTGTCACTAAGCTTGCATTTTACCCCATTTTAGCCGACATTTCGTAGTCTACCAGCATAAAGCATCCTAAATATAAATGTCAGGAGTCTACTAAACAAGTTGATGCCCAATATACATAGATTTATCAAACTATGTGGCATACAGAGACCCCCAAATCTAAATAGTGCATATGAATTCTCATGTATGACACTCTGGCTACTACAATATAAGCACCTAGTATGTGTATTATGTGCCATGAGACCCCCTAACAGTATGGAAACCCTAGAAAACCATATTTTCCAAAAGTACACACTCTGACGAATGTAAAACGGGTAAATATGTCTTTCTACTGCAAACTACCAAACTACAAAGCTATGCTTTTACGAAATTTCTGAAAATCATCAAAAAGCTTGCATTTTACCCCATTCTAATTTCTTTACCCCACAATTCGTAATGTGCCAGCAAAAGGATCCTAAATATGAACGCCAGGGGTCTACTGAACACTAAACTATGTTGCGCACAGAGACCCCCAAATGGATATATAGCAGACAAAATTTCCATGGGCAAAAAGAAGTAACAAAGAACAGAGCAAAATACAATAAAATCACTAAAATCCAACAAAACCACAAAAATCTATGTTTTTTTTCTTCTCGCCTACTGTAATCAGCAGTCAGAATCACAGTTTGAATATTTTAGCAAATCCGTTTTACAGACAGAAATAAGCAAACAACACCTACGCAAAGCTGAAAATGCAATAAAATGGCTAAAAATGCATGTAAAAAAAATGTATTGTGCAGTGAGATTAGCGAATACGTTATTCGCAATGCCAATACAACAGTTTTTTCAGACAAAAAAACAGACAATGCGATAAGAAAAAAAAAGACACAAAATAGTGTAAGTGTGTATGTATGTGTACAATTGGCAAATTGTGTGTTGTGTGCAAGTGTGTGTGAGTGCTGTGAATGTGTGTAACTCCCGTGATCCCCCAAAATTGTATGTGTGTGTCTGTAAGTGTGAATGTAATTGTGTGTGTGGGGGGGGCACTAACCTGGGGTTGCAGGCTCATGATCGTCCAGGAGGGCTGATATTCTTGCTGGATCCGGTAAGTGGGTGGGGCTTGGTGCATCAGGAAGTGCAGGCAGCAGCAGGGCACGTAGATTGCAAGTGCCTGCTGCTGCCTTTGGGGCCCCTGGGCGTTCGCGCTTCAGGGGCCACTCGTTCCCCAGCTAGGCTGGTTGCCTAGGGGCTGGGGAACGAGTAGGAACAGAGTGAGCATCTTTACAAGCCGCTCCTCCATTCCAAAACCCTTTAATGCTGCTGAATGTAGAATCTACGTTCTGTGGCACTTAAAGAAACGTTTACAAAGAACGTAGTTTCTACAATCTGTGCCATTTAAAGGGTTAATAGCCTTTCTTTAAAACAATTCATAAAAATGTACACATGAAAACATATTTCAGCAGAAAGTTTATAGATTCTGGGATATTTATTTAATTAGCTGTATATCATCCTTATCAGCATAACATATTGTGGTGCATATACTTTCTGAATGTTGAACATGTCAATAGTAAAGTATGAAGACCAAGACACATTAGCGATTTTGGGATCAATGGATACTATTATATTATTAGTAATGTGATTTAAATGGTGCTTTTGGATGCATCAAATCTGACTTTAGAGAACACTCTGTCAACTGATAAGTTGAATCACCTCTAAAATGAACTTATCATCTGAAATTCCCAGTTTTTCCAATAATGTTCTTTTGAGAAGAAAAGCTATCACCATTCGGGCGCACAAGTTTGTTCTGAAGTCATCATGTCTATGGAAAGTATTCTTATGCAACAGCCTTAGAGTGTCAGTCAATAAGGTGAACTACAGCCTAACAAAATAGACTAGAAATTCTATATTTCATATCCTGAACTTATACCAGCCTGTACCAGCCCAGAACTTCTGCAGCACTAGAACAATAAGAATCCAGGCCTTAAATTTGTCCACAGGGGTTCACCATCTGCTATTATTAAAATATAAGTAAGCCTTTAAAATAAGCAAGGAATGTTAATGTGAACTAATTTTGTTACAACAGCTCCACCTGCTGGTCAGTTTCCAACTAGTCAGACCACCAAGTTGTCAAGGAAGAAGTTGTCACGAGAAAGAGTCTGCCCTGATGTTCTTCTGCTTAGGATAAAATTTGAATCCTCTCTCAAATCTTTTCTAAACATCAGAGCAGCCTCTTTCTTTCTCCTATAGATATATATCATGATGCTTGTGCCACCATGCTTCACTGTCTTCACACTGTACTGTGACTTGAATTCAGTATTTGGGGGTCGTCTGACAAACTGTCTCCGGCCCCTAGATCCAAAAAGAACAATCTTAATTTCACCAGTCCACAAAATGTTGCACCATTTCTCTTTAGGCCAGTCAATGTATTCTTTGGCAAATTGTAACCTCCTGAACACATCTTTTTTCCTACAATGGGGCTTCTTGCCGATAGCTTGACTTCACACACATCTTCTAATTGTAACGGTATTGCAGGTAACTTTAGACCTTCTGTGATCTTCCTGGAATTGATGATTGGCTGAGTCTTTGCCATTTTGGCGATTCTTCTATCCATTCGAATGGAAGTTTTCTGTTTTCTTCCACGTCTTTCAGGTTTTGGTTGCTATTTTAAAGCATTTGAGATCATTTTAGCTTTTTCCCCTCTCCAATCAACTTTTTAATCAAAGTACGCTGTTCTTCTGAACAATGTCTGGAAAATTTTACTCA
Source organism: Xenopus petersii (assembly GCA_038501925.1). Lineage (NCBI taxonomy): Eukaryota > Metazoa > Chordata > Amphibia > Anura > Pipidae > Xenopus > Xenopus petersii. The sequence continues at coordinate 131,554,647 of CM076675.1, forward strand.
GATTTTCAGAGAGAAATACCCTACAACCAGCATGTACAAAATTTGCTCCTTTCTTCCTTATTTAAGGGCCGTAATTGACACCTGTTTTTTCACAGAATGAATGAGCTCACTAATTGAACTCCACACTGCTATTATTTGGAACAAGCCTCAATTAATGATTCAATTACACAGAATCAGCAGCATGTCATGACTGTTTGGTCTATTGGTTTTCTATTACTCTATTTCACCTACAAGTAAATTGTTTTAAATGTTTTTATTGTTTTCCAAGTTAAACAAGCAGGATTATAACAAAAGATCAAGGCTGAACAATGAGGCACACCAGTAATTCCAATGACATTGCACTTACTCTCTTTGCCCCGAAATACACCTGGGTACACGTCATTAAGACTGTGCCTGTGCAAGGGCTCCACCAAGATACACAAAATAAAATATAGTATCATAAATTAACTTATCTGGATATCGATATGTCCTATACAGGTTACAACCCACTTCTGGGAAGAAAATGCAAAATGTTTGTGTGACAACCTATAAGAAATAAGATCAACTCACAATTAAAAACTATTTTAATAAAAACGGGTTTAAGTCATATTCATGATTCAGACCATGTGGGGACATAGTTCCTAATCTCCTTATTTATTGTGTCTCTCTATGTAAAAATCCTTATCACAATCTCCCCCACGTCTCCTTGGAACTGAATCTAAAATCTGAAAACGCGTGTGAGCACTTTGATTAAAATGTTTGGCAACTGGCTGGTTCAGTTTATTCCTAATGGCTGACTTATGTTCTATCCCTCACACACCGGATAGTTTTTCCCACATAGGTTTTCCCACTGCGGCATTTAATGCTATAAACTACATATGTAGACACACAAGTATAGAAACCCCTAATAGGTATAGGGGAACCCTTCAATGGGGGATATGTCTATAGACATTTCAAAACATTACTGCAATGGCTACATCCACAGCATGGAAAGGAAATGAGGCACACCTACACAACTTGCTGTCGCTAGAATGACTAATATGAAATGAACCATAAATTGTTTGCCATAGAGAAACATCATTTCTACCAAATACAGAGATTGATCAGGTTAGTGATACTGGACTGCCTCTGTGTGTGTGTGTGCGTATATATATATATATATATATATATATATATATATATATATATATATATATATATATATAACCTATGATAGCCAGCATAGTTTACAAATTATACAAACATGATTTATTGACAGGCTCCGTCCAAATTGTGTCTAAATCACATCAGGTTTTTTAGAAACTCATAAAAAGAGGTACAGATCGTAATCCCTATTTAATCCTTTGGGTTGTAAGGATCCTAATTTGTGGATCCACCACACCTCTCTCTGTTTTAAACAGAGTTCACGATCACCTCCATTTTTGAGGGGGGGGATCATTTCAAGCACCATAAATCTGAGTTGATCAGCACTATGTCCTTTCTCCAGGAAGTGCTTGGACACCGGCTGACTCATATTGCCTAAATTAATAGCAGATCTGTGTTGTGAGATACGTGATTTAATCATCTGCGTGGTCTCACCTACATAGAGGAGACCACACGGACAGACCAACACATAAACAACATATTTGGAAACACAGGTATAGAAGCCCCTCAAGTGGGCAATATACTCTGTCTCAGGGTTTATGAAATCTTTCCCTTTATATACAAAAGGGCATTGGTTACAATTGTAACATGGTGACATTCCTGTTGCTCTCTTACTGAGAAAAGTATTGACTTCTCTGATTTTTTTCTTTACTTGGGCAGAAGTCACCATGGTACCAATTGTTCTGCCTCTTCTGTAGGAGACAATGGGCGGAGCAATAAATTCATCTATATGTGTATATGCTCGTTGTAAGATGTGCCATTGTCGTCGAAGTGTATTACTAATTGATCGATATTGTCTATTATAATCAGTAACAAAGGGGATTCGCCTCCTATCAGTCTTTTTGTTTCTAACTGAACTAATTTTACTTCTAGCTTCACTGATCACTGCTTCTGGATATCCCCTTTCCCGGAATTTTTTGCACATTAAATTTTCTTGCTTAGATTTTTCTTCTGGGTTACTCACAATCCTGTTTACTCGAGTAAGTTGGCTAACTGGGATAGATTTCTTGACATGTTTGGGATGGTGGCTTTTATAGTGAAGAAGTTGGTTACGATCGGTAGGTTTCACATAAAGTGTTGTATCTATACCCCCTCTTGTTTTTTACAGACCATAACATCCAAAAACTGTATTTGCTGCATATCATGTGAAAGAGTGAAAGAAATTGAAGGATGAAACCCATTTAGCTTTGCGTGGAACCCCGAAAGGGACTCGAAGTCACCCTGCCATACAATGAAGATATCGTCGATGTATCTAAGCCAAGCCACACAGTGGCTGGCATAGTCAACATCGCGATAGATGTATAATTCTTCCAATCTAGCCATAAAGGCATTTGCATATGACGGGGCGACGTTGGACCCCATCGCAGTCCCACGCAGCTGCAAATAGAAGTCATCCCTGAAAGTGTACTAAGTATGATATCCAACATTTCCAAAAAGAACCCAACTTGTTGCACAGAATATTTGGCATCTTTTTGTAATAGGCACTCACATGCTTCTATGCCCTCTCTATGAGGTATCGAGGTGTACAGACTGGCAACGTCTAAGGTTGCCAGAATAACATCCCCTCCAAAATTGTGCGACATAGCTTGTAACAAAAGAGGCCACATTCTGTATAAGTGGACGCAAGATTTTATCCAACATAATAGCCATCGGATTAAAGATCGACCCCACCGAGGAAACAATGGGACGACCCGGAGGACGTACGGCGTCCTTATGTATCTTGGGCAAGGTATACAGAATGGGCGTTCTGGGGTTTTCAACTGTCAAAAATCTTTTCAAATTTTTAGTGATTATCCGCTGCTCAACCATATTATCAAGCAATCTAGAGATCCTTTTACATATGCTTGGCAGCGGACTGCCACCCAATTTCCGATAAACTTCCCCATCCGTTAGTGGTTTTGCTATCTCAGCAATATAGTACTCAGTGTCCATTATCACTATAGCTCCCCCCTTATCGGAGGGCTTTATAGTGATATCTGTCCTCTGTGATAAACCATTAAGGGCTTCTCTTTGCAGTGGGATGGATATTTTTGGGTTTTCTATATATTTTTCAAGATACTGCACATTATGTAGCACGATATTCTAAATTATTTGGAGAACTACTATATAGTGAATTTTAACCTTTTAGGTACCTGTTATCGTATTTTAACACTGTTCTATTTATCACAGTTAGCACTTTGACATGTTAAAGTAATTTTAACCATTTTTAGATATTGTAATTGGTAATGTTATCATTATGTAGCACATGTCACTTTCTGATGATGTAATTTCCTTAATTGATCTATCACTATTGGCTACTTATACCCCTATGGGTATAGGGTGGAGTTGCCTTGAGAAAGGTCCCTGAGTGGACCGAAACGTCACGTTGGCTGTATCTGCACTTGTTTAAATACAAAATTTTTTTCGCTGAAACCCCTGGAGTTGCTGGTCATTTGAACAGTGTATGGATATTTTACCGTGCACCCAGGTAATCCATGTGATACGGTGTGCCACCCAGACGAATATGTATGTATATATATATATATATATATATATATATATATATACACATACTGTTCATATGAAGAATTCACAGCTAATGCTTGCTATATGACTGAAGAGTAGTGAAGACTTCTAGTCTGCATTATTGCAGAGACTCAGTGGAGGGGTATATGGCTGGTGTCAGACCTGTTCTTTACTTCTCCCCCCTTCTCTCTTTAGCATGCACCACATCTTCCCTGTTTCATTCCAGGCTGCTGTCATCCATTGCAGATTAATTGTCACCCTGATTTCACTTCCTTCACCACTGACAGAAAACTAATAAAGTAGTGGATGCAGTGTGGATAGATCAGTGCCTCTGTTTTATGGCATTTACCCCCTAGTTATTTAAAGTCCTCCTTCTCTTTAAACCTTCATTGGAAACAATACATTGGGTTATGGCTCTTTGTACAGTAGGTTATCATAATTGTTTATAACAGTGTGGCATGGCTGCTAGAATCTCGTGTTGTCCATAATACTGTTAGTTAAGAAAATCTTGCCATTGCCAATTTTAAGTTATCCGGTCAGAAGCAGGGAGATGAATTGATTAATAGTTACCTTCTTGTGTAACCAACAGGCCATTTTCTGGTCTAAAATATTGATGTCGACCAGCAGGTGGCATTATAACATTATATTTCATTAAAAATAGGAAGCAAGAGGGCAGATATTGAATTACAGTCACCTATGAGCTGGATGACATTCTTAATAGATGATCCAGTATGTGAATCATTAGTGAGTCCAAAAGCATCTCTGGTTTTCAAAGACTATTGGCAATGTATTATGTAAAAGTTATTCCGGTTTCTAAGTAAATAACATACTAAAGACAAACCATAATGAGACAAGTACTGTTTTTAATTGTTATAGAACTAGATCTATTTAAATGTGCAAATGGTATAGCATTTCCTGAGATGTGAAAAGTGATTTGCAAAATAATAAGCATATCCTTTGTTAAACATCCTTAGTTGATCTAAGGAGCAATCCATTAGCCATGAAGGAAAGTTCCCCCCATGAGACTAAATAACATACTAAGTAAGGTTGAAAAAAGACATCCACTGAGTATAATCTTTTATGTCTATATAGAACCTGCCTAACTGCTAGATGAAGCAAAACATTCATTTTCAAACTTGTTAAAAATCTATCCAACCCCTTCTTAATTAGCTATCTAATGTATCAGCCTGCACAATTGATTCAGGCAGAGAATTCCACTACTTCACAGCTCTCACTGTAAAAAAAATATTAAGATGGAACCACCTTTCTTCTTATCTGAATGGATGGACCTACTGGTAAATAAAGCATTAGAGAGATTATTATATTGTCCCCTCGTATTTCTATACATAGTTATCATATCACCCCTTAAGCACCTCTTCTCCCGTGTAAACAATCGCAACTTGTCCTGTGTAAAGCTGGTCATAGACGCAAAGATAAAGTCCTACCAATTGAAGTTTCATACCAATATTTCTGTCGGCTAGCGATTATATCGTTTTGCCTGTTTGACTATATCAATGGGTGACTGTCATATTTGTCGGACATAACTTTCATATGACTGATGATGTAATGGTCAGAACATCACCTGATTTGTTATTTTACAACTTTATTTAATCTGAATGGTTAGAGGCAGGTAAGAAGATTTGCGATGTCCGATCATCCGTCGGATACAAGGGTAAAATCAGCACATCCATGGCCAGCATTACTTAAATGGGACTTTCAATACCCTTTAACAGCTTTGTAATTTCTCTAATAATATCCTGTTTGGGCACTGGGGACAAAAAGTGCACCGCATACTCTAGGTGAGGCCTTACCAGCACTCTGTAAAGTGGAAGAAAGACCCTCTCCACCTGTGGATCACCTGTGGATCACTGCCCCTTTTAATTTTTTTCAAGGCCTTGTTTGTCCTTCCAACTGCTGACATTGCTTGCTATAGTATTATCTATAAGGGCCCCAAGTTCCTTCTCCATTACAGCTTTGCTACAGTCCCTTTAAGGCTATAAGTGACTTACATATTTTTACATCCCATTACTTGACATTTATCAACATTGAATCTCATTTGCCACTTAGCTACCGAGATTGCCAGTTTGCCAAGATCCTGTTGCAAGGATGTCGTCTCCTGGATGGAATACATTTTTGTGTCATCTGCAAACACTGATACATTTCTTACAATACCCTCCCCAAATGTTAGGGACCCCAAATGATTGTATTGACTTACCTGAAACCCCGGGCCGGATCTCCTATCAGCAGAAAACTGGTTATTCCAGCGAACAACACTGATCGATCCTCTTCCGGCTTTTTCTTTCTTTAAATTTCCCGGGGCAGACGCATGCGCAGTAGAGCGAAATAGCCAACATTTTTAGTTAAAGTTCGGCTTTTCGTTCTACTTCACTTGCCCAGCCACGCAAAGAAAGAGGATCACTCAGTGGTGCTCACTGGTATAACCGTGTGCCGGTAGAGTTCCATGTAAGTAAATACAATTACTTGGGGGTGCCTAACATTTGGCAAGAACACTTTCCTTCTCCTTTAACAGACCTTCCGGAGGTCAAACTTACTGGCTTATAATTGCCAGGCAGCTGTTTTGTTCGTGTTATTCTGGGTGAGATGAAAATTTCACTATTATGTCCATCTGTCATTTTGACATATTACATGGAATTGTGTTTGTGTCATCAAGTTGGGAAGCGATTTAACTGGCCATTAAACTTTCTGAACATTATAGTATAAATAACGTCTTTGGACAGATGCTACTTAACTGAAGTCAAACTGAAAGTAAATTTCTGCTAGATTTGGAAATTGTTTAATATTGTATCATATATTTTTGCAGTATATTTCACTGCACAGCATGGTAGACTGCCACTGAACCAGTTCCCTCCATGTCTAGCCACCATAACTCCCATTGCAGACCATGGAATAAATATTAAAAAGTCACAGATTGGATGGATTAGAGGACTGTGAAAAATGCAATCCTAAAACCAGGACACATTTTTAGTTGAAGAAGTTCATGGGAACCCTTTGGAAGAAAGGAATCAAAATTCATTGTTTCATGATGGATCATGGTTTAAAGACTGCAGTCTCTACATGCCAATAACAGTTAAGGTATCACATAAAATTGGCTTTAACTGAAATCCTGGAGTCTCATACGTGGGATCAGGTTACAGACTCAAGCTACATTCTCAGAGATCCTCTGTGAAATTACATAATTCAGTTTTGCTTCGTTTTCGCTTCTTCACTGTCCCTATTTAGGGCAGAGACACACGTTCAGATTCAGGGAGATTAGTCGCCCATTGACAAATCTCCCCAAACTGCCTTTCCCTGCCTTCCACTGGCCAGAATGTAAATTGATGGTGGGATGGCACTCAAGAGTGATTAGTTTTCCGAAGTCACCCAAAGTTTCCTTACTAGGAAACTTCAGAAAACGAAATGCTCCGAGTGCCATCCCCCCTGGCGACTTACATTCTAACTGGCAGGAAGGCAGTTCCGGGAGATTAGTTCCCGAAGAAGAGATGATTAATTGTCAGGTGACTAAAACTCCCTGAGGGCCCCTAAGAGGTGGCACTTGGGGCACTTAGTTTTCCAAAATCGCCTGTAGTTGCCTCACAAGGAAAATCGCCGGTGGGAAAGCAGGGTAGGCAGTTCGGGAAGATTAGTCGCCCGAAAAAGAGGAGATTTGTCGCTGGTCAACTAATCTCCCCGAATCTGCGCGTGTGGCTCTGCCCTTAAGGAAGAATAAGTGTGAACATCAAACTTCAAACTGAATTCTGAATATTATTAATTATAATACAATTGTTAGCAGACAGCTAATGGCTAATAAGAGTGTCAGAAGAACCATTAGACGGTTAGCTGAACATTGTTGATCACTGCCATAACCACAGTGCTACGCAATATGTTGGCTCTATATAAATACATGTTAATAATAATAATAACCCCCCAGAGGCAAGCCCTAGCCATTCATTTTCCCAGCTGGGTGCCTGTAATTACTCTTTTATTATGTTATAGTATAATATTGATTTTTAAAAAATGTGATTTGGAGGGATGTGTTTAAATTGGCATTTAAGTAAATAGGGGAGGTTAATAATCCACTGGTGAAGTGAGTTTGCATCTAATTACAGGAATACTCTCATTAACATAACATAGATGTATAGGTGCCTGAATGCAATGTGTAATGTTGAGGTAGGAACAATGACAACAATGCATAGATTCTTTAACTTTCCTAAAGGGGTTGTTTTGTTAACTTTTAATATGATGTATAATTACATATTCCTTGTCAATTGAACTTTATTATTTATTTCTTATAGTTTTTTTTTAAATTAAATTTGCCTTTCTCTTCTACATATTTCCAGCTTTCAAATGGGGGTCACTTACCCCGGCAGCTAAAAACTATTTCACTGTGAGTGGAGGGGCCCTGGGGTATAGGGGGACCAGAAGGGGTCTGCTTCCTTGGTAGTCACCCATGAGTGACCTGCGATTTTGTGCAGGGGGGACTCTGAATTTTTCTTGGGTTAGGCACCAAAGCTATACCCACAGTTAAGTTCTCCAGTTGTCATAGTATGTTGCCACACTATATGCTGCATTTAGATTGGTGGTTTGTATACACAACGTCAATTGTAAACGTGGACAAATGGGGCTTATTTATCAACACAGGGAATATTTGCCCGTGAGCAGTTACCTATAGCAACCAATCAGGGATTGGCTTTTTAAAGCCAGCTGCAAGTAGAACAATGAATGCAGCAATTTGATTGGTTGCCATGGGTGAGCAAATTTGCCCAGTTTTGATAAATGATCCCCAGTGAGCATAAGTGCCAGTAATGTAACTAGAGGGGGGTGGGCCCTGGCATGGGACGCGCAGCCTGGCCCCCCTCCCCTCCTTACACCTGGATCCGCCTGGGAATCAGCCCAGAACTGCCCGGAATTCATGCCGCATGAGCTGCCGGGGGCCCTGAGGGGGGTGTGTGCCCTGGCCCAATTGCATCCCCCGCTCCCCCGGTAGTTACGCCACTGATAAGTGCGTCAGTGGGAAACGGGGGCCTGATGTGTTTTGGGTTGAGACTCTTAATGATAGGCTCAATATTAGTATAAACTTGTAATGACACAGTCTCCATTTTCCTTATTCCAACTGATTCATTTCCATAAATCCCCTATGATAATATACTGGAAGCATGTGGTGGATCTTACAGATTTTTAACACAAATGTATCAATTTATTGATATGGCCCATTTACATTTTGAGCCATTTCATTTTCTTTTCAACTGACAGTGATCTTAAAGCAACACTCTAATATCTACATTAACCTCTGTACGTTCCCTTTGAACCAGTTTGGCCCATGGGAATGGTTTATGCATGTATCTCATTTTCCTCTGGCTTCTTATTTTAACTTGCAAGTTCCGCTCTGCTCTAATGCAACAGCAAATGATACATGGTATTTAAATGTAACTTCAATAACACTGGAAGGCAGAAAAGCTGACTATTAGAGATAGAAATAATATAAAATACATCTGTGAGAGTGATTTCTCCTTACACTGCAGAAATACTACCAGTGAAAATACTGAGAGAGCATGCATGTGTACATAGAATAATGCCAGCAAGCAATGCTTTAGACGCATCATTGTGACTGCAACATGTCTGAATGATGCCAGCAGAAGAAAAGTCATGCTATGAGAGTACCAGCACTTGCATTGTTTTGAAGGAACACACAAAAAATTAAAGTGCTTTAAAAGAATGACAATATAATGTACTGTTGCCCTGTACTTATAAAATTGAATTGTTTGCTTCAGAAACTCTACTATAGTTTATATAAGCAAGCTGCTGTGTAGCCATGGGGGCAGCCATTCAAGCACAGGATACAGATAACAGATACGTTCTGAAGAATCCCATTGTATACTACAGAGTTTATCTGCTAACTGTGTATCCTGTACGTTTTCTCCTTTTTCAGCTTTGTCTAGCTGCCCCCATGGCTACACAGCAGTTTGTTTATATAAACTATAGTAGAGTTTCTGAAGCAATCACACTGTCAGGAGCGCCAGATGGCACTCCTGTCTCCATCAGCGCCACGTGGGTAGCGGCGCGAAAATTCTAAATATAAAGACGCCAAGGTACTGAGAATTTTCTTGGGTGTTCCTAAATTTATATTAACCTATTTCCTGGACTTTTGACCTTGCCTGAACCTGTGACTTTGCTTCTATTCTGCCTGCTTATTGAACTTTTGCCTGGATATTGACTACGTTTACTCTTGGCCCCTTTTGGTACCGCAAACTTGGACTTTTACCCAAAGCTTCCTCCTTGGTCCGGACTTCTCCCTCTGGGAGCCCATAGGCCCCACACACTAGAAGTTCCAGTGCAGGGCAACAGTACATTATATTGTCACTCCTTTAAAACACTTTCATTTTTTTTGGTATTACTGTTCCTTTACTGGGTGTTGCAGAATTCTTCTGCCAGGCTAAAAGATTTCTAGTGATGGGCGAATTTATTCGCCAGGCGCGAATTCGCGGTGAATTTGCGTGATTCGCCGTCAGCGAATAAATTTGCGAAATGCCAGCAAAAATTCACGGAAAAAATTCGCCGGCGTCAAAATTTTTTTTTTTGAAAAAACGGACGCCGGCGCCAAAAACGGGTGCCGGTGTCGAAAAAACGGGCGCCTGCGTCAAAAACGGGCGCCGGCGTCAAAAACGAATTTTTTGTGAATTTCGCGCGAAATTCGCGAATTTTTCGGGGAAGCGAAACGGCATAAATTCGCCCATCACTAAAGATTTCTAGTCATTCTAGTAGAGGCTCTGGCCTAGCCACTCGCCAGTGAAATAGTCAAAAATAAATGGAAAGCCAATACCTTGTCTGCTACAAACGGGTGAATCCCAAACTTTATTCCATGGTGCTCACAACACTTCAATGTTCAAACGTTTCGGAACCGCATGGCCCTTCCTCAGTGACAATTAGCATAAGAAATTGTACAACTTTTATAGGCAAAACCAGTGTGACCCCTAGTGGTGGTCATCTCAAATGTGCATATAAAAACATTTTTAACCATTTAATAAACATATTGATAAGAACATACATGTGTACATCATATTATATAATACAAAATATGTGCTATTATTTTATCTTTGCCAATAAAGAATTCATGTAAATAACTATCTTGATCTGACAACGCATGTAAAGTGCTTCATATATTTGTAAAGTGCTTCATATTCCACCTGTAATAAATACAATAAAATCCAATCAATACAAAATATTTAAAAATAGTTACTCACTGACTGAAAAAAAGAATCAGGAGGGTATGAGGGATGTTTCTGCCTTATTTGAAAAGTGCGAAGTTCTACTTTGATGCTGCAAAACATATTAACAACAAATATGTTATCACACTTATAACCAAACTCATGGTCAGTACATTTTATAAAATAATTTTTTACACCATTTTATTGTTTATAAAAAACAATTCAAACCCCAATTCTCATTCAACCCTTTCGGGGGTTCGGCCAGGAATCAACCTTTTACAGCATGATTCAGATACGGCCGAATCCTTCTGGCCGGCCGAACTGAATTCGAATCCTAATTTGCTTATGCAAATTAGAGGAAGTAAAAATGTTCCCCCTTCCCATCCCAATTTGCATATGCAAATTAGGATTCGGATTCAGTTAGATAATCAGCTGAATCTTTTGCAAAGGATTCGGGGGTTCAGCCAAATCCAAAATAGTGGATTCGGTGCATCCCTACTATCTATCTATCTATCTATCTATCTGTCTGTCTGTCTGTCTGTCTGTCTGTCTATCTATCTATCTATCTATCTATCTTTTATCTATCTATCTATCTATCTATCTATCTATCTATCTATTATATAGTGAATAAAGTACCCCCTCTTGTAAATTATATGGATATTATAAGTCACCGAGGAGTTTCATGACCATATAAAAACACAAGGCCAAAGGCCTTATACAGGTCATGGAACTCCGAGGTAACTTCTAATATCCTCATAATTTGCAACTGGGGGTACTTTATTTATTATAATACACAAATTTCAGTGAGTCATGTGACAGAAATGACATCAGAACTCACCGTTTATAACTGATGACATCAGAACTCACCGTTTATAAGGATATAATTTACAAGATATTCATGGCTTTTGTGTATTATATATTATCTATCTATCTATCTATCTATATATCTATCTATCTATCTTTTTTTTTAAAAGTTTTTTATTTTGGGTTTTAAACATAACACAGTTAAGAACAATAAAGAGAAAGAAAAGAAAGAAAGGCAAGAAGAAAGAGGGGAGGGGAGGTAAGGTATAAGATGATACATCCAACAAAGTAGTGTATAGGCTTTCAACCATCTTGTACAGTCAACCAAGTACCCCAAATCGCTTCAAATTTCGCGGGGCACCCTCTCGACAGATAGGTCAGTTTCTGATTCGAGAGAGAGTCATTCACCAGAGTTTTCCAATATTGCAATGTGGGAGGGTTGAGCGATTTCCAGTGCATCAATATGGCTTTCTTAGCATAATACAGGAGCTGCAAATAACATAATCTAGTACATGGGTGGAGCTGCAGATCCCCAATAATCCCCAACAGACAGGTGTCTGGCGAACGTATACTGGGGAGTGCAAGCTTTTCATTCAAGTATTGGAGGACTGCACTCCAAAAACCCTGAATTATTGGACAGGACCAGAATACATGAAACAGAGTACCAGATTCCACCCTACACTTAGGGCACAGGTCCGAGACCGTACCATATATCTTAGCCAGGCGATATGGGGTTAAGTAAACTCTATTCAAAAATTTAATTTGTATAAGCCTGTCCCTCATAGATATTGATAGTGCTGGTACAAGTTGTAATGCGTCCTTCCATTTTTCATCATCCAAGTCAGGTATGTCTGCTTGCCATTTGCCCTTAACCCTTTCAAGGGGAGAGGGACCAGCGGTAGATAGTATCGTATAGAACCAGGATAGTGGTTTTGGCAAGTCTAACCTGTGCAGGTAGGTCTCAAGAGACGACACCTTTAAATCCACAGGCTTTGTTGGGAATTGCACATTGAAAGCATGACGTAATTGGAAATACCGAAACAACATATCTGGGTGGGGATGGAATTCCTGTTGGATTGTGGCAAAGCTCTTACAGTCACCCCCGGTGACGATATCACCAAGAGTTTTAATCCCAATCTGTGCCCACCGGGCGATGTCTGGGAGGGAGCGTAAATGAGGGAGGTGATTATTACCACATAGCGGGGCATGGGGGGACCAGGCGGTGGAGGTTCCTCGAACCAGTTCTATGGAGTTCTGAAATGCTTTCACCACCGTTTGCATAGGGGTAGTGGTCACGTGATATGGGGAGACACTTCGGTAAGGGAGTTTGGCAAGGGCCTCAAAGGAGCCTATTACTGCTGCCTCTAGCACCACCGCTGAATTGCTTCTATCAGGGACAATCCACCAGTGGGCATAAACCAGCTGGGCCGCAAGGAAGTAGAGTTTGAGATTAGGTAAAGCTAGGCCCCCTCCCGAAGCCGGCGCCTGTAACACCTTAAAGTTCAATCGGGGGTGTTCCCCTGCCCATAAGAAATTTCTTATTATTTTGTCCAGTCTGGTGAACCAATGGGCCTGCGGGGTTATGGGAGAGTTGTGGAGAGCATATAGAAATTTGGGTAAAAAGATCATTTTAAACATGTTAATTTTGCCTGGTAAAGAAAGAGGTAGGTCTTGCCAAACAGCAACTTTGTTTGTCAGGGTCTGCACTACTGGATCTAAATTAAGTTGTACATACCTATTAAGGTCGTTATGGATCACTATACCCAGGTATTTGAACGAGTTCACAACCTTGAGTTGTAGTAAGGTGTCCGGCGAATCCGGGGGAAGGGGATCTATGGGGAACACCACCGACTTAGAGCGATTTATTTTCAGACCAGAGTAGCGTCCAAATTCAGAAATAGTTGCCAAGAGATTTTCAAGGGCTGTATCCGAGTTGGCCAGATAGATAAGCATATCGTCAGCGTATAGGGAGATTTTTTCCGTCACGTTACCTACACAAAGGCCCTGTATACCCTCATTCGCCCGTATTTTAATGGCCAGGGGTTCTATAGCCAGGGCAAAAAGCAGAGGCGAAAGAGGACACCCCTGGCGGGTGCCCCTTCCCAGATAGATGCTATTGGAAACTTGTCCATTGACCAATACCTTAGCCCTCGGGTGCGCATACAGAAGCTGAATCCACTTCTGAAGTTTAGGACCTAGCTTGTACCGAGCTAATACCTCCCACAGGTATTGCCACTGGACCGTGTCAAAGGCCTTTGCTGTATCAAGGGACACTACAATTCTATGGCCCATGTTGAGATGCTGAATCGCTAGGTTAGTAAAGAGACGTCTCACATTGATATCCGTGGCCTTAGAGGGCATAAATATCTATCTATCTTTACAGTAAACTGCATTCCATAAAGCTGTTGGCAGAACACACAACATGTTGGTATTTTCAACTTTCCTGGCTGATCTGGTTCAAGTTGTGGCTGAGCATGTCAAGCTATTGAATGCTCTCTATTCTTATATCTGTTGTACAATGTTCTTGTGCATGGTCAGTGAAAGATAAGAACAGATAAATGACATAAATGACTGGCCAAGTGACAGACTGAGATGCCCCCCATGATGGCCTTTTGTGAGACTGCCAGAGACAATATACAGTGAGTCTTATCATCTGACTTTTACAAGACAGGGGATCTTAGGGATATGTATGATATGAAAAAGACCACTCCTTTTCTAAATGTAGGCAGAAATTCCACGCAGTTGGTAGCATATTCAACATTTTAAGACTTGCTCCCTTGAGGTTTCTAGGCTTGGTCTGAACCTTCCTTCTCTGTTTAATCCCCCTCTATACACTTTCAGATCAATGCTCTGGATAGGAGGATCAGAGCAGAGCCCTGGATTTATAGAGGGGATTGCTGGCACTCCTACGGGAAATACATCCAGGCAGCAGATTTTTCCCCCTCACTCCCCGCCCTATGTCTGGCTCAGTTTGGGTCTGGTGTGGGCAGCTGACACAGCCTGGTGCTTTTACCATCACTCATGGAACTGGCGCTGTGTTAGAGGGGATTGTCCGTATGTGCAATGCTTTAATAAGCTCCCAGGATAAAACCTCCTTCATTACTCCATGTAAAGGGTTATGTCGAGGACATGGACAATTGCATTTAAGGGAGGGTGGAAGAGCAGTTATTGTAGGTTTCAAAGATTATACAAATGTACTGTTCAGTGAATGGGAAGCTTCCCATCCAGTTACATTGTTAGATATGTTTATGTAGCACCTGCAGCGCAGTACACATTAGTCATAGGACAACAAACAACCAAGCAAATGATCACAGGGCAAAGCTTGTTATTAACTCTCTAATGCTGTGCTTATTTGAGGCACTTCATGTTTAAGAAAAGCAGGTTTGTGCCAGTGTTGATTGGTTCTACCTCTTGCAGACATTTATAATACACAATGCTTGCTCACAATTAGCGCTGATTCACTGCTTGCCCTATTGCTGGCAAGGTCACTTTCTTGCAGCACTGCTGGCAACAAAGCAGTTAATAGTCGAAAGTTCCTGCATTTTTCTTTCTGGTCGAAGGATTCCCTAAGGAGTTTAAGGGAGGCTCTGAACTTGACTGAATGTCAAGTTTTTTTCCCTACCTGACCAATGATGTTTAAAAAAAAAAAAAAAAGTGAACAGAGATTCATAGAGATAGGGTAAAATTATTCATAGTCACGAACTGAATCACCTCGGCTGCTCACATGGTTTCATTGTAACAGTCTTAATATCTTATGGTGCCAAAACTCTGGCCTTTGAAGAACACATGAGTTCAGCTACCAAAACAAGTGGGGTTTCCTTCAGTTGCACAAAATTATTTCAGACATTATGCCTATTGAGTAGAACATAAAACAAAAAACCCACCGGTGCAATTAACATTAATATAGAACATTATATAACATTATTAGGTTCTCCATGCTGGAGCCTTAAAATAACCATTCTGAAAACAAGAATGATGTAGCACAACAAATGAAGTGCCCTCAGAGTGTTTCCAAAACCAAATCTTTGGGCGCATTGGATCTGTTTTTTGTTCAATATTACAATGCAAGTTTGGTCTGAGCCATCAGGAAAGAAGGAGAGTTCAGTACTACAGGCATCATAACCACACATAGAAATACATAGAATACACAAATGTGAAACACCTAGTCGAAATGTAACTGGCTAAACAGTCCTGAACACTCTTCTGGGTGTACATGATGCCAAGTGCCTGGAATGCTTTCTTTATAGATCATTGACATATTTACCATAGTTACCACTGCAGACAGGTTTTTTATGCTCCTACCATCAACTAGGGAAGCAGAAAAACCATAGTGAAATCAATAATGGGTGATGAGTAAAGAAGGAATCCACAACTGTCACCAAATTTTAACATAAAGAAGAGTACTTTATTTATGGTGTTAAAAAATGTGTTATAAATAAAGCATTAATTTCAATTTGGTGGCCTTTGTGAATTCTTTGAGTGCCCATCGCCCATTTTTGGTTTTACTACAGTGGATTAATAGAAACCAAACTCTCATGACCGCTAGTCTCTGGAACAATGACCATTGCCATTAAATTAAGTTGCATCTTCCACTAGGCAGCATGTCTAACTATAATTCCCAGCACCCCCACAATACAGCAGTTGACCAATTCTAAATATGCACTTAGCAGGTGCAGGAGATGCAAAATGGCTTTGTGTGTTGTATATTTTCATTTATAGAGTACTATTTACAGCACTGTACAACAGAAAAATACATTAATAGAACAGATGAGGGTTCATTACAATGGTAGTTGCACATAAATGCAAAGTACAGTAATAAATACAAATCAGTGCAGTTGCATTAAAGATACCCCAGCACTGACACATTATTAGTTGCACTGCTATTAATCAGGCAGGCAATTTTTATTTATTATAATTTGGTGGCCTTCATGAATTCCTTGAGTGCCCATCACCCATTTTTTGCTTTTTACTACAGTTGATTAGTAGAAACCAAACTAACTTAGTTTGAATTGTTCAGCTGCAGATACTTTTACCTGCCTTAAAGGACAACTAAACCCTAATAATTAATATGGCTAAAAATGCCATATTTTTGTAGCGCTATAGTAAACTGACTTGTGCTAGGGCAGTTTAAGCTACTTTCCTTGGTGGGCTGAGACCTGGGTCAGTAATACCCTGGGATCTTAATCCCTCTAATCTCCTCGGCGGAGCCTTGAGCTGCTCAACTAAATAACCTCTCTATCACTACTAGAGCGATCTATAAAACGAGTATAGCTGTCTAATTACTAAGGCCAAGCGCCTAGGGTCAGCACTACCCATTCCCTTCCAGCCTGCTTGGTTGGGCTAAAGCAATGGACCCAGAGCACATGGTTCCTAAACCTTTTATACTCTGGCACAGTGCCATCTGGTGTACACTGTGTGAACTGCAGGGGTTACATAAGCACAAGGTCCCCATAAGGACCCACTGAGGTGTCCATATTACTAGGGATGTGCCTGTCTGTAAAGTGTAAGGGTCTCTAAGATTTTCACATCCCTACATTTTATATACTGAACTTATTGCACCAGCCTAAAGTTTCGGCTTCTCAATAGCAGCAATGATCCAGGACTTCAAACTTGTTACAGGGGGTCACCATCTTGGAAAGTGTCTGTGACACTCACATGCTTAGTGGGCTCTGAACAGCTAAGCTTAGGGGATATTGCAAATTATCAAGCAGAAAATGAGGTTGACCTGTAATATATGTTGATGCTGCAGAGCTGATTATCAAATTCTGATGCTAATTGTACTGGTTTATGTGCTGTCATGTAGTTATTATCTGTATTAATTACTAATAAGCCTTATATTGTGACATTATTAAATTATATATATATGTGAGTATATTGTGAGTGGGTCCCTAAGCTCAGTAAGTGACAGCAGCACAGAGCATGTGCAGTGAATCAGCAGAAAAGAAGATGGGGAACTATTGGGGAATCTTTGGAGGCACAGATCTTTACTGCTAAAGGGCTGTGGTTGCTGTGGGTTGGTTTAGAAGCCCAAAACATAATGTACAACATTTCTACCTACTTCATTAGTTAGGCTTTAGTTCTCCTTTAATAGCTCTATCCCTAGAGTAACTAGATTATACTGATCCGGGTCCTTTTAATCTACATTGTATTGACAGTTACTATCTACATTGGTCCATTAATTGTGTTGTGAGCGCTGCCTACTGTTTGTAGGCAGGCCAGCTGAACCAAAGGGCTGCTGTTTTAGGCTTCTCCCTATCTGTAAGCCTGAGACATAGACGAAAGCAGGGAAATTTTGTAAAATAAAATAATAGAACACGTTTTTAATATAAGCCTAGATATATTTGGCTCATAGTGAACACAGGTGTATATTTTTCCTTAATGCATAAATTACATTTTACATTTACATTTCAAATTTACATTACATTTCATTTGTTGGTTAATGTAAACAAAATATACAGACTTACAAAGAAAACAAATCTTTTAAAGTTACAGATATAAGATATCTATAATGAAGGTGAATGTTGTTTAAATGTCCTAAAGAAAATCCTTAAGGATAATTTATGGTCAAACTGCTAACAATAAAATCCTTTTGCAGTCTAATTATTTGCAATATAAGAAAAATTACTATCCTCTAATATTGGCAAAAATATCTATCGGCTGCAAGGAAAATTTCTCTAGCACAAAGATATCAATATTGTTGGGCGCATTAAATCTTATCAGCGGATGATGTAAATATACAGTAGATAACTATCATATTTACTGGTTATTTAAGTTTAGAACATTTTCATGGTGCATCCTGCTGAAGTGCCAAAACAGGGGTATTTGCAGTATATGTATAAAGTCAGTATCCAGTCAGTATCCAGAGCAAGACATATGTAGTAAAAACTGTAGATCTGTTTACTGTTACATAGTCACTTGTTGATGAAAGACCAAAAAAAGACCCCTCCAGCTCACTGCTCTTTCCTTAGTCCAGGTGCTCAGTCAACAGTGTCCCCACTATAAGTACATCAAAAACTCCACAGGCAGACGGCACTTCTGGATGTAGTTTATTGGGAAAACTGCTGTAAACAGCAGCAGTTTACAGCAGTTTTCCCAATAAACTACATCCAGAAGTGCCGTCTGCCTGTGGAGTTTTTGATATACCTGTACATAGTCACTTGTAACTGTCATAAGCAAAGTTGGCAAATGGCAGAGGTTTACTGATGACTTCTATTGGGGATAAGATAAAGTTCCTTGTCCAGCTGTTTGGTACTCTTTATCTTAGACTAAAACATTTGCAATGGTAGATACTAAGGCTGCCACACAACAATGGTCAAGCTCATTTTTAAAGTTTTGGAAGCACTCGCACACCCTGGCCCTCCAGAAATAAAGACACCCTGGTGCATAGTGATAGAGGTAATGGCAACCTCAATTCCAATGTGGTATAAGAAATCGCTGACACAAAAGGTAATTCTAGCAGGATAATTACTTGCTAAGAATTTATTGCAGCATGCAACGTTTTGGGGTTAGTTTTGTTCCTTGACAAAGGGGTTTACCCTGAAACGTTGCATGCTGCAATAAATTCTAAGCAAGGACTTATCTTGCCAGTGATTTATTGTACCAAGCTTATTTTTAGACAGGGCCAAAAAAGGGAACCAACTTGCTAATGAATGCTAATGAGTTCATACCAACTCCAAAATATCATTGTGTGGAGACACAGGAGAATAATAACATTAGACAACCTGACCCTAGGCATAACACAGCCAGACATGTTGGCCACCGACCCCACTGTGCAGCTCTTCATTTGTAGACCAGATATGGGCCATTCATTCTCCATAGTGCAAGAAAAGTTCTCAGTAATATAAGGAAAAGACAAGCACTCAACAAAATTAGAAGCTGTCAAGTTGAGCAATGTTTTACCTTTAGTTAGCACTTGTGTATTCATGAACACCCTATGGCATGTGGTAAGGACAGGGCTCATCTGGGCCTCCTGACTCTGAAGTCTACTCCTAGCAGAGTGCAGTATCCCCTGGGGCACAAATGCTTATTAGATGAGTGCTAACATGATCCAAATGAAATACATTCGAAATACATTTTGCTTGTATGAATCTTTAAAGAGGTTTAATTTGTATAGTATTGCATCCTCTATAGGAAAATAAATAGAGGCCCTTGGCCTTGAATTGGAGTGGTTTAAGAGAATTGGTAAAAAAAATTGAGTGGGCACAGAAATATTTTGCATGATTTTGGTGATGTTATAGGTGCAACAAACCTATTTACTGCATGTTCCTATTACATGAATAATTTATCCTGGTTGATATTTTCACCTGTGGTTGCTTAACACCCATTCAGTAAGGGAGAATGAGTTTTCAATGCAGCTTCCTACTTTACCCTCAAGGATATTGAGCTAGGTCTGTATCTTTGGTTGGGAATGACCAATTACCATATGTAGATATGTTAATAGGTAATAGAGTATGGATTTACCATAAAACTGTCTCTTTCCAAAAGGGTTGAGGCAAATGATCAATAAGCCATTTAATTCATAACAAGAAGGTTTAAATACTTTTGGTTCAACAATGGGGGAAAATGTCTGGAAGTTGCCTCAGATAAGTTCCTAAATGATAAATTAAAGAAGAGTATAAACACTAATGGTGGAGCAGAATATGCCATTTAATGCATCAGCCTTTTCTTTACTCCAGTTCTGATAGTGGGCATTCTTTCCTAATTCCTTTCTCTCCCACATGGATTTGTTTATTCCTGCATGCTAGGGAGTTGCAATGGTGACCACTAGGTGACCTCAAACTTGGAATCCATTCATCAAAACAAATTCTCCTAGTCACAGACATTTTCAATTCCCACCTCTTTATTTTTTTTCCCTATCCTTCTCTTATTGACTCCAATTGACATTTAGGGGCAGATTTACATAGGCGAAGTAGAGGGTCAAAGTTTTTTTTAAAGAGACAGTACTTCGATTATCGAATGGTCAAATATTCGAACGATTTTTAGTTCGAATCGTTCGATTCGAAGTCGAAGTAGCTAATTCGATGGTCGAAGTAGCCAAAATAATCATTCGAATTTCGAAGTTTTTTTTATTCTATTCCTTCACTCGAGCTAAGTAAATGGGCCCCTTAGTGTAGGAGCTGGTGCTCCTAAAGCAATGCTCTCCAACGTTTTTAGTTTGGTGGGCTGAAGTTCTTATATACTAAAAGTTTAAGGACTCGATTACATTAAAGTGATATTATACAAAGGTTTCTAAAGGGGTTTTGTGCAGTCTGGGGGGGCATTAAAATCCTTCTAAAGGGCTGCATCCCACAGGCACACGGACGGACAGGCTTGCCTTAACCAGTTCTTTTTAAACTAATTTACACAATTAATATAAAATAAATATTGGTGCTCAGTACACAAATGATCTAACTTCCAGGGGGACGCAACATTAATAGTATTTGCAAAGTAGGTAAAGATGAGAAATCACATACATTTTATGATTTCCTTATAATTGAAACGTTGCTTTAAACATATTGGGTAGATTGTACCTACAGCCTCTCCTAGCCTAGGTTTAAGTAGCAACAAAAAAACAACAACAACTCAACCATGCCCTCTATCTTCTCTATTTATTAGGTATCTACATAATACCTTGTTAGGCAGATACTTTGTCTGTTAGGTATCTACATGTGCTTAGTTGAAGATGCAGTCTGTTTGGATGCCTGTTAACTAAACCCATCAGCAATAGACAGAACAGTTCAGGATAATTTGTGCAATTTGGCCACTATCTGTGATGATCATGCAAATGCATCATTGGTTTGTCTATTGTTTTCATTTTGCATGATTCATTTTGGACCAACACATACAGAAAATTATAGAAATCAGTTAGTATTGAATAAAATTGTATGAGAAAAGGGTTACTCCAAATGTCTACTGCTGCTAGAAGGGGAGTTTTCTAGTTTTACATCTATGAAACAATTCATTACTTCTTTATATACAGAGTCAAACCCATAAACTCCTAAATTACTCTTTTATCTGCATACCTAGCTTCTTACTGTAAAATGACGTGCCTGTCCGTTTGCAACCCCAGTAACCCTGTGACACACATTCCTGGATTTCAACCATATTTACATTATATACACAAGTTATTTCAAACTGTCTGCATTAAAGTGTATGAAAGTACTTTGACCTTCATTATTTTGGAGGGCAAAAAGCTGCCCCAGGGTTTTTTTGGAACACCTCTGGTCTAAACGAGAACACGTTTATAAATCTGATTGCATCTGCCAGTAAATTGGTTTATCAATGTTAATGTACTGCACACGCAGGTTATAATCAATCTTTAACTTTAGTTGTCAATACCAGCCCCCGAATACAGCTTTTCTAATGTTATACCTTGTAGAAGAACCCATGGACTAAACTAGGGATCTACGTACTAGCATTTCACTGTGCAAGAAAGCTTTTAAAGGGGCACCAAATATGGGACTTGTTATCCAGAATGCTCAGGTTTTCCAGAAAATGTGTCTTCCCTTAATTTTGGATCTCCATCCCTTAAAGGAGAACTAAACCCTAAAGTTAAAAAACTCTTAAACCCCCTACCCTACATAGACCCCCCTTCCTCCTCCCCCCAGCCTAAGTGTTACCCTGGGCAAATGCCCCTAACGTTTTACTTACACCTCAGTGCAGATTCAGGCATCAGAGTTCACGGGCGCCATCTTTAGCCCATTTGGTAATCTTCGAAATGAGACCGTTGCTTAGGCAATTGTTGTGAGTTACGGCGCATGCACAGAAAATTGCTCCAACTGCGCGTGCGCCGCCACACCGGTCTCATTCTGAAGATTTCCAAAGAGAAGAAGATGGCACCCGTGAACTCCGATGTGTGAATCTGCGAAGAGGGGTAAATAAAACGTTAGAGGCGTTTGCCCGGGGTAGCAGCTAGGCTGGGGGGAGGAGGGTCTATGTAGGGTAGGGGGTAGGGTTTTTTTTAAAATTAGGGTTGAATTCTCCTTTAAAGGCTTGTTCACCTTCCAAACACTTTTTTCAATTTAGTTGTTTTCAGATTGTTCCCCAGATTGTTCCCCAGAAATAAAGACTTTTTTTCAATTACTTTCCATTATTTATTTTTTACTGTTTTTCCAAAATCTAAGTTTAAAGTTTAATGTCCCTGTCTCTGGTGTTTGAGTCTGGCAGCTCAGTAATTCAGGTGCAGATTCTGAACGGTTACAATTTTGCAACATTTAATTGATACATTTCTCAGCAGCATCTCTGGAGTATTAGCAACTATTGTATCAATTCTAACAGCTGCCTTTAATGAAACCCAGAGATACTGCTCAGCAGGGACAAAGATAAGAAATGTATCAACGAATGTATCAATTTAGAACAGTTTACAGGGTTGGCGACCCCCCCCTCCGAGAGCTGCTTCAGAAGGTGAAAAATGACAATTTACACTTCAGTATTAGAAAAACTGTGACACATAGAAAATGGAAAGTCATTCTAAAAAGTCGTTATTTCTGGTGATCTATCTGAAAATAACTAGTTGTTTGAAGGTGAACCACCCCTTTAAAGGCTACTAAAAATAATTTAAACATTGATTTACCAAATCGTATTATTTTGCTTACAGTAACTATTATTATATCTTAGTTCAAGTACAAGACACTGTTTTATTATTACAGAGAAAAGGGAAATCATTTTAAAAAAATGTAAATTATATGATTAAAATTGAGTCTATGTGAGATGACCTTCCCATAATTTGGCACTTTCTGGAAAACAGGTTTTTGCATAATAGACCCCATACGTTTATATTCCAGTAGCACCAAATCCAGTATTTGGTTAGGGATTTGTCAATGATTCCTGAATGCAACTATACTCATCCAACAGAATACAGGCTTACATGAAAGACAGCAACAGTGGAATCAAATGGAACAGCCCGACAGTTTTTGCATAACACAGCGAGCCAACACCAAGACCCACGCCAAGCAGGTCCCTCAGTCAGCACAAGCAAAAACAATTTAAATGGCCTTCAGTTCTTCAGTTATCAATGACCTTGAAAGGCCTTCAGTTCCAAGGGAGAATGAGACCTGTGAATGAGGCTGTGGCAAAAATAAATAAAGGCAGCTCAAACAGAGGACGTGTGATACATGCAGCTCCCAAATGCAACAGTAAATATTCTGAACAAATGTGTCCTCTGTCAGACACAAACTTCAAAAGACAAAGAGCCATATTAACCCTTTAACAACAAGTGCCAAGCATACATGTATCCATCTCAAACAAATGTATAGCAGACTAGAATTCCTTCTCCCAAAACTGCACATCACAAAACCAATAGCCAAGATCGGCTAAGATGTGTGGAATGATGGAGACATTCACTGATGACTAGTTAGATCTGTAAAAAGGCACATGATGATTATTAGTATTAATAATACTACTACTAATAATAATCCCCCAATTTTTATTTGCAAGCCCTCTCATGCCCTGTCTTCTTTTATGTGACACTGAGAGAGCTTCCCAGGATTCTCATTTTTATCTGTGTAATAAATAGCTGAAGAACCTTGTCTTGGAGTCTTGTATTATAATAAGGTTCTGGTAAGCAAATGACTAACAGGAAAAGCCCCAAAGGTCCTGGGTCTTGGGGCAGCAAAGGTCAGATCATAAGAAGGCAATATGCCGACCCTACTGTTTAATACAACAATGCAACTATACAATTGCAATTTATTTGAACATTGTTTTTATACTTGGTCTGACAACTGTAGGTTAATTTATAATTTACACAGCGAGGGGCACTTTTTCTGGCTATGGGTCATGGAGAAAGGTGCCATGAAGCATTGGCCTAGGGCAATACAAGTGGTAAATGTGGGGGTGGGTGGCTGGGACATTTTTAATGAGGATAAAATTGCCAAAACAGATTGGCCTAGGGTAGCATACATGATAAATTCAACCGTAACAGCAACAATGGGAATCAATATAAATACTGCACATATATTATATACTGTCCCATAACAACACAATAAAGTCTTCAAATAAGATAAGATGAATTGTTCAGACCACCAACAACAAACAGGCATAATCTGTCTCTTAAGCAAAATCTTTGCTCTTTGAAACCTTAAAGGAACAGTAACACCAAGAAATGAAAGTGTTTTAAAGGAATGAAAATATAATTTTCTGCTGCCCTGGACTGGTACAGCTGATTTCTGCATCAGAAACTCTACTATAGTTTATATAAACAAACTGCGGTGTAGCCATGGGGGCAGCCATTCAAAGCTGAAAAGGGAAAAAAGGCACAGGATACACAGAAGATTACAGATAAGATCTGTAGTATACAATGGGATTATTCAGAGCATTTCTGTCATCTACTGTGTATCATGTGCTTAAATGGCTGCCCCCATGGCTACACAACATTTTGTTAAATAAACCATAGAAGAGTTTCTGAAGCAAACACACAAGGACAACAGTTCATTATAGTGCGATTCCTTTAAAACACTTTCATTTTTTGGTGATACTGTTCCTTTAAAGGGAAAGTATACCCTTTTTAACCTTGGTTCAATGAATATTGCTCATCAAAACATATGTTTTGCCTAGTGTTTAAATGAGAAAATATTTATGGTGTTTGGTATTTCTCACTCTAAACAGGGCAAAAAATTGGAAATTAAACTAAAGTCTCATTTTATTTCTTGATTTAGCAGTCCACTGAAAGGCTCTCAGTATAAATAAACCCCTCCCTTCCTTTAGCTACAGCCTATTATGGAGACCACTGCTCTATGGGATCAGGAAGTAAAGCAAGAAATACCAAAAGCCATAGATATTTTCTAATTAAAACAGTAAGTTTAAAGGTATGATCAATACAAGCCTTGTTCATTAAACCAAGTAGAAGTAGTATCAAGTAAAACTAAAAATTGCATCAAGAATCAGCCTTATTCCTACTTAAAATACAAACAACTGAAAAAAATGGTACACAGGCCAGTTTAATAATTCACTCTACAATATAAAATGTTAATTCTGAACCAGGAAGTGTATTTTTTTGAATTTATAATATTGGTGTGTAGGCAGCCATCTCAAGTCATTTTGCCTGGTCATGTGCTTTCTGAAAGAGCCGGCACTTTAGGATGGAACTGCTTTCTGGCAGGCTACTGTTTCTCCTACTCGATGTAACTAAATGTGTCCCAGTGGAACCTGGATTTTTCTATTGAGTGTTGTTCTTAGATCTACCAGGCAGTTGTTATCTTGTGTTAGGGAGCTGTTATCTGGTTACCTTCCCATTATTCTGTTGTTAGGCTGCTGGGGGGGAAGGCAGAGGGGCGATACTTCAACTTGCAGTACAGCATTAAAGGAACAGTAACGTTAAAAAATAAAAGTATTTTAAAGTAATGAAAATATAATGCAGTGTTGCCCTGCACTGGTAAAACTGCTGTGTAGTAATGGGGGCAGCCATTCAAAGGAGAAAAGGCTCAGGTTACACAGCAGATGCAGATAAACTCTGTCTAATGGTGTTATCTGTTATACATTAGTTAACCTGTGCCATATAGCCGTTTTTCAATTTCCGCCATTGCTCCACAGCAGCTTGTTGTATATAACTATAGTAGTGTTTCTGAAGCAAACAGATCAGTTTTACCAGTGCAGGGCAACACTACATGATATTTTTATTACTTTAAAGCACTTTCATTTTTTGGTGTTACTGTTCCTTTAAAGAGTGACTGAAGTTTATCAGAGCACAAGTCACATGACTGGGGCACCTGGGAAACTGACAATTTGTCTAGCCCCATGTCAGATTTCAAAATTAAATTTAAAAAAAAAATCTATTTGCACTTTTGAGAAACAGACTATAGTAGAGCAGCACTATTAACTGATGCGTTTTGAAAAAAACATGTTTTTCCATGACAGTACTGAATAGGAAGATGAGTAATAACAAGTAGCAATAACATTACATTTGTAGCCTTACAACACATTTGTTTTTTAGATGGGGTCAAAGAAGAAAAGGAGTCAGAAGAAGAATGCAAATAATGAAAAAAACTATAAAAAAAAAAAAATAATGAAGACCAATTGAGAGGTTGCCTAGAATTGTCCATTCATACTAAAAGTTAACTGAAAGGTGAACTACCCTTTTAAATGGCCATACTACGCAAAGATCTGTTTAAATATGTTATTCTTTAAACACATGAAAAGGTTTATTCTGCTGAGTACTTCTACTCATTTTTCATCTCTAATAAGCGGGAGTTACTGATCGGTAAGGATGAGTATAATTTAGAAAGCACGGAGTGTATTTTGGGAGATTTCTGTGCTCATTGCTCTGCTGTGCTTCAAAGTTATTGAATCAGTTGTCAACACCTTGCACTAACTCACCTCCGCATATGTGGCAAGGCAAGTGAGGACTGCTCTGGGAATATCACCAATTGATAGATAATATAAGGCTTGCTTCACACAATAAATAAACACAGTATTGATTTCGCTTGGAGATGCTTGCTGATGGCTTTAATATTTGATAAATAACCTGAAGTTTGTTGGAAAAAGCTGTAAACTTTTGTCTGTCCTTATGTGTTAATTGTGTGCTTAGGGCACGTTTATTCCTACTCTTTCACCAGTTAGACACACTGCAATACAATTAGCAGCCAGTTATTAAAGCAATCATAACTATTTTCTCTTGTAGCACAGAAAATGTGATGCATTTTCCTAAATGATCTAATTCTATTTAATAGAATAAAAATGGCATTATGAGTATGAGATCTGTTATCTAAAAATCAGCTTTCTAGAATGCTCAGAAAGATAATATTATACATTAATATTAATAGCGAGTGGCTTTTTGTTATCGTTACATACAAAACGGCTAACCCATTGGCCTATGCTGGGGAATGAGAGATATAAGGGATTCATTACCCTATCTGAATTTTTTTCTATGTGCCCATGCGTAGCCAACTCTGAAAGGGTCAGAGCTTGAGTCAACCATTAATAGAGCAAAAAAAAAATGAGTGAAACATACCTGCATAAAAGCTCTTGTATCCAGCCTGATAGAAAAAATATAGATGGAGATTTTTGTTATTTATAGGAACTAAATTTGTTATCTTTTGTTAAACAATGGTAACAAGTGTATATATATTGATTTAAAAAACCGTCATAATGATTAGGTGTGTGTTGTAAAATAAAAAAATACATTTAACTTTTGCTCCTTATCAAAACAAAGGTGGCTGAATTCCCAGCAGATACCTCATTAAAGGGGTAGTTCTCCTTTAAGTTAACTTTTAGTATACTTTTCAATTGGTCTTCATTATTTATGTTCTATAGTTTTTTTAATTACTTGCCTTTTTCATCAAATTCTTTCCAGCTTTCATATGGAGGTCACTGACCTGACCTGCTCTGTAAGGCTACAAATCTATTGCTATTGCTACTTTTTATTACTCATCTTTCTGTTCAGGCCCCTCTCCTATTCATATTCCAGTCTTGCATTCAAATAGTTGCATGCTTGCTAGGGTAATTTGTACTAGGGATGCACCGAATCCTGGATTCTGTTTGGCATTTGGCCTTTTTCAACAGGATTCGGCTGAATCCTTGTGCTGTGCTAAACTGAATCCTAATTTGCATATGTAAATACAAATGCAAATTAGGGCCAGGAAGGGAAATCACATGAGTTTTCATCACAAAACAGGAAAGTAAAAATGTTTTTTCCACTTTTTCCTTTCCCATGTCTAATTTACATATGCAAATTTTGATTTGGTTCGGTATTCGGCCAAATCTTTCACAAAGGATTCGGGGGTTCTGTGAATCCCAAATAGTGGACTCGGTGCATTCCTAATTTGGACCCTAGCAACCAGACTGCTGAAATTGCAAACTGGAGAATCACCGAATAAAAAGCTAAATAACTTTATCACCACAAATAATAAAAATTGCAAATTATCTCAGAATATTACTCTCTACATCATACTAAAAGTTTACTCAAAGGTGAACAACCCCTTAAAAGTGATATGTTCCAGGATTTTGCAAAGATGTATATCACGTTGGAAACATTATTGCAGTTGTTCAAATCAAACTCCAGTTTAGCTGCACATCAACAGCTACAACAGGGACAGAACTTACGTACATCTGACCATAGTTTTACAAATGATGTGATTCAGAAAATATTTGCTTGTTTTCCTCTCACTAGTACAAGGCCACAAACTGCTTCTGGGGATTTCCAGATGTTTTGATCTGTCAGTGCAAACCCATTGTCATAACATTATAATTATTATATGTAATGAAATTCACGACTTTGTTGTCGAGGAAGATAGAGTGCTTGGATAGCTGCAGGCATAGCTGCGGGTTCTCTGAGCTCATATTCCTCAATGCACAAAGAGAGCTCCAAGCAAGGCCTGAGGCTTTCTTACTTCAAGTGTAATTGTCTGCTGCCATCAAGCCATAGGCTTTCCCAGTATTACAGACAACAGGCTGCTCATTGGAAATGCTTTTGTTCTTTTCTCGGTGTAATAGATTCAGGTTACCTATACTTGGAAAAAAGAAAGGAGGTAGGTGGAATAGCTTACATCTTATTATTTACATATATAGCATAGAAGACAGGGTTGTCTTCCCTTCTTTGTCTTTTCAAGGCTTCCAGTCTCATTATTTTCTATATACAAAAGTTCAACATGAGTGAGGTATACAGCTCAGTTGGCCACAAGTTTCAGCCTCCCTAAAATCCACAGTAAAATATTTAACCATTTTAAGTCCTGGACTATACATTTCGTAAAAGAGATGTGTCCAAGTTTTCCGTACAGAGCATCTGTTATCCAACATACACCCCAAGATATATAACCAGATTCTGTTAAGATGATGATGCCATGGCTGTTCCCATGATCTTCCTACAATCCCCGCCAGTCAATTTCTGATGATGTGCTGGTTGCTGCTAGTCTCTTATGCTCTTGGTGCCTGTCGTATGCATGCTTGTTTGTTTGTAAAAAATTTTTGTAAACTACCATTTATGTACACAAATGCCCATGCGAAAACAAAATCTGTTGTTGTTGTGGCTTTTTTTAATGTGTTCCGCCATAAGGAAACCCCTGAGTTAATGGAGCACAATGGAGTATAACGAGTAGGATAATTGTATTGTATAGGCATTATTAATTTTTAATGTGGACACCAGGTGGTGCTGTTAAAGGAGAACTAAAGCTTAACTAAAGAAGTAGGCTACAAATGTTGTACATTATGTTTTGGGCTTCTGTACCAGCCCAAGGCAACCACAGCCCTTTAGCAGGGAAGGTCAGTGTCTCTAAAGATGCCCCAGTAACTCACCACCTTCGTTTCTGCTGATTCACTGCACATGCTCTGTGCTGCTGTCACTTACTGAGCTTAGGGACTGACTCAAAATATACAGTACACATAAAATATGAATTTCGTTATAAAAGGCTGTTTAGTACATAATACAGATTATTACTACATGGCAGCACAGAAACCAGTGCAACTAGAATCAGAATTTAATAATCAGCCATATATAACAGGCCAACCTCGTTTTCTGCTTGATGATATGCAATAACCCCTATTCTTAGCTTCTCAACAGCTGCTGAGAGCCCACTGAGCATGTGAGTGTCACAGACATTTTCCAAGATGGTGACCCCCTGTGACAAGTTTGAAGTTTTGGATCATTGCTGCTATTGACAAGCTGAAACTTTAGGCTGGTGTAATAAGGTCAGTATATAAAATATGGCATTTTTAGCCACATTCATTTTTATCTTTAGTTCTCCTTTAAGCAGGAGAGGTTAATGGCACCACCTGGCCCAAGGCCCTTTGTAGAGGTCCGCAGGCTTCGGGCTGGCCCACACATCACTACTTCTCACCTCTTTTGACTATTGCTCAAGGCATTGACAAACTGGTAGTTTCCCAGTTTATATTTACTGCAAAACAGCGTTTGTGCAAAAAACATTTTTATATTAAGCACCAAAATAAGCATAGCCATAGTTCTAGTAGTTCTCATGCCAGCAATGACATCAAATTAGAGAGGGGGCAGGCAAACTTTTATACAATACAGCTACGAACATTGTATATGTGCCATTTAGGGATGCACCGAATCCAGGATTCGGTTCAGAATTAGGCCAGGATTCGGCCTTTTTCAGGAGTATTTGCATTCGGCCGAATCCTCCTGCCCGGTCGAAATATGCAAATTAGGTGCGGGAGGGAAATCACTTTTTGTCACAAAACAAGGAAGTAAAACATGTTTTCCACTTCCCACCCCTGATTTGCATACAGTATGTAAATTAGGAATCTTTCACAAAGGATTCGGGGGTTCAGCCGAATCCAAAAAAGTGAATTCAGTGCATCCCCAATGCCATGATTTTGCCTCATAATGGTGGAACTTTTGAAAGCCTGCAACAGGGTAATCTAACCATAAACGTGTAAACATGTATAGTTCACTTTCAGGGACCCAGGTCTCTGCTCTATCCTGTGCATCTTCCATATTCTAGTGCTAAGAAATGGGTTGTATGCCACTTCATTGTTGTGGGTCCACACACACAAGCACACACACACACAAGCATACACAAGCACACACACACAAGCACACACAAACACACACACACTTACATTTAGATGCCTATTTACTAATTTTTGAGATTGTGAAGAAAAACCCCATGAGCACCAAGAGAAAAACTGCAACAAAACTCATGCAACTTTTTGCCTGAATGCTAGCTTATTGAAGAAAAACCACGACATAATATTCATGCACGTATTTTCTCACACATTGTTCCATTCATTTTCAGTGAGGTTAACTTGAATGTTTTAATGAACCAGAAAAACAAATATATAATTAAAGCTGTTAGAGACAATTCCCACTGAATCCTACTGAACCTTTGCAGCTCTTACTTGCTTTACTTTTTTCCGGTGACTTTTTTGGTTTTGTTCTAAATAGCCACTATTAGAGGTTCCAAAGAATATTCTCCAGTATATCTGTACACTCATTTTTTTTGCATGCGTCTTTTTCTTGATTCATGATTAAAACTTGACTTTTGATAAATTGGCCCCTTCGAGAAACGTACTTTCTCTAAATTCACGATAGTCATTAAATTTATTAAAAGTTCAGATTAAAAAAACATATGAAAAAATGCGCTGAATGATCTGAAAAAAATCCCAATATCACGAAAACTTCGAAAAATTGGAGTTTTTTTTGACAATTTGTATAAAAAAAATCCTCTAACATTCTGATTGCTTTTAAAATGGTCCAATAGGATCAGTGCTCCTCCCCTTGACTTCTATGGCACATTGACAACTTTTACTTGGTGATGTTTGGCATCAAAGGCTTTTCTGATTTTTTTCTAAATCTTAAAATTTGAATGCTTTTTAGAAAACCACAATTTTTTTGTGATTTGTAGAAAACAAATTAGCGTCTGAGCTCTGATCTGGCCCTACAATGCCCATGCAGAGGCATATTTTATTTTGTTATGTAAATGACCAGTAATATGAAGAGTAACTTGATTATTCGGACAACATGAGATTCTTTTACAATCTATTAGGACTTTTGGCTTAACTGTTAGTATAGGAAAAATGGTATTATTTCTTGATTGAAATGACTGGGTTTGTGTAGGTAGTTCTACACAAAAATAAAATAATATAATAAGAAGTCTCTAGGGGTCATTTACTTACCATACTGTACGGTACTTGCAAAAACATGTGCTCTTTGCAATCTGTATAGTTGCGCTTGGTGCCACCGCCAAGCCAGGTGATAGCACCAAAGTTCAGTGAAATGTGTCAATCACCACAGCATAGATACGGCAAAAGAACCTAATGCACATTTTCACTCTAATGCCAACAATGATGACTAGCACATTTTTAAATTTTTACATGAAAACCCATCATTCACAATTGCGTCAGACACATCACTCCCTGGTGACTGCAGTTATGCTGGAATATTGGGATAAAATCAGGGCTGTATTTCATTATATGCACCTGAGGAACTGGGCGGCAGCTTAAGGGCTCTTACACAAGGATGGTTTTACCTGCGCTCCCCTGCGTTGCGCTGTCTTCCGTTCAGCCGCAGGGGAGCATAGGAGTAGATGCACTCAATTATTGTCAAGGGGGCTGTACTCACACAGACGCATGTAAGCGCCAAACGCAGGTGGCATGCGTACAGCCCCCTTGACAATAATTGAGTGTGTCTACTCCTGCGCTCCCCTGCGGCTGAACGTTAGAAAGCACAGGGGAGCGCAGGTAAAACCACCCGTGTGTAAGAGCCCTTAGAAGGTGGCCATTGGGTGCCTATATAATAGATAATTGCGTTCTGATAAAAATCTCCCCAGTCTTGCACGTGATGCCCTAGACAAGTGCCTTGGGTGGCTCAGGATCTAAATACAGAGCTGAATAAAATGCTGCATTGTGGGGGGAAAAACATGGCTATTGCACCTGAAGCTGCACTTAGCCTAATGTGTTGTGGTCGGTAAATGGAGTGTTATTTCATCCAGGCCTAACACTCATTTCATGTCTGCAGTTTTCCATCATCCATTAACAGGACGTAATTTTCCATTTAAATTACACTTTACGTGTTTATCAAAATTCGTGTTGTACGCTCTGGTCTGCCCATGTGGTCTCATCTATATGGGTGAGACCATGTTGCAGATAAAGACTTGTATATCCCAACATAGATTTGCCATTACAAGGTCTAATACCAAATTACCAGTTTCTAAACATTATGTAGAAAAGAGACATTCAGATTCAGAATTAAAATGTATGGTATTGGAGGAGGTCAGCCCACTTAGACTTGGGGGGAGGGTCGTGAGCTGTTATTGAGAGGTATGGTATTGCCAGAACCCACAGATTGCCAGTCCGGGCCTGTATTTTAAGTATTGACCCCATGTGCTTGAAAAAGGAGTCTGTGTACTTCGAAATGTTGTTCTGCTGGGATCAAGGATCTGCTTTTAATACACTTAAATTGCATCAACAACAGTGAGGGCTGTGTCTATTTTTTACTTTTCTATTTATTCTGTTGTTGTGGCAGCAACAAATTTTTGACAACGTGCACCACGCAATGCAACTGGGCTGTGCGGCATTATTTGTCCTATATATATATCTATCTATCCATGGTGAGTTAAAGTATAACACCCATTATAGTTTAGCAGCAATTCACTGTCCTGGTTGCTGATATGACTGTGTGTCTCCTGCCTGCAGTGCAGCCTTTGGGCAATGATGTAGCTAGAGGGACTCACACATTATAATAACCATTACTAACAGCATTCACAGTTAGAATACAGAGGAAGAATGTAGTGTAATGGGGTGATGCTGGAGGGTACATATTCTTTAACATGGGCTGATTTTCCTGATAGGATTAAATAATCAATAAAGCACTACGTTCAATTATATACTTAGAGGAAACCTACCCCCCACCAATAAAGTTAACTGCTCCTATTTTCTCATTTTTCCCATATGACCCATCGCTGCTCCTCCTCCTGCCGCCTCACGGGCCTTTGGGATGCGCTGCTAATTGGTGGTGCTGGGCAAGTTTAATAAACAGTGACAGGAGCTGAGGTGAGAGGTGCTGCCTGGGAGTAACTGCCTCTCTCCTCTAACTAATGATTTAATTTACTCCCCCATGTGCTTCCTTTGCCCCTTTCACCCCCCTCCCGCACCCCCACTCAGGATGAGCACAGAGAGCTGGATTGAAGCAGGGACTGTGTGCCAACCTCTCAGGGTGGGCCTCTTCTTGCTGCTCATTTTATCCCTCTTATTCAGACCTGATTGATGATTTTTGCTCATATTTTTCCCAGTCATTATCATG
Source organism: Xenopus petersii (assembly GCA_038501925.1). Taxonomy (NCBI): domain Eukaryota; kingdom Metazoa; phylum Chordata; class Amphibia; order Anura; family Pipidae; genus Xenopus; species Xenopus petersii. The sequence continues at coordinate 131,588,946 of CM076675.1, forward strand.
TTGTTGATTAATTTTCACATTAATATTGTCACATGTTGTTTGTCTAAAATATAGAACTCTAATGCTGCCGCAGTCTCTGTTGGAAGTGTTTATAAGTATCCACTGTATAATGCTATTTCTCATTGCTGCAGTGCCCTCTCATCACATTATGTCCATTCTTTCAAAGACTGAAAGTGGCCCATTCTACAGCCACCTGCTAATTACAAACTGGGAGGATTCCTTGTCCAGACCCCCCCACAAAAAAAAAAACATAGTAAATTATAAAATGCCTCCAGGTGTTTGTGAAATGCAACTCCCAGCACCTCTCAGACAAAGGCTAGTGTATCAGCAGGAGGAATACAAGATGGATAGCCCCTTCACACTAAAAGCATCACTTAAACAATAATGTCATTTGTTTTACTTTTAACAAGTACAAGTATGGGACCTGTTATTCAGAATGCTCGGGACACCTGGATAACAGATCTTTCCATAATTTTGATCTTCATACCTTAAGTCTACTAGAAAATCATTTAAGCATTAAATAAACCCAATAGGCTGGTTCTGCCTCCAGTAAGGCCAGTTTTGATCAAGTACAAGGTACTGTTTTATTATTACAGAGAAAAGGGATATCATTTAAAAAAATGTTAATTATTTGGATAGAATGGAGTCTATGAAAGATGACCATTCCGTAATTCGGAGCTTTCTGGATAATGGGTTTCTGGATAATAGATCCCATACCTGTACAAGACATTTTTCTGATACTAGCTCTGTGCGCTCACTGCTACAGTACAGTCACGTGGGAAGATTTGGGAAATGGTTGGCTGGTGCTGCTCGTGGAAAATGTGAGTGAATCTGATCTTAATTGAACCACTGGGAGATTGAGTAAGGTGAGCCCACATAAGCATTGTAGTGTTTCTATTGTTGCAATCACCCATGTCTCCTATGTTTCTTTAGGGCTCTTACTCATGAGCGGTTTTACCTGCGCTCCCCTGCGTTCCGTTTTTCGGCGTTCAGCCGCAGGGGAGCGCAGGAATAGACACATTTCATTTTTTCAAATGGGGCTGTACTCACACAGGCGCATGTAGGCGCCGAACGCAGGAAAAATGCAGCATGTTGCGTCTCAACCTGCGTTCGGCGCCTACATGAGTAAGAGCCCTTAGGCTTCTGCATTACAGATGAGATTTACTACCCCACTTTTTCTGAGCTGAACAGAGCACTGTCTAAAGCTGGACTATACACAGGCTGTTTACTATTTATATATTCTGCATCACTTTATTCTATTTATACATCTGTCCCTGTCTGGGAAACACCTGAACAATGCTTGGAAGCTGTATGGTACAATGTCTTTGTAGTAGTATGTAAACAGGGAATTTGAGATCTTGCTGCCCTCCATGTGGAGCATTGCTACATGGGGAATAGTGAAGTATAGGGTTTTCTAAGCTGGACTATAACTCACATAAACTTGGTTCTTAAACAGGGGCAGTAGATTTATTAAAGGCCAGAAATAAGGCAAAGGTAATTCATTTAGTACCCCGACATTGCTTTAATATATATTTGTGCTTGGCCAAGTTCTACCAGCACGCAAGTCCCCGTCCCCTGCGCTGCTACTGCAGATTGCTTGCAACACAACTCCTGCTGATCACTCACTTACACCAAGTTATGCACTACTCTGCCAACCCCTAGTTCTGGCCCTGATGCATATCACAGGTATATCAAACACCTTTTAACTATTTTAACTTTCCCCAGATAAACCGAGTTGGTGTATGACAGGTGTTCAGCCTCCGAGTACTGAATATCTAATATTATATTGGGCTTATAGGAACACGTGCTGCCACATGGCATAGGTCATACTACAGGTAATTTAGAGGTACTTTACATCCCCTCATCTTATTAAGTAACCTTTGCCCAGTTTTGCCCTTTGGTACTCGCATTGCTGCAAAATTATAAGATGCGGCCACTGGGCAGAGCAACCTGATGGAAGATTCAGTCTAAACAACTGAGTTTACATTGACATCCTTGTTTCCCGATCCCCAGACTATTTGGGAATGGCCCCTACTACCTACTGAATGAGTACTAAAACTAACATGTTATTATTTCAGATTAATTTTTACCTCTATCTCTTGAAGAAGTGGTTGTGATTACCTTTGTCTGCTGCTTGTTCTGACACAGCGACAAATAGAGGAGTGCTTCTGCATCTCTTATGTCTAATCAACATGCACATATTGAGTTGCAGGGCAGTTGTCTATAATTGTAGCACACACTCACACCATCACAATTGTCCTTTGTTTTACTTATTCCCATAGTGACAAAGACAGAATACACCCAACGGGTTAAACAGAGACCTGCACATCTCTGGATATTTTTGATGATGTTATTACTGACTGTTTAGGGTGGCCAGAGCCACATGTGTTGGAGAGTTCCTTTCTTGTGTAGGGGGAAGGGCCCAATTATTTATTGATTTATTAAATAGATGCATTATGAGCCAATGCATGTTCTGCTGCTCTTATTATGGAGCTACACTTGGTCGCACTGTCAGGTTGCAACCCACATTAATAAACAGGATAGCTATATCCATGATTTGCTTCTCATTGCACATACCAATGAAAATGGTCTTCAGTGGGATACGTTTGGGAGAAGTGCAGAAAAACATTTTCACTGGGACCTCAGCCTTAAGGGTGAATTTATATTAAACACAAATTTAAAGGACTGAAAAAGTATTTCCAGTGTATTCATGATGGATCGCCATCTATTGAACTGCAATTCCCAACAGCCCTCTGACAGCCAAAAGTGATCAAATGCTTAATGCAGGTTTGGGACAAAATACCCCTACATTTTGTACTTGTGCCTAACTTATCTTGCACCTAGTGCCAGTAGGAATATATTGGTGATATTAATGCCTTTAATATGAAGGCTCGGGGGGAACATGAATCTGTAATCTGTGTTTCACCAGCCAGTCCTAAATTATAGTTACACCAGACAACCCTTGTCTTTGAAAGGATATTTAGGGTTGCAGTTCAGCTACACTGTTATTTATAAAATGAACGCTATAAGGGTAATTTATTATAAGCAAGACAAGAAACAAAGCTCAAAAAACAAAAAAAAAAAGGAACAATCAGCCATTTCTTTGCATTTGGTGATCTACTCTGCGCATAGAAGAATTGACGCAGGTTACTGCACTCCAAAACAGAGCACGTAAACATGTTTCAATGACTAAATACTGTGCTACCTGAGTTTGGCAACATAGTATTCATGAGGGTTGAACAAGGATTCACAAAGGCATCCACCCTCCTGCTTCCAACCCACCTTTTTACTTGCTTGTCATTCAGATGTACAAGTTATTGAGTGCCGGCAAGTTCATGTTGGGACTGGTTCCTGTACTTTGCCCACTTTTAATCCTGTTGGTGCCTTTGTGCATTATTTTAATACCCAGGTAATTAATCCTTATAATGTTTCCAGGCCCAGACTGGGATTCAAATAGAGCCTAGCATTTTCATTATACAGAGGCCCAAACAGCCTTCCACAGGCCCAATACATATTGCCTTTGTATGGTATCTTACAGCAGAGCATTTTTCTAAAACCACAGATTGCCAGTCTGGGCCTGAATGGTTCCATATGTTCTATACTATTTTTTATGCCAGTCTAATATAAGGCCACACAAATACCATACATAGGTAACCATGTCTGGAAATATGGAGTTAAAGTGGACCCGTCACCCAGACATAAAAATCTGTAAAATAAAAGTCCTTTTTAAATTAAACATGGTAGCCAATTTCTTTTTTTTTTATTAAAGCATTCATAGCTGTTGTAAACTCATTTAAAAATATCAGCTGTCAATCAAATATTGTCTGCCCCTCCTCTATGTCTTAGGCATAGAGGCGGGGCAAACAATTACTTTCACTTTCCATTCAGCACTTCCTAGATGTCACTGCTATCTCCACATTGCCCCAGCTCTCTTAATGATTTAATTGTGTAACCAGTACATGGGGATGGACATTGGGTCCCTGTCCCCTGGTGCACAAACAAGATTCTGAGATGATACAAGGCTTGCCTTAATAACAGTGTCCACAACATGGCTCCCTCCTGGTTAATATAATTATCAGCTCCCAGACTGATGGAAACAATATTCAAATAATTTATACAGTGTAATTAAAGTTCATTTTGCTTGACTAACATGATAAAATAGGATTTGGAATAATTTTGTTTGGGTGACGGGTCCCCTTTAAGCATGAATACCATGTTCAACTCTCTTACTTTAAAACACAAAACAGGAAAGTTTCAGATAAATATTAAATGTCTCTCAATTATTAATTGTAGTTATAGAGATCTGTCTTGTTTTTTTTTTATCCACTGACCTGCAGCGTTCACCTGTATATTTGGAAAAAAATACAAATATGACTGGAGTTAGCAAGGGCAGAGTTTGTACTTCTATGGTGTGTATGCTACGTTACATATCGATTTTGTTTTTATAAGGTTGAGCCTCCTGTGTTTCCAAAACAGAATCAAAATAGACTGAAATTATGAATTGTGCGCCAAAGATATTTTTGTGGAAAGTATACACTCTATGGATTTAACTTTTATTGTTAATTTGGTCCTGGATTGAAGATTGGATGCTGGGTTTTCATTTGGAGGGGTTGAACTTGATGGACTTTGTCTTTTTTTAACCCAATTTAACTATGTAACTGTGTAACTATGAAGATACCAGTGTGCCCCATATAGTGTACCAATGACAGTAGCAATGGGGGGATACTGGTAGACAATTGCAAGGAAACAGGGTCGGACTGGGCTGGCGGGACACCGGGAAAAATCCTGGTGGGCACCCAGTCCTTATGGGCCCACCTCTGGGCTGACCTAGATCCACTGTGGCTGGCAAAGCCGCTTCCTTCCTGGCCTTCCATGCCTGCGCAAGAATGGTATGGGGGAGGGTAAGAGGAGGCAGAGGCAGGCTGGTGGGGGTAGCCGAGGGAAGACGGGCTCCCTATGGGGGGGGTTGCAGGCCCCAGATGTGGCAGTGACGGAGGGTCAGATGCCGCAAGAAATATACTCTAAATTACGAGATAAACCTTAGAAATAGACAATAGCAGTAACCTTCCTAACAACTAGTTAGTTATGCATAATGAATTAATTCAATTTGCAGGACAACTATACAATTTACACTTACAGACGTGTCTTCTTCATGTTGTCACTCTAGAATAGGTGTAAACATGACTTTATTGGTGAGAGACTTACTCTCAATACGAAATAAAGTTGGATTCAGTATTTTTAATGATGAATTGATGACGTTTGATTGGTTTCTGTACAAGATATCTTGCATTTACTTGTATCAGTTACTGGTGAGAAAAACATATCTCATGGTCTGTCACATGATAATTCAATAGCCGTCTATGTGGAAATTCATTATTGACTTAGGAGATAAGTCTTCTTCATCAAATAGAATCTGACCCATAGTTCTTTACTTCAGAATCTGAAACATTTAGAGTTGGCAGGTAGTATAAGGGTAAACTTCACCTCTAAATAAAACCGTAAAAATACTTGAATTGTGCAGGGAAACATTATCTACTCAAGGATCAACGGTCTCAACAACCTGATGTGATTGTACTATATAATACACTTTTTTTTTGAGCAATAGGGTCTTGGTTTCAGTACAGGAAGTGCCTATTTCATCCCCTTTTTCTCTACCCCTCCACCCATATCCTTTTCCTTACTAACAACCCTCCCTTCCCCAATTGTATACCCGGTAATGCGTAGAGAAATATGTATGCTGTATGAAAGTATGCTGTATACCCAACCTGCTTTATTTTTCTTTTTGGTAAACAATAAATAATATTTGGAAATTAAATAAAACTGTAAAAAAACATACTCGATAACATTTTCTCCTATGTGTGTGGTTCTTGATCTCACGAGGGTTCATTTCCTGTGATCCTTGACACAGCGCTATATTCATGGGGGAATTCAGTCTCTTTTAGATCACAGATCACTGTTAAAAAAAAGATTATGAGGTAGGGTGAAAAGTCTAAAAATATGGAGGACTGTACCCCTATTTTGCACTTTGTACCTTAGTAAATTATCCACATGGTCTTATAGAAAACTTAGAACTTAACTTACAATTGAATTGTAGGGGGCGCTGTGGAGGCAACAGGAGGAAGGCGAGTCTTTCTTTCAGGCAAGAGCTGGCTGAACCCACGGGACACAGACTAACAAAGGGCAGGAGCAGGGTGACGAGGGCGATGAATCAGACTGGAACAGGTTCAGAACTAAACAGGATGGAGAGGGCGAAGATTAGGACTGGACTAGACAGGAAGAAGAGGGCGAAGGTCAGGATAGGAACAGACTGGATTAGGACTGGATGTTGCGGGCGAAGATCAGGAGATTTCATCTCTTCTGGACTGCAAGCTCTTGTGTGTAGGCACTCCTAAATTACCCATATTTTTTATTTATGTTGTCAAACCTATGTTTATCTGGTCTCTGTTCTGCATGTGACAGACTCCCGTGCCCCCTGGCTTTGATATTCCTGTGCAATTGCTAAATGTAGGTTTTAGTGGAGAAGTATGTATTTTCTGATTCCTTGAAAGGTTTGCAATAATCAAAATTAAGGGCTTATTTTATAACCTAGGTAGAGAGCTGCACTAGTGCAGTAACACCCAGTGTTTGCTGTGTCATTCTACGGGAATATGCTGCCAAGTTCCTATGGGTAACACTTGTAACTAGTCTATGCACTTGCATTTATTTTATTGCTGAGCACTGCCACCAGTATGTACAAAAGTAGGGACGGCTTTAGATTAGGGAAAAGCTAGTTGTAGACAAATATATACAATACATAAATATATTGTTAGGGTTGTGGAACAGGAAACATTTCGATTGTCCTGTTCTTTCGTGGGAGAATGCAGTCTAAAGCCTCATTCTGTTGGAAAAGGCAATATTCTGCCATCAGTAATGCCATGAAGTGTCTGTTATTCTGGGACAAAGAAGTTTTCAATATGGTTTTTAAAATATTTGGTGTATAGAAAGCCATGTATTGCTAGAAATTTTTTTGAACTCATTTAAAAGGACAGCATACCTTTATCAATACAGAATATAAACAGTAGTTGCTGTATTCCAGTCCAGGCTGGTTCACTTTAATTTCTCTACTGTTTTAACTCCCAGCAGGAGAATGGTTAAACAATAGCTGTAAAACAAATTTGCCAGGTTCAGGGGAATAAAAAAAAAAAGCATTGCTCTGGGTTCATCTATCACTATAGGCACTGACAGAAGGAGTTAAGCATCGGAATACCAGTAGCAAAGTGAACATCCTGTCCTATTAACATGCCTCTCCTGGGGAACACCACAGACGATGTCTTTGTTTAGTGGCAGATACTGGAGTGAGAGATAGTTGCATTGAGAACAGCCGCACTAATCCTCAAATGCTCTGATCTCTGTCGCTCCGTCCTGTATTGATCCATTGGGCTTTATGAAGGATGCAGCGTGTGGTGAAAATATTACAGATGATTAAAGAGTGCTGACTTGTAAACAATTCATCTGATTTCTGGCTGGAGGACAAAGCATGGATTAGACCATGCACTTTACTACTTACACCAATGCCTATCACTCACTAGCACCCAATTGTTCACTAGCACCAGAGTGCCTATGTGGGGCCTACTGACTAGCTGTGTTTTGAGTATATATATTTTGAAACCCTCTATAAAGCCCATCATGATATTTGCTTGATTTGAACCAAACATCCTTAATCAGTTCTTCATTTCTGCTCTCATCAAGTCCAACAGTTGTACAAGAACTTGCTTCCACATGATGTCAGGGCAAACACTGCTTTTTTTAAAATATGGTTGTCTTTGTTTATCAAGGTTATGATGATTCCCAATATGTAGCTGAAAGTCTCCTGCAGTCTAATGGAAGGGTAGAAGTGATGTATTGTTTGGGCCCAGAATAGGGGCCTTTCCCCTACGGGCCCTGGAGCCATTGAATGAACACTTTATGGCCCTAATCCTATGGTCTCCATGACCAGTACCATGCATTCTGGATTAGTATATGTTTTTGTGGACAATTTATAAAAAATGTAAAATTTTTAAAATTGCTTTTTCTTGAAAATGGTGAAAATTCCACCCACCACAAATCCTTTAATCTTTGACATGGACCACTGATTTCTTTGAAATAATGAACTTGATAGAACTTGATAGCCACAAAGTTATTAATTGCTTTCGTTTCTAGCCCAATAATTGGGTCAGGGTTGTACATTTTGGGTGAAAAATCTTTTGTGGGCCACCTCTGCAAATAGACACAGTTGACCACTGATCCCCCCACACATTCCCACAGGTAGCCATTGATCGGCACATACTACCAAGGAAGCAGAACCCCACAGGCCCCCCCATGGCCGCAGGGTCTGTTTCCTCGTTAGTTAGGCCATAGCCCTTATTTACTGTATCTCCTGGAATTACAGCACTGCTACTGGAATACACACCAGCTGAGAGGTAGGTATATATGTGTGTGCTTGCCTTGACACAGAGCGCTTGATAAATAACCCAACTTGACTGTCCTGCACAATTTCTATGACACTATTTTCTATGAGTCTTATTGTCTCGAACATGAACCTCTTACGTCTGCTATTTTATAAGCTCTCTTTAAAGTAGTTAATGTGTACTAAATGTGATTACAGAAGGATGGAAAATCCATTTAATTCCACTGTAGTGTCAAATTAGCACTATTATTTCTATCTATAAGCTTATTGGCGGTGGATGATGTTGTGCTCAGGGGTCATTGAGTTAATTAACTAGAAAAATAAAAGCTGTATATGAAAAAAAACAGATTTAAGGTGTACATTCAGTATTACTAACAGAACCAACAAAACCAGTTATGGTACAGAACAAATTCAAGTGTAAAAATACTTTTATTAATTGAACTACAAAGATATTGACATTTTGGTGACAGGCTCCGGGGGATGAAAATATCAATACGTTTATCTAATGAAAGCTTTCTTTTTTTCTTCCATTATTCATATATTTTTACCTTTTCAGTCTTGATTTGCTTTATTTAATATTACAAGCATTGCCCTTGGGGCTTTTGTAGGTAACATAAAAGTCATATTAGTTCAGGTAACACTTAAAAAGGGTGTTGGGTTAAGAGGAACCTACAAGCTACAATAAAGCAAGTAATTAAATAGGGCAGATTGGTCCACTCTAGCAATAAGAATCTGCACCTCTTCTAATTTGGTACCTGGAGGCATGAAACTTAATTAACCCAACGCTGGCAGATGGGCAGCATGTCAGATAAATTGCCAGGACACAGCCATCTCCCACAGCCCATAAAAGACTTGTCAGTAGTGATGTGCAAATGTATTCGGGAGGTACGAATTTCCACGTTTCGCCGGCGGTGAATAATTTCATGAAATTGGCTAGACAGTTCCGGCGACAGTTCCGATGCCGGTGACAGTTTCAATGCTGGCGACAATTAAACGGATGCCCATTGACTTTAATGTGCGTCAAAAGTCACTGTAGTCAAATTGACGTGTTTCACAAAATTTTCACCCATTTTGCGAATTTCCCGGGAAATTCGAAAAATTCATGGTGAAGCGAGATGGAACAAATTCGCCCATCACTACTTCTCAGGCCTGAGACCTACAAAACAATGGCACAATGGATAATTAAGATCTTTGCATTTATTATTTGTTGCCTATTTGCCTTTGATCTTTGGGTTGCTACTGTTCTAACCAAACTTCTACATTTCTTGCGCTGATCTATCTGTTCTGTTAAAAAGAATATTAATTAAAGAAATCTAGGAAACTCAAAGATTGGAATGGTTTTACCAAAGAGAACTGCTGCTAAGGTATGGTTGGAGTGGCCCACCAGGATAATGGGAAGAGATTCAAGCAAGCATAAATATGGCTGTGCATTCAACTGTGGTATGAATGTCCATCTTTAATTTTTTTCCCCTGGAGGTGCGGCCTAGTAAGTAGTGAATCAGGAGCGACAGTGCCTGTGGCTGGTTGGTGGGCCCTTGAGTCAACCTGGTGGGTCCTTGGCACAATTCTCCTGCCCAACATAGGTTTATTTCTTATTCTCTGTTCTTTGACTCTTGCCTGGTCTTGACCACCGCTGTATCGCTCCCTGTATGGGCCTTTGCCAGGATCTCCTGGATCCTGAATTTTTACTGGTTCCCCAGCCCCGTTGTTTGACAAAGCCTAGCTCTTTCCCCGTTACTCCAGTTCCACACTCTGGTTCCCTTGTCTGCCCAGATCTCTCGCCTTGATTCTCTCACTTTATGACCTGGTGGCATTAGAGTTGCGAAGGACTCCTCCCGATGTGAAAGGCGGCTGTTATAGGCAGAACCTGCCTTTTTTTTTATATTTTCCTGTAATCTATGCCCCTGATGAAGACCACCTCGGTGGTTGAAACGCGTAGGGCCTTACTGGGCCAAAGCTGTGTATTTCTGAAGGAATACATTTTTGCCTTTTTTAAAATTGAGTGTGCAATCCTCTAATATTGGATTTATGTTTAAGGAGGCTATATTCGGATGGTCTCCTTGGGATTAGCACCGCAGAATTAATAGAGTGTGTGCACCTTCCAAATTGTGATTTTCATATAGGCAGAAGCGTGAGCTGTGACCTGAACCTTGGCATTTGGGTTTGGGATTTTATGAATATGTTTTAGTAATATCATTTACAAAATATGTCATTTTCAGTGCCGTTATGGCAATGATCCCATTGAGGGTTGGTTTGCTTTGCAATTGAGAAAAATACTGGCAAAACCATTTTGTTTGTTTCGTTTCAGTCTTTATTTTTTTTCTTATGAAGCTCAGCATTATTTTACAACCGTTTCTGTGTGAAATGTTTAAAGAACGTGAAAGCCCACCCTTAACAGACTTTCCCTATCATGCTAAATTCCAACTTATATCTACTTATAATGGTACTTCCTTATACTTTTGTGTTTATCATACTGATTCTGTATATAATTTGTGCTTAGCGTGAGATAATCATGAGACCATTGCTACTTACTCATTGTAATACTTCAGCTTTATAAAATCATCATTAGAAATAAAGCTAGAAGCAAAAAGGGTTTACCCTACCCCTGACAATTTGTTTTCAAAGGTGCAATTCTTATCTATTTCTATTTCTCCCTCATTAAACAACTGAAATCTATTTCATATATGAGTCATCATCTGATGCTGCTATCCTGAAATCTTTTAAATGGAAGGCGAACCTACTGTATGTTTCTCACACTTTTGTAAATGAAACAAATCATGTTTTTACTTTGTTTATTTTTCCACTGGGCAGTCTTTGAAGGAACATCATCTGTATCTGTCCAATGGAATGTATGTATGTCTCTGTGAAGGACACAAGAGCAAGGGAAAGGAGAAAAAAATAAAAAATTAAAGGAAAATGAAGAGAACATCACCAAAATGAGTAAGGGTTGGTCAAGACATATCTTGTTGAATGTATATGACCTTGGAGCAGTTGTCCTAGAGAGAATTTTATTTCATGTAATTTGGGGGGGTTTATCTTTGGAATAAAGAGACAGTTTGTGGCTTTGAGGGGGGGGCACTAGCAGGGAAATAAATGGGAAATAAAATGTTACAAAAAGGGAGATAGAAATCTAATAGTAACAAGGAAGAAATTTGAGGGATAAGAAAGACAAAGACAGTGATGATGGTCTGAAGCAAGTTCACAATAACAGATTTTCCACTTAGAGTGAATGTTGGGGACGAGAGCTAAAAACTGGTATTAATGAAGCACACTGACTTTGGAATATGATGAAAGAAATGGACAGATAATTGCGAGTTCTGGGAAGACACAGTGGTAAAGGCACATTTGTAGGGAAACAGGAAAGTGATCAAGTACAAGTGCAGAAACTAGGTGAAAATCTCAAGGCAAAGACTTCCCAGGTACTTATCTCAGCAATATTATTGTTGGCTACCTAAGGGAGGTAGCAATAGTATAGGGAAATTAATGAAAAAGGAAATTGATGAAGGGAGAACAGATTTTGAGAACTGGACTGATTTTTCTGTTGATTACAAGATCTTTTGTAGTGATGGGAGGAGAGGAGGACCAGAAGGTTTAACAGATGGGTAAAACTTTTCATATACTGTAAAGCACTGATAAATGAATTCTAGAGTTATGTTATTGAAGAGGCCCCTGTTGCAAATAGTATTGCACCGCTGGTAGTAGGTGTGCAGCCAACACAAATAATCTGACATGGGGCTAGACATATTGTCAGTTTCCCAGGTGCCCCCTGTCATGTGACTTGTGCTCTGAACTTCAGTCACTCTTACTACTGCATTGCAAGTTGGAGTGACATCCCCCTCCCCCCAGCAGCCCATCAGCAGAACAATGGGAAGGTACCCAGATAACAGCTCCCTGGTAGATTTAAGAACATCCCTCAATAATAAAAATCCATGTCCCACTGCGACTCCTTAAACAAACACATGATGGGTTAGGAATGAAATTTGACATGGTAGAGTGAAATATATGCAGTGTAATTTAGAAATAAAAACTACTCCGTAAATAAAAACCACAAAATTTGTGACACTTTAAACAACACAAAATTCATTACAAATGTAAACGTAAGGGAAGACTGGAGTAATGGTGAGCAAAACAATGCCTCTAATTGAAATATTACAAAAAACAAAGACTGTGTGTTACATCCACAAATATGTGGGGAGCATCCAGAGGGTAATAAATATATCAAATAATATACAAATATGTCAAAGGGAGCTCCTTTGTATTGGGTATGTAATTGCCATATCTAAATAATATTTTATTATAATATTTTATTCAATGTTTTTCTTACAGTTATGGCACAAGGCATCCCTCTTCACCTGTTCCCATAGGGTGATCAGAAATGTGCTAATTTAGGAACGCATTTTGGTGATATTGCGATGGACCTTTTCTTTGAAAGCATTTAGACAGTGATGAATTGATTGATTTACTTGAAAAGAACAATTCCCAAAAAGTAAGAATATAAATAGTAAAAGGAGAGAATGTGCGTCCATTGAAAATATTTTGGTTGCACTTGACATTTGAAAATCAGCTGTGCTGATGGAAAATCTATCCCAAAAGTATCTTGCATAATGGAATAAAGTAGCTTAGCACTATAAAAATGGTTTGTAAATGTAATTACAATGGAAAAATAATATTTGTCTCATTATGCAATGCTGGTTCTGCCTTTTTAAAGAATGTTGGAGATATCTTCTAGCCAAGACTCCAATTTTCACAATGTTTTGTGGAAACTTTGGTACTGTTAATTAGAGTAAGAACCAAAAATACAAAGATTATAAAATGAAAGACAAAAAATTTATTTCAATAGCAATGACAATACAATATTAAAAAATAATTCTGACATTACATTTTTAATTGAATGTATATTGGAAAATTTTGAATTGTATTTATGCAAATAAAAAAGATGTGGCATGGAGTTTTGCTTTAATGAATTCCCTCATTATTAACAATAGATGAGCTAATGTTAAAGGACTCACACTGAAGTACAGAAGGCTTAGCCAAAACGAATTGTCAGTGGCTAACACAGAACATGATACATAAACATTTAGCAAAGCCTCTGAGGCCTGATGAAGAGAGCTTACGGTGTGACCTAATAAGAAGGTGAGCCCACAAGATAAGAAGCTAAGAAAACTACACAAGATTGCTAAGAGAGCTTTGTTTGGTTTAAGCCAGGCCATTATTTCTAATTTTCTGAGATTCTATTTCATCTTGTATGGTACCAGTTGAAATAAAGATAAAAGGATATAGATCTCAACATGGTGATTATAGGTCTGTAAGTGGGAATCTAGTATACTTACTTTTTATTATGCAAAAAGAAATACATTAGATAGCGGTTTTGCAGGACACGTGGTCTCCTTCATTTTGCAAAGTGTCCCATAAGCCCATTTCCAAATTTAAGGTGGCCATACATGTGGAGATTTAAGCTGCCAATTCGAGTCCTTTAGATCAATTGAGCAGTTTATTTCCCTGTGTATGGGGACCTCCGACAGACCTCCCAGATCAAAATTTGGCCAAAAATCAGGCGCATCTTGATTGGGCAGGCTTGATTATTGTATTGGATCAAGGACTGCATCGGCTCTCTGTCCTTGCTCCAACTTTTCGTGTCCCCATCATTGTAATGCGTTCGTTTTGGCCCCAAGGTGGGCCTGTCGTGGGAAAGATTTGCTCATTTGGCGACCTTGCCAAACGAGTGAATCTTACAGATTATGGCCACTTCTAGGTGTCTTGGTGATACTGTTTGTACATGGACAATGCACTGGTTGAAGAATTGCGGAAGAGAGCATATGACAATGGTGAATTCTCTAATAAGACTAAGCAGCATGCTTCTATATAGGATCCACTTTTTAAAAAAATCTGTTAATGGAGGATGGCACTATCATAATCAATCTGTGTTTGCTAATGTCATAAAACTATTCAGAAAAAAATAATCCATCAACACTGTGTCACCCTTGCAGCAGAATGTAGACAAATGAGATTCAGTGTCAATAAATGCAATGTTATTTTAAGCTCCCCATAGACGCGACGATTCTTCTTGCCGAACGACCGATTTTAGGGAAGCCCGACCAATCCTTCGAAATTATCGTGCGGTTAGTGGTATTCGAACGATCGCACATCTTACGATTTTTCGTCCGACATCTGTCGGGAAATTGATCGGCCAGGTCAAAAAATCTTTGTCGGTCCCAGTGCAATGTATCTATGTTTGCAGGGCCAAGCAGGCAGCTCCCCTTTGTTTTCCTGGTAAATTGGTCTTTTTAGTTGATGGTAAATTCGTACGATCGTACGATCGTTCTGAGAAGATTGTGGTCTCACGATCAGGATCTGATCTTTTAAAAATCTCAACATCTATGGCCAGCTTAAGCCTACATGGTTAAAAATTCCTTGTGTGTGTGCTTGATATTGTAAGTTTGCCCCTTTTGCTGACCTTTGGGCTTGTTTGTCTTCTATTGTCTGGAGTCAAGACATTTATATTCTTTTGTGAAACCTGCCTAACTGTGCTTTCTTGCCTTTCAGATTTATCCGTGTGCATGTCCTCCAATCTTTTTGGCACTGCTCATGTGACATATATATATATATATATATATATATATATATATATATATATATATATATATATATATATATATAAATATAAAAAGAGAGGAAAAGAACACAAGAAGGGATTGTAGAGCATGAAGGGTCAGAGAAAAGGAGAAAGCAGGTGCTGTGTTCTGAGAGTAGGTAAAAATATAAATAGGTCTTTGGTCTCAGGTTGTCCAAACACACCAATGACTGCAAAGGTTTCCTGGAATGATAGCCACGGGAATACTTCTGTAATATATATATATATTATATATATATATATATATATATATATATATATATATATATATATATATATATATATATATAGTCTGTGTCAAACGACCGCACTCTGAAGACCGGACTTAGTATAATCTTTGTGAGTACAGGGTCCAAAAATTCATATAGAGATTTGTTCACAAGGATCTGCACACCAATGTTTTTCATCAAAATAAGTGTTTTAATCGGTACATAGATCCGACGTTTCGGCCCACATTTGGGCCCTTTTCAAGCATCCTTGAAAAAGGCCCAAATGTGGGCTGAAACGTTGGATCTATGTACCGAATAAAACACTTATTTTGATGAAAAACATTGGTGTGCGGATCCTTGTGAACAAAAATCTATATACATATATATATAGTTATTACATTTATATTAAACCTGGAGTTCAACATATGACTAACATCAGATTTAAAGGCCCTTGAGGAATTCTCATCCTCTTTAGTCTGGCAAAATCATTATTAAAAAGTATAAATCAGTATAAGGTCCTGCCAAGCCTTTCTAAAGCTGTGTATGGGGCAAAGTAAAAAGGCATCATGCGCTATGGGGTTTTTTTTTACTAGTGGCAAGAGCATTGGTTGCCTATACTATGCAGGATGACATCTATTCATATTTCAAATGAATTTTACATCCTATGGAAAATAACTTTTTTTTTCAGTTCGCCTTGTTCAGGGAAGTTGTGAGATTGGTGCTACTCTGGCAATCTCTTTAAAAGACCAGTAGCATTAAAAAGTATAAATATTTTGTTTACATTTTGATTGTATTATTGTATCATCTACAATTTAACTTTTTATTGGCAACAACTGTCTTAATTTATAAGTGAGAGGTTTCTAGTTGGCATTCCAGTAGAGACCTGAATGGCAGGCCACTCTTTATCTTCCTGGTAAAAACTAAATCCATTGTATTCTACATAGTGCATCTATTATGTAAACATGTATTCAGCTTGAATAGGTTCCCATAGCGGAATATTTATAAAACAAAAAAATTATTTCTAAAGCATATTTTATTTTTTACCAGTGCAAGGCTTTTTATTATTTATTATTATTTTACAGCACATTAATTTTTTTGTGTTACTGTTCCTTTAAAGACAGATGACCCTCCCCAGTAACACTAATTGGGGAATAATATATGGATCGTTGCTGGAGTATTTTCTTACATTCTACAGGGATGTAGCTTTGGGGCTTTATGTGTATTTATACTACATGCCTTTGTTACAAGTCTGCGTCCAAGGGGATGAGGATCAATGACGCAGTATGTAAAATAATGCATTTTGCTCACAAAAACCCAAAGGTGGATTATAGGCTTAATTGTGCTGCTGACAGTTGCAGAACATGACAGACATGGTTTGAATGTTGTATAGCAGGAGATGAGATATCATCAGAGGGGCAAAGTATATATTTGGGAAAGGCAATTTACCAATTTATCAGCACAAGATCTGTAATTTGATCCACTAATTCCTGCTAAATATTGTTTTTGGCTAAGGAATCTAACCATCTTAGGTCAACATGTTATACTCTGTACACAGAAATGCTTCTTGCTCTAACTGGAACATTTAGGCAATACAATACACATCTAGTAAAGGATACCATGCAAATGTAGTACAATGACTTTGTACATAACATTAAACAATTATCATTTAATTACTGATCTAAGCAATGTACTGTTGTAAATAATCATAAGCCTCACACAGTCGATACTGGTTTTGCTTCCTTATGTTTCATCTGGACACAATGGAATTGGTATAGACTGGTTGGATTTGTTGCATCGATTTGGTCCCCCTCTAATGTCCGTGGGGTTAGCAGAACAAAAACAAAGTTACATGTAAGAGAACGCTTTTGTAAATTTAAGACTGACACCCTTATTTGAAGTATAAACAATCTTTACTGCAAAAGAGTATTAGGGTAATCAGCAAGTGGCACTGAATAGAAGTTATTGCCTAGGCCAGCATGCAGAAGCACATATACTTTAAACGTATTCTGAAGCTCAGACACTTCGGACTCAACATTGTTTTCTGATAACACAAGTTTTATTATTAGTTGTACAAAACACTCCAATAGTTCACACTGCACAACAAAGAGACATGGGATGTAGAGGTGAAGGCGCAACTCAGCAGCATGCACAGACCTGGGGCACTATGGTTATAACATTAGGATAACATATAAGCAGACCCACAAGCTGTTCATTTGTGGAATACCCTGTGGTGCAAAGCTTAAAACCAGAATGTGTTGTTTTTTTTCCCTGTTGTGCTTTATAATGTAAATACTGCTGAAATCATGAGGGCAGATACATGATTTTCTGCAAATTGCTTTTGGTATGGTATTGTAACAAGTCTGCTTAACTTTTTGCTTTGGTTTAAACTATTCTATATTTTGAATCAGATGATCTATATTGGCTAGAGTATAGCCATATAATAAAAAGCACTAGAATTGAAATAGTTTGCATTGTTGGGAGCAATAAAATGAATATGGGCGTAGCACAGGGTGCATTGCAGGATACAAGATGTCCGCCTCTGGAAAACAAGCCAATACACATGGTTGGGTTTGATGTGGCTACCCTGCTTGTTCCGAGTTACAAGGTGTGCTTGGGTTTGATAGCAGCACTGTTGAGATTTTTACAAGTATAAAATATAAAGATGCGTTTGACATATCCACAAAAATCCATGGCAATGTTATACCAAGCGAGTGTAGGATTTGTCATTTGGCAAGAGGTCACTCTGAACTAATATTCTACAGTAGCAGTGCGATATACTGTGAGGCTTTTTGTCACCATTTTGGAAAAAGCAGAGCAGAGTCCCAAACCTCATTTCAGAATTTCATCAGTCACATTCCAAGCTGTAAACTCAGAATCCAACATATAGTATTGGGCAGGGGGTTGTCCAAAATGTTGTGTGATTCCTACATGTTTCCATACTAGCCTGGCTGTGGTTTCTGTCACCATGTTCTAACAATCACACACACGCAAACATATGCACGCACACACACAATGAATTACACACATGCAGACAGATCACCTTTTCAAATGTTCCTCATACTACAATGTTCTGCCAAAGCCCCAATGTCACATTGAGTATCCATCATCTCCCAAATAAAATAGCCAATAAACAATGAACATGAGAAGCTTCTGTGCATCAGGGGAGCCCTGACTTTAAACTCTTTTATTCTGAAAGGTCCAGCATTAGATCACACTGTAATGAGAGTTCCTTAAATCTCCTATATGCCAGAGGAACTGCCAGCATCAGTAAGCATGCTGGCTATTCCTAACATGGAAGGGGGATAATGAAGATATGTCCTGCAGTGTCCTGTAAGGTAAGAGATAAATGGATCAAGGACGTGGAGCAACGCTCTGCAAGTCTCTGGTGGGGTAGGGAATATGGACTGCGCATTCAGTCTGGGTAGATGATAAAACCAGAGAAAGTGCTGTATTTGTTAGTGTTGCCACCATGAACTTTGCCCCCATCCAGTTTAACGTAAACCTCATCCCCGACATCTAGATGCAGGATGACACTGTTGCTGGCATAGTCGTAGTTCTGATCTGCATCTTGAGCAATAGCACTGGCCCGTACCTAAAAAGGGAAAGAAATGGAATATTACTGATATAAATAAAGCCATTTCTTGCTTAGCATTCACATTTAGTTGTCACTAGGTATGGCAACATTATTTTACATTTGTGACATCTTCTGACATAACAGGTAAAGCCAAGTGTCTTTATAGAGATCAACAAACACAAACCTCTTTCACTAGATAAATGGTGCAGTGAAGGTTTTGTTACAGATTAATGATGGATTATTTTTAGAGGTAGTTAAGTTAAAGCTCCAATGGCACCAAGACATGCCAAGGTAATGGAATTGATGGTAACTAAGGGCATCAAAAAGAAATGGATAAAAGGGAATAGTTGTAATTAATGGGCAAAATGGCCCACTCCAGATGGGAGATGAGTCAAAAAATAAATGGAAATTAATGGAAAAATAATGGGAGTTACAGCCTATTCTGTTTACCAGAATACCTACCAGCTTTGTACATATGTTTGTTGTACATGTTGTACAAAAAAGTTAACCTCTTGTGTAATTCCAAGAAGGGGCCAGGGGGTCTCTCGGAGTAAAACTAGGGGTTGTAAGTAGGGTTGCCAACTTTTCTGGAAAAAAATACCAGCCTTCCTATATATTTATATTTTTTCCCTATTAATAACATTGGGATCAGCCATCATTTTTACCGGCCAGGCCGGTAAAATACCAACCAGTTGGCAACCCTAGTTGTAAGTAGGATATACCTGATGTATATTCTGAAAACATCCAACAATCATTAGGAAATATACACATTTTATACATTTTACAACATTATATTTTACTGTATGTGGGGCCTTTCTGTTGTGGAGGTCCTATGTAGCTGCAATAAAAGACAATTCACCCTGTGAAAATGTATAATCAAATTCCCAATAGCCATATAAATAAGGGCAACAGCACTGCTAGTTAAATGGCCCTAGGGATAAGATTGGCCCAAGTTCTGGTCAGGATCTGGCGTTGTACATGCCGATGTCTAAGCAAATGTTACAGACTGATGAGCAGCAATAGGTCAGTCATTACAGTGGAGACAGTGTAGATCTGAGGCTTAGGCTGAAAAGAACACACTGCCTTATTCCCCTGATGCTGATAACATGCTAAATGTTATTTCCTTGAAAGGTCAGCTAAAATAAATAGCACTACTCCTACCCGATTTATATGTTTCTGTGTTTATTTATATTCTACTTTATAACATGTTTGGCGTTCCTACAAAATAGAATGGATGAACTACAGGTACAGTGGGAGTGTTGCTTGACTCAGTATGTATTGTAGATAAAGTATATAAAAAGGAAACATTATTTGATAAAACATCCCAATAACAGCATATGGGGGGGGCTGGGTACCAAGAGAGCTCATGTCTGATGCCTTGGTTCCCACACCATTTCCTTCAGCTCTACAACTATATCACTGATAAATGTTCCTATTTATAAGAGAATGTGCAATAATCGCTCGCCACTCTTTTGTCATGCCATTAATCCTGTACTCTTACAGGTCCCTGTCAACTTTATGAGTCATGGAATAGGTATTATTGAGTGGCTAAATAGGACTTATAAAATGCAACAAGGAGGTGAGGTGCGCGCCACTCAGTTCTACCTGCCTTCCTGCTGACTCAAACACATTGCACTTCAGTGGTGTAACAAAGCAACACCCCGCACCCCCCACGCACAGTAACTCCTTCCTGAAAGCTGGATTGCACATCTTTTTAGGATTTAAATGTGTTGCATTAAAGTTATTAGGTCATACATTTCATTAAAGTCTCATGGCTCTAGATTTCCTGCTTCTCTCTTTATTTAAATCCTCCTGTCATCAGCAAACCACAGGGAACATTCCTAAAACATTAATTTCCAGAGGCAGGTGCGCTAGTGTATCCTAGCTCTAATCGTCTGGTAATGGCCAAATAATAAGACACAATATATAAACTGCTGTATTTTATTTACTATGCCTTAAAGTTCTGCTGTACATATTTCAGATATTTATGCTCCTAGTTATTATTCAGTGACACGGCCTCCCTTGAAAAAGAGTATATGAGGCACATTAATTCATGGCCTAAATCTTTCCATTTCTTTCAGTAGGAGGCTCCCATTTGTGACTATTTGTAGAGTTTATTTATAAAGCTCAAAGACATGTGGCTGTGAATCTGTAATGGGCAATAATAAAATATACTAGGGCTTGTCCCGTCCCCGTGTGATACACTTTTAGCCGCAGGGAGGCAGAGACGTATACAGTGAACAATTGGGCACAAACATTATGATTCTTGCTTTTTCTAAGCATGGGAGCTATAGTACCGATGGTGGCAAAAATTATAGATTTGGCTGCAGATACTGTACATGGTAGAGATGCTGCCGAAATGAAAAGGAAAAGATATACCTAGAATTACAGTTATAATGAGGTTGAAGTTAAGCTTGGCCTAGTAGGTAATGAAAAATATATTTTTTTGTTATCTGCAGAGAATATAAACACTTTCACACATATTTACTTAAGAATGTATTCAGTGCTAATAAAAGAAAGAAAAGAGTACCAAAAAAGGTGTTTTACTATAATAGGTATCCCTTGATAGTGGCCTGATATAGTAGTAACTCCAAAACTTCTTTTAAAAGTATCTTTATTGGAGGGGATACAACTGTATCTACTGTTTCTGGCCCCCCAAAAAAAGACCTAGGTGGTTGGCTGAAATCATGTTATACTACAGGGCTTAACACGGGGAGCTAAGCACAGCCTTAAATATTTTTGGTCTGAAAACAGGGGTAAAGATAGTTCTCCCTCTCTGCACAATTATCTTCTCTATTTTTCCATACATAATGCTCCTCCAATCAGAACCTTTCTTTATCAGATTCCCCCTATTGACAACAAGCTCCCTTCACCCCCCCCCACACACACTTTGGAGTAATAGGAATACACTTTAGAGTCATAGATGACCAGGCCCAGATTTGTGGAAAGGCCACCAAGGCAGCCTAGGGCAGCAGGATTTTAGGGGGCGGCATGAAGCCCAACCACATCCACATCCACATTGGTTTGGAAGCTCTGGGGCTGATCATGAGATACAATAGTTTTTTTTTAAATCTCCCATGCGCCAATCCCCAGTGCTCCCAACCTGATGATGAAAATTTGTACACAGTGGAGTAACTATATGTCACTGGGCCCCACAGCAGATTCAATTTAGGGCCCCAAAATATTGATAAGGTGGCCTGGCTTACCCAGACATATTAAAATTGGCTATTAATTAGGGCCTCACTGGGCCCCCTATTCTACTGGGCCCCCCTGCAAGCGCAGGGTCTGCTTCCTCTGTAGTTACGCCCCTGTTTGTGCATGTGCACAAATGAAGGGGATGGGACAGGGTTGATGAACGGCAGTGGGCCTAGGGGCACCCGCTATGTAAATCTGGCTCTGTAGATGACTGCAACATTTTGTAAACAAATTGTTATATAGATTGAGGTTCCCTTTTGAACCAGAAAATGCACATCAGAGAACAGAATTCTTGGAGGAAATTTACACGGAATCCATCTTTAAAAGCACCTCCACATTCTATAGGTTAAAAGAGGCAGAAACTTCCCATATATACTAATATGAACAATCCTGCAGAAACAGCATTGAAAACACAAAATGGCATCTGGCAAACTTTTCAGGGATTTTTAAGAAAATTTATCCCATAATGTATTCATCCAGTATATTTAGTTCTTGTTGCTTTGATCTTTTCTATCATATTGGCCAACAGGGAGTACTGGGAGCTATTCCCCAAATGTCTCACCTGTACAATGAATATCTGATTAAATTTGTGTAAAGAAACCAATAAGAAATGAGCAATGAGAGCAACCATTGTGCACATTGGCCACCCAGATAGTTGTAGACCCTGAATCCTGAAAAATTATGTAAAGAGGTTCGGCAATCACAGAGCTAAACTCGCTAAGTACCTGTGATGTTGTGTTCACTATAATAAAATTCTGGGTAAAATTAACATAGATAAATCATTTTCCACTTGGTCTTAGTTTTATAATTTGTTGTCATACTGTACAATCGATATACCATTACTCTCTATTACTCTGCTCTATACAGTAACATGAATAAGGAGAATTTAATTTGATATTTCACATCCTAATCTGAAGTTACTGTATCTCCTAGTATGGAGAATGTCTGTACAATAAGGAAGTTCAGCCATAAACTCTTAAATATGAGATCCCACAAACACTATATTTCTGACATCAGCAGATGTGCATACTCTTCTCAGTTTGATGTTGATTTGCCAGTAAAACTCTGTAATTCTCTATTACAATATATTAGAGCCACGGTCCAGTTTAATATGCAAAGAATGATATTTAGTAGACTCCCTCTCTATGTTCTTAGGGCTGAGCCCAGATTTGAACCCCTGACCTATTCCATGAGAGGTCCCATGCAGGTGACCCCTCTCCCATCCCTCGACAGTAATGAATGGTTGCCCTGGAAACCAGCCGACTGGGACTTTTGTGCCCTGCCAGATGGTCAGATGAGGGCCCGTACCGGCTGCATTGTGTATGTATGACAGCAACACCTTTACAGTCCAGCTCACATCAGCACTTTGTTTTAATTTTCCTGATACCTCATCTTGCTTTTGTTATTTACCTTGAAAAATCTTCAGCATGGAAATTCCTTTGAGCATGAGGCATAAGTGCCCTTAACTCCATGGAAAGTCAGAGATTTCTTTTGAAATTGAAAATATTATTTCCTCCTTACCTCCCTTTTCCTACATCAGCAGTTACCTTCCTACAGCATCAATACCTTTTCTATAGCAGTTACCTGTCTTTTAGTATAGCAGTGTTATCTCCCCTTTACTATAGCAGTGTTACCACCCTTTTACTATAGCAGTGTTATCTCCCCTTTACTATTACAGTATTACCTCCCCTTTACTATCGCAGTGTAACCTCCCTCTTACTATAGCTGTGTTATATCCCATTTACTATAGCAGTGTTATCTCCCCTTTACTATAGGTGTTACCTCCCTTTTACTATAGCAGTGTAACCTCCCTCTTACTATAGCTGTGTTATATCCCATTTACTATAGCAGTGTTATCTCCCCTTTACTATAGGTGTTACCTCCCTTTTACTATAGCAGTGTAACCTCCCTCTTACTATAGCTGTGTTATATCCAATTTACTATAGCAGTGTTATCTCCCCTTTACTATAGGTGTTACCTCCCTTTTACTATAGCAGTGTAACCTCCCTTTTCTATAGCAGTTTTGCCTCTTCTTTATCAGGGTAAAGGCACACCTGGAGATTTGGGGAGAGTAGACGCCCCAAAGAAGAGGCGATTAGTCACCGGGGGACTATATCTTCCAGAATCTCCAGGTATGCCCTTACCCTAACAGTGTTACCTCCCCTTTACTATAGCAGTGTTATCTCCTTTTTACTATAGCAGTGTTATCTCTCCTTTACTATTACACTGTTTCCTCCCCTTTAATATAGCATGTGTTTATATCCCCTTTACAATAGCAGTGTTGCCTCTTCTTTACTATTACAATGTTACCTCTTCTTTACTATAACAGTGTTATCTCTTCTTTACTATAGCTGTGTAACCTTCCTTTTACTACAGCAGTTTAAAAATGCAATTAGAACTAAATATTTCACTTAGACCGGAGACATCATTTTCCATAATGGCTTGGGTCAGTACAAGATCATAATATGTTGTACAACCCCCACCAATTATACTCTATTTTCAATTATACTCTATTTTACACATGCACCTTCCAGGTATCTATCAGCTGGGGATGTGTGGCCTTTGCAATCATATGTACATTGTCACAGAAAGGTACTTAAATATATCTATCCAAAATATCTTCTTTTGCTGAACATGAGCAGGTATATGTTATTGTATGAATAACTACCTTCACTATAGCAAAACTACACCAAAGGGACAAGGGGTGGTCAAATAGCTGGATGATTTCTATTAGACACAAGTTTAAGAAAACAAATAAAAAGGCTAGAAGGGGAGAGTATTGTTTATGTCACAACAGTTTTTTTATGTGCTACAAAATGAAAAACGTTGGCTCCACTAATTTAATGACATACACCACATATGTGACTTGTATGTTAGTTTCATTTGCAGCATAAAACGAATGTGCAATCTGTGCAAAAGTTGCAGGGAAAGCCTTTCTGACATATACCCAAAATGAAAAGCTGTTGTGAAAGATGAATAAAAGATATGGAATAATGACGCATAATACCACACAGACACACTGAAGTACGATGCCCACAAGTGGTGATATGATATGACTATTATGAATGTCCGTAGCAGGGAATAATAGAGAAAATGATATTCCATAAAAATCCTTGTACTCATAAAATGTTCTACCTGCTTGTTTATATCTCTGCCTTGGAGCATAGTAGCTCCTCACCTTGTAACATCCTTCTGCCAGGACACGTGAGGCCGAAAGGCAGATGCCAACACCTTGCCCATCTGTATCTCACCTTATAATAACAAGGTGCTAAGTTCTTATGAAGGGCGCCTGGAAGAATATTCTAGCGGCTCCAATGCACACAGCAATGAGATAAAAGGCAGATGTTCCAGCCCAGGCAGTGTGCGGAAGGTTTAGAATGTAATGAGAGCAGACGTTAAACTTACAAAAGAAGGGTTTATTTATCCTTATTTATCCTTGTGCACTGAAATTCTCTGCCTTTATGCCAGCTGTGTGTAATAGAGCCATTGCACCCAATTGCAGCATATTTTTTGCACGCCTTCAGTGAACTTCTTCTATGGCTATTACTGGACTTCTAATCTTTCACAACTCAGTTACATTGTCTGCCTGGATTACAGCACCCACTAAAAGTTTATGGTTGGGCAGGGTCCCACCAGAAAACCTTAAGCTCCCCATAGACACGATGATTCTTCTTGCTGAACAACTGATTTTAGGGAAGTCCGACCAGTCCTTCGAAATTATCGTGCGGTTAGTGGGATTTGAACGATCGAATTCCCATAGGGAGGAAGCACACCAAACATATAATTTTGCCTTTTAGGACATTTATTCAGCAGTGTTGGCACAAGCTTTCGGGGTCAATCCCTTCCTCAGGTGCAATGATTTCTCCTCTTTGTTCTCATATAGAAATTTGGATTAGCCACGGTATAGGCAAATAACGCAATACAGGGAGTTACATACACCCTACTTACATAAAACTCACACTTACAGTACATACAGAGGCTATTACAGTAATATGTGGTGGTTTGCTTGGTCTTTATTAGCATTTAGCTTTAATCAACCACCTCCTCCAATCCCCTCTGGCATGTGTTGTCTACTGCAGATCACAGAAAGGTAAAAATAAATACTATGTTAAGACAAACATTTCCTTGTTGCATTTAATAACTATAAGTAATTTAACAAGTATAAATAATATAAAAGTATAACTTAGATACAAATTCAACTTAAGAACAAACCTACAGACCCTATCTCGTACATAACCTAGGGACTGCCTGTATTTGGAATATCCCAAGTATTTAAGAACAAATTGGTAAATAACTAAGAAAATAAAATAATACAGACCAATAGCTCTGTTGACTACATCATACTAAGTTAATTTCACTCCTTCCCTGTCACACAAAACCTTAACCATAGGAACACTGCATTGCCTTTAATATGCCTCTTCAATTGACTTTAATATGACCTGGAAACTTAGGGGCAGATTCACTAAAGGACGAAGTGGCTAACACTAGCGACAGTTCACCAGCGTTGCCACCCGCAGGGACATCGCCAATTCACTAACAGGCGCAGGCGCCAATTCGCTAGTGAAGGAGATCGTTGCTAGCGTTAGTTCGGACTCTGTCGCCAGGCGACTTTTCGCTCTGGCAAAAGGTCGTTACTCCTCAAATTCACTTAAGTGTGGATTTTACTGAACATTACCTCTTTTGCCAGAGTTGGCTTTGCCACCTCAGAGCAGGTGAAGTGCTAAAAAGAAGTTAGATCTTCCTCAATCTTCTGTCACTTACAGTATATCCTGTGTGCTGAAAATGCATTAAAGTTACATAACCGCTGGCGACTTTTCCTTTTTTTGAAGCGGGATTGCCTGCAAAATCCTAACAAACTTTTTTGGGGAACCGTTTTTTTCCAGACATTTCCTAACATATGGAACATTCATTTTACAGTGGGCTCATGTGTAGGGTATTATATGAGCTCTCTTTTCTTTATTACGGTTCCCTGGACATTTGTAATAAAAAGTGGTATCTTCAAGCATTTGCACCAACATTTATATTAAAGACCTCCATATAACTTTAAGTTACTCACCATATGCAAATTGACCTAAGTGCATGATCACTAGTGAATTTTCACTAGGCACAAACGAACGCTGGCGCATCTTCGCTATAAAATACTCGACACTGCAGAAGTAACGCTAGCAAAAGTCACCAGCGTTCGGCACCCAGCTTAGCATATTAGTGAATTAGCGTAGCGGTAGCGAATTTGCGCCTGGTGAAGTGGTGTGATGTATGCAGTTGCTGGCGATTCGCCCTTTAGTGAATCTGCCCCATATATTGTATGCAGGCTGTAAACCCACCTGCTGGCAATACAGAATCTATTATAGTTATTTGGCCAGAAATAATTCACAGTAATAATCATTATATATTTATTTATTTATAGGTATGGGATGTTACGTAGAATGCTTGGAACCTGGGTTTTCTGGACAATGGATCTTTCCATAATTAGGATCTTTATACCTTAAGTCTACTTGATCATGTAAACATCATGTAAACATTAAATAAACTCAATTATATCTTAGTTTTGAATAAGTACAGGGTACTGACATATTTTTACAGAGAAAACGGCAATCATTTGGATCATTGGTAATTTGGATAAAATGGAGTCTATGGGAGACAGCCTTTACATAATTCTGAGCTTTCTGAATACTAGGTTTCTGGATAACAGATCCCATACCTGTAAGAGGTAGTTACATGTATTAGTATTTAAGTGGTTACATATGGAACATCCAACCTATGACCCATTTAGTTGTAGTGTACAATCAATCCCTATTTGAGAATGTGACAGTTGCCTTTCAATTGCTGGGCATCCCTTGTTTAAGTCATTTCCTTCCTCATATTTTAATCATGATCCTATCAGCATAGCCTTTCCCCAAGTCTACCTGCATAGCCTTTACAACGAGCCTACTCGTATAGCTTTTATCCTGAGCCTACCCACATGGCCTTTACACACATACGCCTTACCCTGAGCCTACCTGCATCACCTTTCCCTGAGCCTACCTGCATAGCCCTTCCTCCACTCCATACATCATCCTGACAGTTCTCAGCCCAAGCACACCTGTCCCTGTCCATAGTACTGAAATACTGCCGTAAATGCAGCTGTAGGTCACTTTATACATAGTTATACTGATAGGTAATCATGTGATTAACTAGTCACACACCTTACATACCATCACTACAATCCCAAAACAATTAGCCAACACTGTTTTGTTTTTTATTGGCAAAACATTTTTGCTGAAACTGCTTTCATTATATTATCTTTTCCACAAATAGATACAATATATCCAGTCACAATGTCTGAAGTCTCCAAGCTTCTCTTGTCCTCCCCACTCACAACTTGCTTTCTTGACCCTATGCCTTCTTCTCTGTTTAAACACTATGCTGCTGAGCTTACTCCAGCACTTACTCACATCTTTATTTTTCTTTGGCTTCTGGAACCTTCCCCCTCATTTCAATCAGGCCTATGTAAAGCCTATTCTTAAAAAAGCAAAGCTTGAGCCATCCTGACTTTTGAAACCTCATCTCCAGTTCCACTTAAAGGGGAACTAAAGTCTAAAATAGAATAATGCTAGAAATGTTGTATTTTGTATATTAAACACAAACATGAACTTACTGCACCCAAATCCTAATTAAACAAATGATTTATGTTATCAAAGTTGCCCACAGGGGGTCATCATCTTGTAACTATGTTAACCATCTTTGCAAGACCAAGACCATGCACATGCTCAGTGTGGTCTGGGCTGCTGTTGGGAGGTTAAGCTTAGGGATCGTTATAAATTATCAAAACAGCACAAGTCCTATAATATCTGCTATAGATGCTGATACAGCAAGACTGATTAATTATCAAAATATGCAGACTGCACTGGATCTGAGGGTAAAAATCTCTATACTGTCACCCACTGCTCTACAGGTAAACAAACAAAGCTGCTCGAGTTCTGGGAAGTTGGGGGAGCTCCTCCTTCCGTTTGAAAGTATGATTGTTTCCCTGCAGAGCAGTTAGGGACCGTCTGAAGTTAAACGAAGGGGGAATATCACTGCATACAGTCAAGTTTATTATAAAAACAGTACACATTTTTTTAATTAAAGTATATTGGAGATAGATTTCTTTTTCATTAAAAAAGGAAAAATGGGATTTTATTTTTTTGCCTTTACATCACCTTAATGTAGGGGTGCCGCAAGGCTCTCTACTTGGCCCATAGTTGTTCTCCCTGTACACTCATTGGGAGATCTCATCTGTTTATTTGGCTTTAATTATCATCTGTATGCTCATGATAGCCAAATATATTTATCCACCTCTTCATTAACAGCTGAAACTGAGGCTCAAATCTCTAAATGCCTCCTAGCAATCTCTAACTGGATGAACTAGCATCACTTCCTCAACCTAACAAACACTGAACTAAACATCTTCCCACCTAAGCCTGGCCTACTCCCCCATTTACTATCTTTGTTGAGGACATGCTCATTAACCCCATCAACATGTGGTCTCATCCTATCCTGACTAGATTACTGGAACCTTCTACTAACTGGCCTCCCTAACTCCCATCTCTCCTCTCTCTTAAATACTGCTTCCAGAATTATCCAATTCTCATCTAAAAGGGTACAGACATTTCCCCTGCTGAAGTCCTTATCATGGCTTCCCATAAAACAAAAAATAACTCCTCCACATAACCTTCAAAGCACTTCACTCCTCTGCACCTAACTACATCTCATTCCTTGTCTCTCTATATGCTCCTGGCCAAATCCTTCGCTCTTCACAGAGCAACGATTTGCAGGCCGGGCACTGGGCTGTGTGCCCTGACCCTTATGGTGACTATAGACAAGTGATTCGCATTGAAACAAGGTAAGCTGGTAAAGATGTGGTATTACAGCGGTTACTTATTGGCTCTGTGTAGTGAGCACTTGCGGTGAATAAATGTGCAATGTCCTTATATCACATCAATACAAACATAGAGGCATACATTACCACATTGTTCTTCAGAGCTTACACACTCACAATGCCCGTCCTTTTAATTCACATGAATTACTGTTTTAGTTACTGTTAGCTGCACCGCTCTTCAGGATTATCCAATGGCCTCGGAAGCTCATGAATCCCTGGTCACCGCTCACCATTATACTGCCGAATTCGGTGGCATCTTTATGGTGCATTCTTTCTGGTTAGCTAATGGCTTACTCCTCACTCCATTACTTGGCGTTATTGATGTATTGTAACTGTACTTTTTATTTATGTGTATTGTAGTTTTGTACTTATTTGAATTTATTTTTGCAATGACCTGTTTGTTCTATTAATTTATTTTTCGGCTGTGCAGTGCTTTGCCCTATACAAATAAAAATATACATACATGCACACAAAATCCATCCAAGCGAAAATATTGCATTTTTTTCATGTACGTAAATAATATCTTAGACCTATAAAACACTGGTGTAGGGGCATTAAGGGTGCAAAATCACACCCCTTAGTGCTCAATCACATTGGACTTGAGAGCTCTGCCCCTCAAGTCAGATTAAAGATAAAAGATAAAAAAAGGGCGTTGTTATATTTGTATAAATTAATAGTTAAGACATCACAATTATATCAAAAACTTCATGTCATCCAAATATAACTGAAATGCACAGAAGAGAAGATAGTGGAGCAAAGAGCCCACCCCTCCCAGAGGTAGCATCTGTTTCATTTGCTTCTAATGCCTCCAGAGCCTTGTGCAAAGGTGATCCTTGGTGTGATATATGGGGTCTGATGTTCTTAACAGGTCTCTATTCTACTTCTGGATCTCTTTATCTCCTTGTTGGTTTAGCTGATGATACTATGAACATTTGTGTTATATTATTATATAGCGCCAGGGTGTCTTTCATCATCCAATAGTGCACAATGTTTCTCTTTTGGTATTTGAAATTATTGACTAAGCACCATTCAAATAAACTGAACAATAAATGATTGGCCTCTCTTTTTGCTCTCCTATACTTTATTTCAAGAACTTTAACATGATATGATGATAAAATATAATATGGATTGTGATTTCACTAGGGAATTTTGTCAGCAACATGCTCTAGACAGGTATTATTTATGGAATGTGGATGTTTATTAGAGCAAGGTTCCATGTTAATAAACTACTGATATATATATGGCATTTCTGTAATTTGGTGGAGTTTGTTAGCACCTGTGTACAGAAAAAAAACAGACACTTCCAAAGACCA
Source organism: Xenopus petersii (assembly GCA_038501925.1). Taxonomy (NCBI): domain Eukaryota; kingdom Metazoa; phylum Chordata; class Amphibia; order Anura; family Pipidae; genus Xenopus; species Xenopus petersii. The sequence continues at coordinate 131,620,193 of CM076675.1, forward strand.
ATCTTCCAGGCAGACTTGTCAAATCCTAAATAGTTTTATTTCGGTACACAAGGATACATCCTAAAGCTGTATCCTTGTGTACCAAAATAAAACTACTTATGATTTGACAAACCTGCCTGGAGGGTTGCTCTTTCGAAGTGCCTGCTCTTTTTCTCTACATGGTGGTCCGCTCTCCTAGCTGAAGATTTAGGGCGGTGGACCTCTTCTCACAATTGGTGAGTTCTACTGAGACCTGAGAATTTTCTATATATATATTACTACTATCAACTAGTGTTCATTCTTCATTTTGTTAGCACCTGGCAAAGTTTCTGATTTATATGGAGAACACCAAAGATATAGGGGTTCATTTATGACAGGAAATGCAGTGTGCAAAGTGTAATGTCAGGAGCAAGTCCCCATGTGTTTTACCCCACAATGCAGCATTTCCCCCATAATTACAGGACACTAACCAGGAAAAGAAGTGCATGATTGAATTTCAGCTGGTTCAGTAAAATGTATGCAACTTTTCTCGCACTCATGCACCTTTTGTTGCAATATTGCCATTTTGTAACTTTAATGCAGGGGTCCCCAACTTTTTATTACCCGTGAGCCACATTGAAATGTAAAAAGAGTTGGGGAGCTAAATAAGGTCTATGATTGGCTATTTGGTAGCCTCTATGTAGACTCCTAGCCTATAGGAGGCTCTGTTTGGCACTTAACCTGGTTTTTATGCAACCAAAACTTGCCTCCAAGCCAGGAATTTAAACAAAAGGAGCTGATTTGAGGCCACTGGGAGCAACTCCCAAAGGGTTGGAGAGCAACATGTTGCTCATGAGCCACTGCTTGGGGATCACTGCTTCAATGAATGGCATACTGTATATTTGTGCAAATGCTGGAAAACTTTGTCTATGCACACTGTACTTGCAGAGAGTAAATCTGAACCTTATTATATTAGAGCTTTGTAATGGTGTGAGGTGAAAAGCAAAAGATACGATAAAATTCTTTATTTGTCACACGCATAGTTATACAAGTACAACATTCAGTGAAATGCATCCTTATCCACTTTTTAGACTGTGCAAAGATAAAACATACCGGTACTAGTTACATACTACTACATACAACATACTATTTACATAAGTGACAGTGAGTGGAGATTGTATAAAAATATCAAATATAAAAACAGCAGTGCAGTACAGTACACCAAAGAACCATGTGGTGGTGAAATAAAAAAAATGTGATCCTGAAGTAAAGAATTGATTAGGGAATGTGGCAAATAACAACATTAGTACAAAATTCAGTATTAGGAGAAACATTGACTAACAAAGCCTTTAAGCCTTAAAGTTTCTATAAATAACTTATTGTACAAATATTTTACTCCAAGGGACAATATACGTCTGATCCTTTATTCATTGAAGTATTCATGCCAGAAGGCATGCTTCCTCAGATGTAACAAAGTCAAGGATAAATGGAAATGTTTCCCAATGGGGAGAAAAAAATTTAAATTTCTTGCTACTGAGTATAGAGTCCTGCAGCAGGTCACAAAAATGTGGTGAATGGGCAGGTTGGGATAAGCAAGTGTGAATACAGGCAGGTGGTGTAGGTTCAAATTAGTCTTCCCTCACCATTGGATGGCATCACTTAAGCTGGCCATAGACTCAAAGATTCGCTCGTTTGGCGACATCGCCAAACGAGTGGATCTTTTTTTTCCCGATATGCCACTAACGGCATGGCTATATCGGGGGTAATTCGAACGTTCAGCCGTAAGGCTGAACGATCAAATTACGACACGCCAAGGGGCTCCGACAGGTCGGTCGGTTAAAAATCAAACCTTCCCGATCGATATCGTGGCCTGATATCGGGAAGACCCGTCGGAAGCCCCCATACATGGGCAGATAAGCTGTCAAATTGGTCCAAACGACCGATATCGGCAGCTTTATCTGCCCATGTATGGCCACCTTTATTGATACTGCTGGAGCAGAAAGAACAGTTATGTTTACCAAGTGCAGCTGCATTACTTTCATATCAAAATGCCATACATTAAAGGTACCTGTGATCTAAGCAAGTGGCTTAACTAGATATTACTGGACCCCACAGCAAATAATTTTTCAGGTCCCCAAAATGTCTAGAAGTTGACCTGTTTTACCAATATTTATTGTAATTTGTATATTGTATATGAATTAGGGCTTATACCTCCTGGGCCCCCTGCAGCCACAGGGTCTGCTTCCTTTGTAGTTACACCCCTGATCTCAGCCACCCATCTATCACACCTTCTTTTGTGAATTGTGCACAGTGGGATGCAGGGGATCCCTGGAGTTACCACTACCCTAAAGATGGCAGTAGGTCCAGGATTCCTTCCTATCACCAGACATAACATACTTGTGCCTAAAGAATTGGCCATAAATGTAATTTATATACCAGAAGTGCCAGTGTAAAAGGAGCAGTCAGCACGACTTCTTACACCTTTTTCTTTTTAAGTTGTAGTGCAGGTTCCCCAGTGGCCACTTATAACCGGTCAATATTGAAGAAATAGTAATTGAACAGCACCACTCAATCTTTGTAAGATAAAAATGCCTTTATTGCAGACTTCTGGGCATCACATTCCAGAAGTGCCAGAAATATTCTCAACATCCACATTTTTCACTGCAATTTTGTCCAATTTTCATTGAAGTTCATGTACAATTGTGTCTTGATGCACAGGCTGCAGTTGCATGAGTCACGTTGCCTCATGGCAGCTGTAGTTATAGTAAAACATTGCATTGGTGTAAAAAAATAACAACTTGTGCCCAAAAAATCAAACTTTGCACATTCCACTGCAATAAATAACCCCTTGTGTACAAGCTATATACTTGGCTAAAAAATTCAGAGGCAGGATCTGTGTTTATTTGAAGTTGCTTGGGGGTTTTGGGTGAAGGCAGATTGGAATAGACTTTCAATAGACAGGAGAAAAACAAGGAAACAGCTAAGAATGGTAGAAAGAACTGAGAAGAACAGAAATTGCCTTGCCTTGTAGGCACCTATACTTCTCTTGTTGCTTTCAGCAGATACTTGAATCTGGCCCGGAATCCCTTGGGTACAGCAATAAAGAAATTTTAATGGTACATTAGAACAAATGGTTTAAAAAATGTTGTTTATAGTGTAGCCATGAAAAAGACTGGGCTAGTGAAAGAGTGAGGTGAGTTGTAGAATAGAGTAGAAGATAGAATGAGGAGATACTGACAGTAGACTTGATAACAGACTAAACGGGGGAAAAGGTGAGATGCTGAAAGGATGGTGAAAGAAAAAAGGTGATATTAGACTTCCATGATTTACAAGTAGGATGAGGGGGCACAGGCGTATCTGAATATGTGCTTAACAAATATGACCAAATCAACAGAATCAATTTTTAGCAATAATGTGGTTAAGGAAAAGAGCCTGGTTTTGCCAATGGTGTTAATGTGGATAGAGTAGAAAAACAGGATAGTCAATTGCCCTAATTCATCCAGCTCATATTCATGCCATCAACAGTTATGACTCAATGACTCATATGACTCATCCACTTACCTCAGTAGTCAATATCAGATGCTTCCCTGTGTAAATCCCTTGACTGGCTCCTAATTTCCTCTGGAGTAAAATTCTGACAACTGACGTCACACTCACCTCTGATCTCAAAAACATGTTCCCTATACTCTGTTTCTGACCTTCAACACTCTTCTTTTATCATTTCATCCCATTCCCAACCGAAAACCTTCTATGAAGTTTCTGCTTGTCTCTGTATGTTCCCTTTTCCACCAAACCGTCAAACAGTCCCTAAATATATTTAGAGAACACTGTTTAATGCACCCAAATTGATCAGAAGACCACAACGTACAAGGAATCACCAATTGTTTAAAAAAAACCGTGTACATAGGTTATTTACTCTCCCTTTAGATTGTAAGCTCTTTTGAGCAGGGTTCTCTGATCCTCTATATTATTGTTATCCTTACTTGTTATATAGTATACAGTACAGTACATTATTTTATCATGTTTATTGCTGGTGCTTAATAAATGAAGATATGGAGGGAAACGTTATAGGACCTGAATTTAATGAGGCATAAAAACTATCCCATATTTCTTAGCTTTCATGTCACCTTAAAATGACTGGTATTTTATATTTTACAATTTTTACAATTAATTTATATTTTATTTTGCAATTCTTGGCTTTTAAGCAGCTGTTTGTTCTCCTGGACTATTAACAGTAGCAAAAGACAAGCCAGGGGAGGCAGGAAAGAAACCTATTATGTTTATGAAACAGACACACAACACTTAAAGACTAAAAACAGTGCTGCTTATAAAAAGTTAATTTATGTGGCCTTTCCCTAGAGTTAGAGAGATGCAGGTCAACCAAAAAAAGAGAAAAGCAGTGAGTAAAGCTGGTCGTACATATTAAAGTCCTTGTTTGATTTGGTTATTGACATTCTGGGCCATATCGAGCTGATATGATGATGAATCATAAGAGGTGTGATGTGTCCCTCACTGAAAGGGATTTTCAGAACTGACTAATAGATTTATGCCTTATCTGCGAGGCATTTGGGGAGGGCACAAATATGGCAGATAAGCTGGCGTCTAAAAACCAGCAGCTTAAATCACTAGGAGAAGAACCAGAAGGACCATGAACCAAAAAGCCAATGGCTTGACTGTGTATTTTAAGGCTCTCATTGCCGAACAACCAATTGCACTATATTCTACCCATAGTATATGCACTAGCAAAACTGTCCTGTTGTTGGGTTAGTGATTATTGGTGCTGTTTCTCTGAACTAATACTGGCCAGAACTCTGGAGAACAAGGATGACATCACCCTAGCTACTGAATAAAGGGACTAAAGTAGACATACATCAACTTTTGTTTGTTCAAACTTGTAAGTGATGCTTACTGTCTGTAAGGCACCAGCGCAAAACAATGTCTTATGAATTCATTTGATTTTGCTGCTTTTATCATTCTAAGAAGGATATACTTTGATACCTTGCCCAGTAATATGTTTTTAATATATGTTTGGGTAATCCATACTACAAACAGGGTTACATCATTTGCTGTCTAACTTTGCTCTTGTTCTTTGGATAGATTGAGCTGCAGGCCTGTTGTGCTATTTCCTTGTTACCGCTCATTCAACAAACATTATAACCTCTGGGATCCTGTTTCTGATTTTGTGCAGTTTTTCTGTCTTTGCTCTGCCCCTGAATGCTTGTCTGTTCCTTCACACCCTGTACTCATTCTTTCTATATTAATAGGTCACAAGAGAATGAAATAAATGCTCATACTCGACCTCCTCCCTAGAAAGAGCTAGCTGCCATTACAGAATAGCAAGGTGCCTTACGCAGTGTATATATAAATATACATATATATATAACATATAAATACCAGGCAAATATATCTACAAATGGCTGCCAAGAGACACGTTCTTTCTTGCATTGTAGTAACCTTTTCAACGAATGATGATTCAAGCCTGTGCAAGGGCTGCTGACTAGCCAGAGTCATAACAGTTACTGTCTCAACAAGCTACTTGCCAATGGGAACATACAACAAAACTGGACTAAGCTGAAACTTCAGTTCACCAGAAGCAGCTAAAAACTAGGATGGATATAACTTGCAATAATTAAATGGGTTTAAGGGTCAGGCAGATCAGAATTTGGGCTTACAATGTGATCTCTTGGAGAGCCATCAGCTCAGATCTACACAGCTATATCAGTTGTGGTTCTAGATATTGATCAAGAACATTTTGGGCCAATATGCAGGTTAATAGTCTGGCCACGTCGGCAGCCAGTATCTACCTGTATATGTTGGGCATGATTACTGTGCCAGTCACAGTTATTATTGCCCCTTGAGACCCATCTGCCAAGATTACAGTAACCTGCCAGTTAAAAGGTTGCAGTGTAATGGGCACTAATTGAAACCTGTAGCAGCCCACTAATTAGGAAGATTATATGACACTTTGTGGGTTGCTAATGAGACCTCACTTTGAATTAAATTGAGTTCTAAAGGTATCTATAGTGTAAAAGCCAAACAGAAATATATAAAGACATAAACCATATAGAGATATAAGATATACCAACATATCAATGAATAGAGTTAATGTAAAACATTTTTTAGAAGAATAGTATGACAATTTCTAGTCTTTCTCTGTTGGAGAGAGGAAGGTAAAATTAAAAAGTGCTCTCTGAAGATGTGATTACCTTCATGGGGTAGTGTTCCATTGCATGTGCTGGAGACCAATAAAGAAAAAAAAACAGATAGGGCCAGGTATAATATAGATTTATAGAAATAAATTAAAACATAGCCAAAATGTAACAGAAAGACACCGATTTAGTGGGAATGACTTATAGTTGTAGCCTGGCGAGAGACAATAAATGCGTTAGGTATGCGAGTTAATGTAAGCTTAGACAAACAAGCAGCAAAATCAAGTGGTTTGTCCTTCTTTTGTCACTGGTGCCCCTTCAGGCCCTTGATAAATGATCCCTTGCCTTGTGCTTTATATCTCTCCACCTGCAGATTTGACCTCTCAGTTTGCAGAGGAATTCAACCCTTTCCCTGCTGGCTCCTTTCTGCTCTCTGCATTTATCCTTCGACGGAAAGATCTGCTGTCGCTTTCAGTGTAACTTGGCGCTAATAGAGAGGGTGGGTTTTGTGGCACGACCCTTTACATTCAATAGTTAAAAGAGATGTCTTGTTAAACTTATTTCTGGTGGCCATTTTTTTATTATTTTAAAAAATCAAAACATAAAACCAATAACCAATATTATTTATTTACATGTTTTCTGTCCTGACTTCCCCTAATTTAAATCCCCCCCATAGTATAACTCGCATTATCTTTTCAAATGTGTATTATATATCTTTAATTGAATTCAATTTTAACCTCATATAATCTTAAAAATGCCTGTGTTGGCCAGTGCTGTAAGCAAGAGGCAACATCTGTCTATCTCTATGTCTGTCTACTATCTATCTATCTATCTATCTATCTATCTATCTATCTATCTATCTATCTATCTATCTATCTATCTATCTATCTATCTATCTATCTATTTGTCTGTCTGTCCCTTTTTGTTCTCCTTCTCTCTCCCTCTATTCATATAGGCAGAAGGCAATCCTGCCTGTTTATAAACAATAATGCACAATAATTATGATATAATAACAGGATATCAGTCTCCAATGATACCTTGGATATTAATCACACAGAACCTCATTTGCATTGACTTTTGAAGAAGAACCTGAGAGTGGGTTTATGCACATGCATATATTTTACCATTACCCAGGCACGTTGTGTTTTTGGGAGAACACGTCTATGATAAATTGCTGGAGCTTTATACAATACTTCCTGGCATGGAAGCCCAATAATAAACAGCACAGAGGTTGGCACTTAAACTTAAAAATTGCAATCAAACTGGAAACGCAACAAAGTTTGGCAGTGAGAAGACAAAAGAGCTGCAAAAGGAAAGAAGATGCAATGATACAAATCTTTCTTTTCCAATAAAATATTCTCCACCTAAAAGAGCTTTTTTGCATCAGTGTCTATATCCCTCTGATTCTGAACCCAAATCTGCCTTTCTTTGTGCCCCTTTCTGCTTATAATTAGAGTCTCTCATGTCTCTGGCCTATTAAATTGAAGAATATTATTAGGTGTAATGGGCTATTTGCACATTAGACCCTGAGTGGAGGATTCAGTTATATCTATTTCATGTACTAGACGGGTGTTGAGGGTGCATACACATGTTGATAAGGTGTCTAATAAATAACGGATACAGCATAATGAGAAACAAGGGGGAGACAACATCTGTTCTCCCACTCCAACCAATGTAACACATTTAGTAGCAACTCTCACACAAATATCATGCAAATAAAACAATCAAATAGGCACATCCACATCACCTTCTAGGGATATAATTAAGGGGGACTTTTTGTAGCAAGATTTTTCTGTATCATAATATTATTTAAACAGAGATAAATAAAAACAAGATTCATAAGAAATGAACCCTCTTTAATATGTTTTATTTTAACGTATAGCATTTAATTCAATGAGAACGCACAGCTTTGTCCACGAAATGCCGGGTTTCTAAAGGTTGAAAATATTGCACATGAGATATGCATTTATATACCATGCTAATTCCTAACAAATTATATAGAACTTTCATTCCTGCTTTTATCTGGTTTGTGTGTATACGATCTATTTATGTAATCTATGTAATCTAGCTACATCATCTATCTATCCTTCCATCTGTCTCAAACAACCATCTATCTTATTTTATATACAATATGTACTTGTCTATCTATTTAGACACCTGTCTATGTCCCCCTGTCTATCTCCAGCCATCCATCTGTCTTTGTGCCCGCCCAGCCGTCCCTACTCAGAGTGTGTAGCTGCAGACCAGGTCTCCTCTCAACAACGCATGGGGCCTAAGGCAAAAGCAAAACTTTGGACCCACAAATAAATGTGTAGCACAAAATTACATCCCTGTCCTTTGTCCAGTTTGGTACTCAATTTAGCCATAATGAATACAGGATAATCCTGACATGCCATTAAGATCACTGGATGAGCATTGTATTAACTACACACATGTCAGAAAGATCACTGTAGAAAATGGCGTTAGAGCATCAAATGAAGCCCTCACATACAAGTAACATGATGGATAATAAGCCGTGTATTAACTTGAGGCATGCCAGTGCAGAATATGTATTAAAAGAATTGCATTAACCCCTCACGTGCCATTAAGGTCACGGCAGAAAGGTATTCAGAGCTCTAACCCAACACATGCTAAGATCACTGCAAAATATAGACGATGAGCACCACTTTAACCCCACACTTGTCAGTAAAATCACTGCAGAAAATGTATTCCGAGAATTGTATTAATCCCAGACATTCCAGTAAGATTACTGCAGAAAATGCATAAGGAGTAGTGCATTAACCCCAGACATGCCAATAAATTCATTGCAGAAAGTGGATTCAGAGAACTGCATTAATCAAATGGTGGTGCAATCAGATGCATCTTAAATCTGATGAGTTGGGATATGGCGTATATTGTGCACTTTGGTAGGACTTTTTTTATTCAATTCTCATTAAGAATCTGTTTAGTTAAATGCACTTTTGGGGCATTTAAGTGGGGGCTCGTGGGTTTGAATGTTTGTGCCTTGGGATCTTCATAGGTAACTGCTCTAAACATGTTACTGTTATTATACATCCTGGTTTCCCTATTTTTTGTGTTTGTGTAGTTCAATTGAGAAATTTTTACAGCTTATTTGATAACAGGTGAATATTTATTTAAAACCCTAAGAAAGTTGAAATAACTGCATGTAATTACATAGATGGTGTTGCATTGATTTTGGTCCCTATTTTTGCAATTTTTCTCCATATTTTACAATGGATTGATGAAATGTGTTTATATTAAACCATACTTGTCAGCCCTACTTTTGTGCATTTTTACAGTTTCCCCCCCGAATTTTATTGATTGATTACTAGGAGCTCCATAACACATTTCTGGACCATTCCATCATGTTTTTTTCTTTATTTAAAACTTGCATCTGCTATTCCACTATTCTGGTAGTTTTTCTTTACTGGATTAATCCCAGACATGTCAATCGGATTTCTGCAGTGCTTTTCAGCACTCAGATAAAGGTGTTGTACCAGTCACATGAGATTACTTCATCCAATAAACCCTAAACTTGCCTGTAACTAAAAATGGATAATGAGCACCGTATTAACCTTAGGGACCCTATCCAATAAAATGCATGAGGCCCCTACCACCCATGAGTGCAGGAACTATCCTTCCCATCCTCTTCTAATCACCTATTCTCTCCCAAACAAAGTCTGCTCTCACCTTTCCTATTTTTTAATGTTTCACTCTTAATTTTATAGCATCTTTTTCCATTTACCTTAAGCTTTCTTTTTTCTCTGCCCAACGTGAGCTTGCATCCCTCCTTTCAGTGCAAGGAAACTTTTCTATCTGTTCTTCAATTGTCTTCCCTATCGATGAGATATTCAAAGCGCTTCTTTAGATACGGGGAAACAGCTGAGACACAGAGGATTTCTTAACCTCCACGCTTTAAACTCCTGCCACTTGTTCTGTCTCTGGTTTCTCGCAGCTGTTTGCTCTGTGAATATCTTTACTATAGGATAGATATAATTTCAATTCATTGTTGTCAGTCTCTTTAAATGATATGTAGTCTTTAATAATACTATGTCATTGTATCGATTTCAGCATTTCTGTCTTCATCTGCAAAATATTTGTTGCTATACTGTTATCGCTTGTTTAACATGAAAATCTAATAAAATATTTTCAAAATACTATAGGATAGATAGAGTGATAAGCAAATATGCTATAAAAGGAACAAATAAAGGCAAGTACCTGCTACAGGGCAAAACAAAGAGGAGGAAAGTAGAAGCAAGGCAGGAGTGGATCACCCCCTTAGACAGGCAAGAGGGGATACTTTGAGTTTCCTGCTTGTCCCTGGAACCCTATCCTGGCCCCTCTCTCATTTATTCGTTATAAAGTTTAAAGTTATAAAACTGACACTACAGACCAGGCAGTGCCCAGCTTTATACCTGCCTTGTCTGTGCATTTAATTCAGCATCAAATATCTCATTTTATTTTTTAATAATGTTATGTTCTTTATTTTCTAAAGAGGAATATTACTTTAAACAACATCTAATGTTGGTAGGATCTATCCTTTAACGAAAATAATTGCTCGTGCCAAAGTCCCATATGTGTATTTAAAGGAAAGTGTTGATATGGGATAGCCTGTTTTATATATAAATACACGTGTAACATTAGATTTGCAAATGATTAAAAAAGATTAAATATTACTATGCTGACTGTTTAAATATCTTCTTAAAAGCATTAGCTCAAAACACTTAAGCAACAAGGCTTGTTATCTGTGCAATGCCAACTATTCCCAACTATAAGGGTAAGGGCACACGTGCAGATTCAGGGAGATTAGTCGCCCCAGCGACAAATCGCATCTTCTTTGGGGCAACAATCTCCCGAACTGCCTTCCCCTGACTTCTCGCCAGCTATAATGAAAAGTTGCCAGCGGGATGGCACTCGCGGCGCTTCGTTTTCTGAAGTCGCTCGAAGTTTCCTCGTGAGGCAGGGGAGATCTGCCCGTGTGCCCTTACCCTAAAGGGATACCCTAAATGTGCATATATTTGTCTTCAAGGCAATTACATTGCTGCATTTATCTTTTGAAGTGCACTGGTATCACATATATTTTTCTTGTGGAGGGAGCACCAAATCCTGGCTGCTCTTGGGGAAGTACTCTTTTTATACTGGTGCCAGTGGGGAGAAGCAGCTGCCTTGGTGCTGGTTAGAGATGATTCATTCCCTGGTTCTGACCCTCTGTATGTGTGAACTATGCAAAGACTTGCTGAATCTGATCCCTTTCTTATAATTGCTACATAGCGCAACACTGACTCATACACTAACTTGTGTGTACAAACACACACACATATTCATATACTTTACATACATTAGCATACTTTGTAAAGATGCTATACATTCTCATTACTATGACGAGAGAGAGAGAGAGAGAGAGAGAGAGAGAGAGAGAGAGATATTATAGTCAGGTAAGATTATGATAGACCCCAAAGTGCAAAGGACATGAGAGCTGATTCTGTCTGCAATCAGCTAGAGAGACAGACACATAAAGAAGTACAGACAGACAGATGCCAGCCAGGGAGAGGAACACACACAGAAGAATGAAGTTGAAGTGAAACACAAAGTGCTTAGTGTACTTGCACCTGTTGCTGAAGGGACTTTGCCTTCTCTTCCAACTTCCCAAGCCTAGTAAATCCATTGTCCTGCCTGGGACATCTGGTCTCCAGAGAGTGTTAGTGCTGCCTATAATGCCAAGTATGATTCTACCTAGAACTCCATGAGACCTATATGTGACTACAGGTCAGGACAGCATGCAGCCATCTCTGGCTCCACAGTCCCACTAAGTATCCAGTACCTGTGTTAATGAAGCAGATAGATGGTAGTAACTAGCACTGTTTACTTCATGACACATAACTTAGCAAGCCCGGCAACTCTGTAGCTACCTCATACATCAGCTTGGCACAGGCTGGCAGGGTCATTGCACAGAGTTGGCACAAGAGGGCACATATATCATGCTATTAGGAGCTACAACAGCATTCCCATACATCATATGGATTTCATGGGCGGTTGGCAGGGCTGGAACAGGACAGGGCATTGATCATAAGAATAATTTGCCAGTTCCCAGGGATGGGTAGTGCAGGCAGTGCCAGGCCAAAAGACTTACCTGTGAGTTTTTCATGAGATCTGCCCACATGCTGGTCCCATCCCCTCCTCTCATGAGCACATGGTAGGCAAAGAAGTAGATCCCAGGCAACGGGCAGGTGAATTTGCCAGTTGATGGCTCATAATAGTTTCCAACATTGGTCACAACATCATCGAATCGCAACACCTCATAGCCCTCATGTGGTTTCCTTAGCCCAGCATAGAAGGCAATCTTGGGACTGTAATAAGAAGAGACATATCCTCCTGGCCCAGGACCTGGTGGGCCTGGGGGTCCAGGTCTGCCCGGTTCTCCAGGTGGCCCTCTAGGTCCTGGTGGTCCTTGTGGCCCTGGAAGTCCCCTGATTCCTGATTTGCCTTTCTTGCCTTGGTCATCCTTACCTACCTGAAGGTTGGGTGGTGGTGAAATTAGAGCTAATTCTTGGCTGGAATCTGCCCCATGTGTCTGAGGAGTGTAAGGGTCACACACCATCTTGCAGCTGCCCAACATCTCATAGTGGGTGCTACTCTTAGAGCTACTAACCAGCAAAGGGATGGCAACAAGCAGGATCAGTACCATGGCCACCCCTATGGCAGCACCAATCACTCGTTTCCTCCGGCTCAGCCTGGACGCTGCCAGGGCTAGAAAGTCCTCTTCACTTTTGGAAGTAATGGTGGCAGCTTATTTTGTGCCAAACACAAAGAGAAAGCTCCTGGAGCAAGTCCCTCTAGCACAGAGTCTCCCAAGAGAAGCGTTAGGGAATTGCACCTGTTGCCCACTTTGGCAGGCGGCGCTCAGTCCTGTCCCACTTGGCACCTGAGCACTGAATGGAGATGATGGGGCTTGTCCTGTTTGTAGAGCGATGTATCCCTTGTCCACAGCCTATAATGCAGATATGTAGCTCCAGGGCTCCTTTCTTCATGCTACTTCATATGGGTATAATGTGCGACTCTCCTCCAGGCGCTTGTGCAACTCTGCTTAGATGCGAATGATAAGGGAGGTCTGAGGAGGAAAAGATGTGTGAACTGTCTTTAAGGGAATCAGAGCGACCTCTGGTGCTATTAGGGAGGAGGAGAGCTCTGCTGCCTGCAGGCACACTGTCTTCTCCCATCCCATCCTATGCAAAGCAGCTCTCTCTTCATTTACATGGGAGAACAGCAGATTGCCATAGACAGGGATCTTTTCAGGGCAAGTATGAGGAGGGGGGGAGTGGAAAAGTTTGTCTATCCCATAGTAAAGATATTCACAGCTCTATTTTACAATCACCACAAACAGCTAAGACCACCAGAGACATGGAACAGGAGTTGAAAGTGTGGCTGTTAAGCAATTTGTCTTAACTGTTTCCCCTGTATCCTAATAAGCTCTCTGAATATCTGTGCAACGGGGAAGACAAAACAAAGGACAGTGATCATACTTGTATGTGTGTTTTATTCAGTGCTCATTATGGTTAAACTGAGTGCATGCATAGACTACATTTTTTTCAGTTACACATTTCTGGTGGTGGCCCAAGTTTTGCTTTTGCCATATATTTTGTTGATTTAGCCGTATCTTCTATATAAATCTATACAATAAAAAAAGCGTACAAATACTACTGATCAGGTCAGATTGTGGTGTATTTTATCTCAATGATATGTATATTTTATTGCATCTTTTTATTCCTCACTGTAAGGAAAACCTGCAAGCCTAGAGATGTTTGAGATATGTTTTATATGCTAGGATTGTATTCCCTCAAAGCAATTAAGTACTTTCTGTAGCTCTCTGCCTCTGCATTAGGATTGATTAAGAGCTGACAGTTCCAGTGGGAACCACCTAGGGGTGCAGCAAAAGATCATAAACCCCATCTCATTCCAGACTGATCAGCAATTAATCAATTAAAAAGGCTTCTGTAGACAGATGTGTCTCCCAGGGTTCCATGAGATGGGTCAGAAGGTCTCTCATTTAGCCACCTCCAGAAAGCTCTGATATTTATGCGAGTTCCATCCACCAGGTGCACTCTGGGAGCCTGTCTCTGGCCTGTGAAGCAGCAATGACTTTCTTATGTATATCTTTCTTTGTTGTGCAGGTACAGGGAGATTATTTTTCCATTGCTTTCTAATATCTGGCCAGCCAGCTGCACCAGAATTACTCACAGAATGATGATGAAACCTGGGAATATACCGCTAAGTACCATATGTCCTGAAAAAATGAGTCGGCCAAAAGTCACCAGAACTCCATTCAAGGGACCCTCCACCAAAAACACTTAGTGTATAGCAAAGAAAATTGTATTTTTGTTAAACGCTACAAAATCGTTAGTTACACATTTTCATTCATTCTAACATGAGGTGTAAATATTATTGAAGGTAGGTTGCCACACCCACGATCTGGGCAGGGAACGTGATGGATGGTGATGTAACAGGGCGAGAGACGTCACGGCGATCAGCGATTGGCATGTTAACCAAGGGGATCCTGCCCAGTTTTCCTTATTTGGAAAAAGCGATACCAGGTAGGTATTGCTGTGTGCCAGGCCTGCTGTGCGGCAACTTTGGGTGACTATTGAAAACGCATCGCCGCGTGTGCATTAGCGCAGGCGACTTTTCATTGTAGCCTATGGAGAAAAACTTTGAGGCAGTTCGGGGAGATAGTTGCTCAAAAGACGAGGCGATTAGTCGCCAGGCGACAAAATCTCCCCGAATCTCCACATGTGGACTAGCCCATAGGCTAATGCCAGACAGGGCTGAAAATTGGTTTGCTGAAATACACAGACTAAGAACTAGTCTCCTGTCCTGCCTGCACCCGGAACCATTGTGTTGACCCGGTTGCAGACACATGCTGGTAATTACATTGCTGAAACAAGAGACTTTGCATTCTTGCCCAAAATCTGCCTTGTGTGTCTGCACCTGGTCAGACACTGTGGTTTCGGGTGCAGGCAAGACAGGAGGCTAATGCCAATGTAGGGACTGATTCTAGGCTTGCATATTTCAGCAGGCCGATTTTCGGCCCCATCTGGCATTAGCCTTAGTGGACCTGGATCACCAGGGATTACTATGATCCCTACACTAACCAGGCAATATAATCTGCAAGGGAAACCTACAATCAGGTCTGGGCCAAGTTAACTCAGCGCCCCAGGCAGCCAGTGTATGATAATGAGCACCAGTAGGTAAACTCATAGGGCCCAGGGAGCAATTGAAACTGTCATCCTGCTGGGCCTGAACTAGGGTAGCGTAGGCAGAAGAGATACATGCCCAGCGTCCCCACACTATTGCTTCCTAGGCACATGCCTCTTCTGCCTACCCCTAGTTCTGGCCCTGCCTTCAATCTACCCTTCCTATGGTGGAGCTCAGAACTGCAACCTGCTCTTACTCACTACATTTAAACTCTACGTGGTCACCATCCACCAGGACCTATAGGGAACATATCTCACCCATGTATCCAGCTTACACGTACCAGGTTTTCCTAAACCAAAATAGAAATAGAAATCTCCCGAAACAGTAGGTGACTTAACCCTGTGGGTCATTATAGACCCAAGTATAATTGTGAGCATGGACATTTACAGGGAAATGTTTGCTTCTGACCTTTTACATAGGAATTTTAGGAAGCATGGTTACCTTATTTATAAGAAAACTATTGTACATTAATGAGGGTTTTATCAAAGTTGTACAATGCTGTAGTTGAACCCAATTCATTTTTTGCATTTACATGACAGATTTAATAATACAGCGGGTTGTTTGTTAATTCCCATAGTGTGCTGCTGTGTAATTACACCTGTCCTATGTGTCACAAGCTACATGTGCCACTCAACACAAAGCAAAATGTGTATGATATGTGAGAAGATCATTGTGAGTCTATACAAAATATCTGTTTATCTGTAAATACAGTCATTAGCATACTGGCGTTTTTCAAATAACAAACAAGAACTATATATATGGTATCAATAACACATTCATGACAACAATGTTCACATGGAAATGTATGTGTTCAGGAAGTACAGCTGTTGTGTATCTAAGATCGGCCACTCACATGCAAAGTGCATTTGCTCAGCTCTTCTTTGATTAGTGTCTCCTAACAATAATAATAATAATAGGAATGTGATCACTTGTTTCCATTGAATTGGCACAATATGTTCTTAAAGGGGTTGTTCACCTTTGAGATAACTTTTAATATGATGTAGAGAGTAACATTCTGAGACAATTTGCAATAATTTTTCATTATTGAAGGTTTTTGAGTTTTTTTAGCTTTTTATTCAGCAGCTCTTCAATTTGCATCTTAACCAATCTGGTAACAAGGGTCCAAATTCCCCTAGCAACCATGCATTGCTTTGAATAAGAGACTGGAATTTGAATAGGAGAGGCCTGAATAGAAGGATCAGTACAGCAACGGACTGGAGTAATGGGGGCCCACCGAGACTGCCACATTAAGGCCCCTCCAAGCAGTCACCGGGGGCCCCTTCCTGGCTTACCTCTGCTAGCCTCCCTCTCAGGCCTCTCTCCATCTGAATGCTGGTGCGGCATGCACCTGCACGAATGTCTGTGCAGTGCGCGCCTGCACAAACTCCCTCGCACTGCGTGCCTGCGCTGAGCGTTGGAGCGGCAGGGACTTTTTTCAAGGGGGAGCCAGATCGGGAAACATGGCTGTGCCGGCGGGGGCCCATGAGGGCCGGGGCCCACCGGGTTTTTTCCCGGTTTCCCGCTGGCCCAGTCCGACACTGGATCAGTAATAAAAAGTAACAATAACAATACATGTGTAGCCTTACAGAGCATTTGTTTTTTAGAAGGGAGACGCCTATTTGAAAGCTGCAAAGAGTCAGAAGAAAAAGGCAAATAACTATAAAACTATAAAAAATAAATAATGAAAACCAATTAAAAAGTTGCTTAGAATTGGCCATTCTATAAAATAATACAATTTACCTTAAAGGGGAAGCTCTCCTGTAAGCTCTCTCCTTAACCTTTTCCATAATATGCAGTGCCCAGAAATTCACAAGACTCCTTTGTTCCTTTGTCTCTGCACTGAAGTATTTGGGCAGGCCGAAGGTAAGGCAGAACAAACATTAAATATCAGAATAGAAAAATAAATAGCAAAGCACAGTAACCCATTGTTAAATGGACCATTTTTAAAATTTTAAATTTCTTATGGACCATTTAGTACCAAAAAGCTTGCAGTCTAATTTCTATACAAATCAGATGCAACAACCAAAGGCAAATATTTATCCAGTGGAAGGATATTATTTATTGGTGCATAACTGCGGTTTTATTTTACATAACCACTGGGATTAAACACTTTTGTCAGAGCAATTATACAGTATGATCACCAAACGTGATTGGCTTTGAAATCAAGATCCTAGTCTCTCTGTGGCACACTGTTATATCACCAGTGGGGGGTCTATTTATCTAAATCAAGGCAAGGCTTGCCATTCTCTGTGTTTGGATTTAGACTCTTTCATGTACATCACTGACTTGATACAGACTTACCCCTTTTGTTGTTATTATCTCTTATTCTCTGTTCATTGGTATTCTTTACTTTGCCACCCTAACTCTTTATCTAGTTCATCAGACTCATTATTTTCTTCTGGTGTCTTCTCGTTCTGTCTCTCTGGGTTCTGCTTAATAAATTGTGGAAATGCCCACAGGACAGGAGTACCTAATGATCTTTGATGGTCAGCATTATTTACTCAGCGTTACTCAGCGCTGCAACTTTTGAACTGACAAAACCAGACAAAAAAAGACAATAGGGTGGAACAAGAGGGGCTGGGTTGCTTGTGCAGGAGGACAATGAGAAAATATAGTATAATGAATGAGTGTTGGGGCCACAAGCAACCCCCTCTCTGCAAGCCATGCCTTCTGCCCCTTGATCTCTCACTCTGCAGGTTATTTATCACGCTTATTTAGAAGTATAAGAGGCCATTTGGCAGCATTGGATGTATTATTAACTTGAAGGGGAGATAGAGCAAGAACATCCTCGTTATCCCTAACAGAGCTTGATTAATCACCCCTCTGTGTGTTCTTCTGTTCTCCTTGTGTATACTGGAGACCTTAGTCTCCTGCGCTTTCCATGTATGCGGCTCCATTCAGAGATTGTCATACATTAGACTGTATTGGCATGTCAGGCTATTTTCCTTCTATAACCACGTACATGCAAGGAGAATGAAGGCAGAAAATATATAAATAAAGAGAGTGTAGATCAAACACATCAGGAAGTTTCAAGGAAGATTCAACAGTTCAGAAATTCTGGGGAAAGGTGACTGTAGTGGATTGAAGGAGCAGATTGTTGCAAGAAGAAAAGGAAAGGCATGCCGGCAGACATTATATGTGTAAATATGCACAAAGCATAAACTAGGGGTAAATAATTTATTTCCTTTGACTGGGGACTGACTTCTTCTAACAATGCTTGATTTACATAGGACTTTTGTATGTATGTATGTATGTTTTTATTTGTAAAGCGCTCCTTGAGGGCAAAGCACTGTGCAGCAAAACAATAAATTAGTAGTAACAAACAAGGGGTCATTGGAATAAAAAGTAACAATAAGTGCATTATTAGAAATACAATTCACATAAATATAAAAAATATAATTACAATACAGATTAAGTGTTCAGTGTCAAGGAAACAAAAGGCTAGAGGACCCTACCCCATAGGGCTTACAGTCTAAATGGGAGGGTAACTTACAGACACAATTCTGAGGGGTATTAAGGTGCTGTGGGTTACAGTTTGTTACACTGTTATATAAGTGCCAGTTCAGGTGTTATCCAGGTGCTCCCAGAGGTAGTCTTTGAGTTTTGTTTTAAAAACACTGGAGGAGGACTTTTCTCTCTAAACCATTTCCCACAGTAATCTATGCAAACAAATGCCATAAACAGCAGAGTGAGATTCAAACCTGACACCAACAATGAGATCCTGCAAAGGGCACACAACAAATAGGACGTAGGTGCCCAGACAATAGATTTTGTTTTGTCCTGCATTCCCCTGATGTAAAACAAATTTAAACTGACTGCAAAGGCATGTATGGTAAAATGCCAGCTTGTAAGAACCCTAAGATGCAAGTGCGATGCATTTATTGATGCAGGCTAATCAGAAACCCTGGTGCTACCACCAACTTCAGAGGTTCCCCTCCATCAATAGGTGCACTGCATGCGATTCACAAGAAGTCTGGGACAGGGGGAGCAATGCCCAGTAAAATGATGTAGAAGTACAAGGAGCATCTTTAAATGCAAGTACGTTTTGGTGGATATGTGCAACTGGCTGTGGCAAACTTGCTTTACTGCAAATGCATTTAGCAGTTCTTAGCATGAACTACAGGGTGCAGTGATATGTACCTGCTGGATGGATGTTATAATGAGCAAGGAACTCCCTGTTATAGTTTCGTCATTATTGATGAGTTGCATAACCATGCTGAAATTGATTTATAATACCCATATTATTTTTATTTTAAAATTAAGAGTTATATGATTTCTTAGAAATCGTCCATTGTCTAGAAATCATCCAAAATTATATTATACATATTGAATACAACAGATACTTATTGCATTTGCTTGGGAAACTTTTGCAGTGAGAGTCACCATTCTCACTTATTTCTTAGGGATCCCTTGAGACTGTCAATGACCAGTTGCAGGCTTCTTAGAGTAACATCTGACACAGGTTAATATGTTCAAACAGAAACTTAAAGGGCACATGTTAGAAAAAAAAATTCCCCAACCAAAGGTGCAGGATTATAGAGCCAGCACACCAGTTGGGGTATCAGTAACAGCGCTAGGCCACCTGCACCAGCAGATCCAAGTTCAGACATTGTCCTCAGTGTTTCCAGATCAATATTTATCAATCGTAGTGCCATTGGTTGTAACTAAAGACAAAGAAAGGGGACTGAGTCAGGATCTGAGGACATTTATATACAGTATCTATAACAGAACTCAACTAGAATACTTGTTCCCAACTACTGCCTTTTGAATGGGAGGGAACATAGAACTTGTCTCCTACCCCAATCTGCCCGTACCTCTAGTTCTACTCTCTAAAGCACTGAAGGAAAGGGTTTAAAAAGGTGACAGTGGGTTTAAATTAAGGCTAAAAATTAACCGGTTCCATGCTGTGGGACAGTGCCTTTTATCCAGATTGCTCCAGTTATCTCTTCTACATTGACACACAGCTCACTGCAATCTGTCCGTCCCTCTGAACTGCGCTAACCATCTCCTCTGTCGTTCTTTGTCTCTGCTAATAGCTATTGACTATCAGGTCGGTAAACAGTGCAGTCTCCTCCAAGATGACTTTCCAGTGGGCCTGGTTTGCTTTACATAAATAGGAAAACATAAATATTAATTAGATGTAATCAGGTAAAGAGACCGGTGCAACATTTCCAGTGAAGGAAACAAAAATATGAAATGTTCTGCTCCCCTTGCTAGAGGATTCTAATTACCCAGAGAGTTACCAGTCTAACAAAAGACAGGGGCATAATAAGGCGTAGGGGGGCAGGAACCTGTAGCTTCTTCAATTTGAACTAGCTTTATAATATTGCAATAGCATTCATTTCTGCCCTTAATGTGTTCCTAGGGGACTTTGTTCCACTCTGAGCCATGGGGTCACTCTGTGGTAACTCAGACCATTAAAGTGACATTAATCTATGAGGAATGCAATTCAGGCAGATTTATGGCTGCATGTGCTCCAGATCAATAGAAATCTACAAAACCAAGTCATGTTTCTCCTCCTATTGTTCCCACCCAGTGAATCAGTGACAACAATAGAAATCTCCTTTTCACGCCAAAGGGAAAACTATCATATACACATCATATACATATATACAGGTATGGGACATGTTATCCAAAATGCTTGGACCTGGGGTATTCTGGATAACGAATCCTTCTGTCATTTGGATCTTCATACTTTAAAGTCTAGTAGAAAGTGGTAAAGGTTGAATTAACCCTATAGGCTGGTTTTGCTTCCAATAAGGGATAATTATATCTTAGTTTGGATCGAGTACAAGGTACTGTTTTATTATTACAAAGAAAAAGGAAATCATTTAAAAGTTTTTGATTATTTGAATAAAATAGAGTCTATGGGCATTTCCGTAATTCGGAGATTTCTGCAACGGGCTTCAGGATAACGGATAGCTGTTTTTTTTTAAATAAAATAGAATTAAATTAATTTTAGAAGATGCATAGAGAGAACAGTTAAATGTTTCCAAAAATAGTATCCTAACACTGTTCTGCCTGGATGCAGGCCCGGACTGACAATTTGTGGGTTCTGGCAAATGCCAGAGGGGCTGCTATAAGGTGCCATAGAAAGTCAGTATTTAGTGGGTTAGTGATGGTTGTTTGGGCCTCTGTGTGGGCTGATTGGCCTCTGTGTACCTGAAATGCCAGGGCCTATTTTAATTCTCAGTCCGGACCTGCCTGGATGAGTCTATCAGTGTTCTGGATGCAGTATTGGATGGAGTTTTATATTGTCCTACAGGGTATTGGGCCAGGCTAGACTGTAAAGCATAGAGTAGCTTCATATTGTTTCTATGAATAAGGTCAGGCTAAGAGTGTACTAAATTGAGTAGGTGTATACTGTTCTGTATAGAATAGGATCAGGCTAGGACTGTATTGCATAGAGTGGGTTTATCTTCTTCTGCAAAGAATATGGTCGGGCTAGGACTGTATTGTATGGACTAGGTTTATTAGTGAGCCAAACCAGTGGTACCCAACCTTTTGGATGTTACTCCAGTGGCCCCAAAGCAACTGCTTATTTTTGAATTCTTGGCTTGGAGGCAAGTTTTGGTTGCATACAATCAGGGGGTACTGCCAAACAGAGACTCCTGTAGGCTACCAATCAACATTGGGTTAGTTTTGGATTCACATTTGTTTCACTTGTTAGGTTAGCCAGCTCGGCCATCATTTGGACCAAATGGAAATAAACCTGAGTGTGATAAAAATGCTTCTTGTGATATAAGCAATGGGCATACATACTGTAACTCTCTTCAATCACAAACCCATAGTTAGAACTTACCATTCACTTCTGTAATCTAAAGCCGGCAGCAATCAGCACGTGTCCAGGTGCTGGAAATTCTCGGGAGAAGGTAGGATGAAACTCCGCATACCGGATAGTAGGGTAAAAGCCAACAATCTTTATTAATCCATTTTAAAAGCACGCTGCATGGTAGCTTGACGCACAGCTGCCCTTAATCATAAGCACTGCCGATAATTTCTCTGCATGTATTGACGATCGTGCCATTTTCAGTGGGAGACTAGCTTTTGTCGGACATAACTTTCATACGATTGCTGTCAGGGGCAGAACATCGGCTGATCTGTTCTTTTCTTCTTTATTTGATTTGAATGGTTAATGGCAGGTCGTGAGATGGGGAATTTGATCATTCGAGGATTCGAACGATCGGATCTTTGCATCTATGGCCAGCTTTAGGGAGCATATATACTCCATTGAGAATGCCAATAAAGATACTCCAGTGGGAAAACATTTTCTTCATTGTTGTAATAGCAATAAAAAGGGAAGGTCTTTCCTTCAATTTGACAGGGTGATCTAATAACGGCTATTAATTGCCGTGCAGCTTTCTGGATCTTTAAATTGGGGACAAGGAGTCCCAAAGGACTAAATAAACGATGGGATATAAATAGTTTCATCTGAGTAATATTTAGATCCAAACTTAATTGAGCCTTTGGCCTTTCCCTTGAATCTATAAAGTCGCCTTGCTCTTTCCTTTGATCCCTCTAAAGGGAATACTTGAGTATACGTGTTTTCTGCTATTTTGCTATGGGACAGAAAATGTCATGTGATTTTATCATTGTGTATTTAAATGTTTTTGTAAAAGACATCATTTAGCCTATGATTAAGGACTAGTGTAGTCTGAAACGCGTCAGGCAGTGATGCATCCTTTGATCTTATGTTTCTTTTAGTCAAACAATAAAGGATACTTTTTTAATGGAGGTGCAGTCTACATCTTTCTAATAATTCTTATGTAGAGATATTTCAGCCAATGAATGTCACACACTCAGAGCAAGGGTTATTCTAGTTGCTTAGACTCAGAAATGCCTTGTCTGAAACACAGATGCAGCAGTATTACTATTATTACTGGTATGAGATCCGTTATTCAGAAAGCTCTGAATTATCTCTCATAGGCTCCATTTTATCCAAATAATCCAAATTTAAAAATTTAAAAATATATACTCTTTCTCTGTAATAATTGAACAATGGCATGTCCAAATTAAGATTAATGATGCAAACTAAACTTGATCCAAACTAAATTAATCTTTATGGGAGATAAAACCAGCCTATGGTGTTTAATGTTTACTTAAGGTTATCACTGCATATTTTCGCATATTTTCCTTCCCATGTGTAGTTTCCTACATAGTAAAATTGTAAATTTAAAAAAAAATTATAAATACATACATATAAATTTTTTTTAGCAAAATAAGGAACTGAATCTAAGTCCTAATTTGTACATTTAAATTTGAGCAGATGCTTAAAAAATAGCTTCACATAGGAGAAAAATGTCAACTGTCAGTGACTGCAGGTAAGAAATAACTGAATCCCCTCCCCTTTCCAACAAATAGCCAATGAAAGACTCAAAGGCTAACTTGTGGATGAAGCTTTATTATGCTGTTTTATTCAGTGATAATTGCACCCTTGTAAACACACAATTAACCATTTATTATATACCCATTTCAGACCAAACCAAAAAACCAATGCCAGCCATTACAAGAGCAATGTGCATGTGAGAACCATTATTTATCCATATAATAAAATGGCAAAGATCAAAACTTTCTGCTGTGATCACTTTACAAACAGTGAACATAGAAATACAGTACAATATGAAATAATGTGTACCCCAAGCTGTTCTGGCACCCATTGCCTAGGAGGAAGGAAGTGGCATCACACTCCCCACCCACCCGACCAGTGTAGAAGTTGTGCAAGTGGGCACCAATCAATGACACCGGCTGTGTGGACAGAAGGCGAGGAGGGAGGTAAAGGAGCTGCGTCTCTCCCTGTAGTCTTGGTGCACCTCGCTAGGTGCTGCACCACTCCAAAGCTTTGAAGTCACATTATTTTTAGGGTGGCATTCAGTTGTACACTAACAAATCAAAATACTTTAAAAAGTGTTGGATTTGACAGAATCCTGGATTTGGTGCACCCCTGATAAGTGGATTAGAAGCATACATGTTTAGTTTATAAAAATATCTTTGGTTATATGTCACATGTCACCTGTCTCATTCAAATTATAACCATATACTGTATGTATATATATATATATATATGTATATATATATATATATATATATATATATATATATATATATATAATCAAACAGAATGAAATGCACAACCATTAGTATGCAGAAACCTGGGTGCTAGTCTGAGAAGTATGTAGACAAAATTTCCTGATGTATTTCCTTGGAGTGCTGTCAATCCCTGCATTTTGTCTATATATATATATATACATAAAATATTGCTATATATATATATATATATATATATATATATATATATACTATATTATATATATATATATATATATATATATATATATATATATATATATATATATATATATATATATAGATAGATAGATAAATATCTCAGGGGACCTTTGAAGAAAAATTCCCTGTGTGCACCAGCATTTATCTGTGGATACTTTGGCCGCTGTGTGTTTCCCCAGGATGAGGACAGGTCTTGCTCGTGTACTTGCCACATGGGAGAGGCTACTACTTTCAAAGGGAAAGTTAACTTGAGGCAGGTAGCGCTACCTAGGCACATAAGAGCTCTTGGGGAAGGGACATGGAACTGACTGGACTTATTCTACATTTATCCACCCGGTGTGAGACTGTGGCTTTGAGATACTGTGCCAGTGGTTGATAATCCACACAGGTTCCCCAGAGTAAAACCTATATTGTGTGATTTGCATTTACAGTTACTTAATACAGTTTACATAAGTTTATATTTTTTTTTATTGCAAACTGTGCGTGTTTTATTTTTCCTAGTGAAAATGCCCTGAGGTGTGCTCCTCAGTGTGGAGGCACTGTGCTGTAAATCCCATTTCCCAGTACTTTTCATATGCAAAAGGGACTTAGGGCCCTGGATTGCCATGGGTTAATAGCTAGACTGTAAACAATTTAGGGATATATATATATATAGTGAAAGGAATAACCATTACGTTCTATGATTTGCATAAAAGCATATTCCCTGTGGCTCCTTATTTCTTTATGGTTTTCTATACAGTTATATTTAGATTGGGAGCTCTATGGGGCAGGGACCTCCATCCTCTTGTCTCTTTGACACTTAGCTCTCTTTATTGTAACTGTACTTTGTACTTATTATTGTAATAACCCCTGTTTGTTCTACTAATTTATTGTACTTATTGAGGTACAGTGCTGCATTCTCATTTAGTGCTATATAAATAAAAATATACTTACATATGGTTATGGAAGTTCTTGATGACATATTTACATCTTACAATAGTGGGTTCATGATAATTCCTTAAATATCAAGCATTATGAATGGGATCCCTGCCAAGAAATTAAGTCTCCAGTTCCCATACAAACAATAAATAAAAAACGAATTTAATGTACAACAACCAGGGGATATAGCCTGGAAAAAAGAAAGGAAATCACTGTCTGTGCTGTACATTTTGGGGCAGCAGGAGCCCAATGCATAGAACTTAATGCAGTAGCCCCTCCCTAGGACAGAGGCTATTATAAATAATTATGTTGGTGGAAATAATATTATAAATCCACACTACCTGGTTCTGAATATAAATAGGTACTAGCCCATCATTATTATTCAGGTGTTCTGTGGATGAATATGAGTTAATTGTACAACCAGCAGTGAAGCAGTTAAGCGAAACAAAAAGTCTTTTTCACATGTTTAACCCCTTATGAACAAGGAAATGGTAAAATGGACCTGAGCGGTAGCTATAGCCTCTCCTTGTGTATCATTTAGAATCGGAGAGGGAGGAGGGGTAAACTGACAGTTTGATATGCCACGAGGCTGACACCAGGACGCAGTCAGAATATCATTTATCACTTATACTGCAGGATAACCAGACAAGAGACGTGAAGGAGTGTAGGATTAGGGTGAGATTAGGAATAGGATATTAGTATGATAATAAAAAGACTTTGGGGTAGAGGTTAGATTTGGGTGGAACAAATAGAAGACTCAAGAAATGGGTATTGTGGAGAAGGATCATTTAAGAGATTACATTAAAAATCAAGGTTACCAACGAGGTCTGCTTGGCCTTTACAAAACAGTAAATACCAAAGTGGCAGGAATAGATTGTGAATACTGATAGGAGGAGCTGGAATTGAATATACATAAGGACAAATGTTTGCACACAGACGGACAGAGCCCACTGATGCTTCTACATATTAACAGATACATAGAAATCACACCCAGCTGTTTGTTATACATTAAGTTTTGACTATAAAACCAGACAATTATTTAATTCATTTTTAGAATGACTACTTTGCACTTGTGAATGCCTGCATACTATACTATTTACTCCTATGACACTCCTATCACCACTTTAGCTGCCATTGACTATAGTAATTGTTTTCAGGCTGCAAACTGAAAAGGAGATGGCAGGAGTAGATTTGGCCACTTCTCCACTGGCTAAATTTTGGGACAGTCAGGTTGGCAAAAACAGGTCAGGTTTAGGAACAATAACTTACAAAAGCAGAACTATCAGCGAAAAACAATCAACATGACCTATAGTGTATTTATTAATGTAGATTAATATTTTGAAAATAAATTTTTTTGTGTCAGTATCACTTTAAAGGGGACCCGTCACCCAAAAAAATTATTCAAAATCCTATTTTATCACATTAGTCAAGCAAAATTAACTTTAATTACACTATATAAATTATTTGAATCTGGTTTCCTTTAGTCTGGGAATTCAAAAAGATAGCAAGCAGGCAGGCGCCATTTTGTGCACACTGTTTTTAAGGCAAGTCTTGCATCATCTCAAAATCTTGTTTGTGCACTAGAATGGGGGACCTGATGTCCATCCCCATTCCCTGGTTACACAAATAAATGGTAAAGAGAACAGGGGAATGTGGGGAGAGCAGTGACATCTAGAAAGTGCTGAATGGAAAGTGAAAGTAATTGTCTGACCCGCCTCTATGCCCATGGCATAGAGGAGGGGCAGACAATATTTGATTGACAGCTGAGATTTTTAAATGAGCTTACAGCAGCTAGGAATGCTTTAATAAAAAATAGAAATTGGATTTCATGTTTAATTTGAAAAGGACTTTTATTATACAGATTTTTGTGTCTGGGTGACAGGTCCACTTTAAGAAACAAAGTGCATCCTCACCTATTCTCTTAAAGGGATACTCTTGCATATATACATCTTAAAGGCAATTACATTGCTGCATTTATCTATTGAACTGCACTGGTACCACATGTATTTTTCTTGTGGAGGGAGCCCCAAATACTGGCTGCTCTTGTTTTTATGGCGGGGAAGTACTCTTTTTAATGTAATTTTGGTGAATAAAGGACACTATATTTTATATATATATATATATACACATATATATATATATATAAAATATAGTGTCCTTTATTCACCAAAATTACATTAAAAAGAGTATACACATATATATATATATATATATATATATATATATATATATATATATATATATATATATATATATCATTTTTTTTGTATATATGTTTGTTATGGGTTTAAGGAGTATGTAAGTGTAACATTACCTTTTTACATGTTTTATGCATAGTGGAGATGTGTGGAAGAATAATATAATATTGTAACACTGAATTTGTCTACTTGACTGCTTTATGAGAAGAGAGAAAGGATGGATCAATATACTGTACATATCAAAAACAAACTGTGCAGTAGGATTGAATGCTGGTTCTCAACACTGGTTCCCAAACTGTCCCCCCATCAAGGTTTCAGCTGGTCCTCATAGTATGTGGCTCCCTAAGTGTGTGAGTTGCCACAGATGAAGCTGCACTGCTGATATCTAGAAATTCAACACTATAGCTGAAACACATGTACAGAACAAGCACATAAACATGGTTGAGCCTAGGAATAGGAACAATGATAAATGCCTGTTGCATGATGGAGAATAAGAATGGAGTTAGGCTGAATGGTTGAAGAGGAGTTGCTTTTCTGGTGCTCTTTGCAGCAGATCTGTCATCCTATTATTAGTAGATTCTTATGCACCGGGAACATTTCTGCTGCCAGAGGATGGGATGTCCCCCAGGGCACAGGGGAAGACAAAATCCTCCACTGGAAGTGTAAGCAAAACAAGCTGTGAAAGGGAAGCAATTCACTACTGGCAACATGAAAATTGACTTGAGTGTTAGCGAAGCGTGCAGAGGGCTGTGGAGCACAGGGGTTTGTTAGCATAATCAGAGGAGATCAGGAGAGGCTGTGAGCCCCACATGGATGAGATCCCGATGTCCATGACATAAACATATCAGACGTGTTGCATGGACCTGCTGGTTAGCTCTAGAGCTTTCTCTCTCCTCTCAGATACTGAAATACAAGTCTGGAAAGTTCAGAACTATACATCTATCCACATTTGCTTATCAGGCAGATATTGGTCAATTAGAAAGCACACTACCAAAAAATAAGTACTAGATCACTTATGTGGAAGACTGCTTATCCCTAGATAAAATTGAACAATCTCAAAGGTTCCCACATCAATCTTCCAAAGAGTTAATGCACATATTGCTACTAGTGCAGGGTATGATGCATGAAATGCAAAATTAGTTCCCACACAAAAACGTTACAGGCAAGTTTTAATTCATTTGTTCCTGATCCTGATAAGATTGAGCATAGTGTGTGTGAATGTAAGATGGACCTTAGATTGTAAGCTCCACTGGGACAGGGACTGTTGTGATTTGCTACAATTTCAATTGCTCAATTATATTATTTGCTCCCATGTCAAAACAGACAAAAATATATTCTGTCCTGTGCAAGAGTTTCATATTATATTCTATGTCTTAATCCTGTTGTGTTGTCCAAACTCAAAATTTCATAAATAAGAAAAATGATCATACTTGTAAATAAAGGTCATTTATATGCAAATCTGAATTGCCTAAAATATGTAGTAAATCAGCCTGAATGGGTAAACAAGCTTTCCTGTGCACATATTTAATATCGCATTTGCAAACTGGGAAACTATTTAGCAACACCACCTACAAGAATGTGAATGTTATAGTTAGCATCTACGTGCAGTGCATGTAGTAGAACTTCTTACTGAAAAACAACTAATTCTGGTGACAAAAGAAAACACTACCTTAATGCAGACCTTAAAAGTATGTTATGATGCTCAGTGGGGGTTGTACATGGGGTTGCCAACTCTTCCAGAAAAAATACCAGCCTTCCTATATATTTATCATTGAAGCCTCTATGATTATCTCAGAGGGGGAAAAATTCCTTCCTGACTCCGGACTAGTCAGGGACGGATTTCATTTTGGACCGCCCCTAGGCCGGAGGTTCAAATACCCACCCCCTCCCCTTGCAAGCGCTCCCTTCCCGTCTCACAAGCACTTTCTCCTTCTCCCCACGCATATGCACAGCGCCGGATTTCTCAAATATGCAATCCGAGACCAGCTGCACATACACACAATTTTCTTCTGCTCCCAGCTCTGCTCGCAGTGAGGCGGATCGATGTGGCTGGGTGGCATGCTGTCCCTACAAATGTGCTGCCCTAGGCCTGGGCCTTTGTGGCCTTGCCACAAA
Organism: Xenopus petersii; assembly: GCA_038501925.1. Lineage (NCBI taxonomy): Eukaryota > Metazoa > Chordata > Amphibia > Anura > Pipidae > Xenopus > Xenopus petersii. Next base: position 131,650,065 of record CM076675.1, read on the forward strand.
TCTGGGCCTGGGACTAGTCCCTGGATCAACTTGTACTATAAGATATCTCCCATAACCCTGTATTCCCTCACTAAAAAGCCAACCCCTTCTTAAAGCTATGTAATGTATCAGCCTGTACAACTGATTCAGGTAGAGAATTCCACATCTTCACAGCTCTCACTGTAAAAAAAAACCCTTCTGAATATTTAGACGGAACCTCTTTTCTTCTAATCCGAATGGGTGACCAGATCAGAGGCATATAAAATACTGTTAATTGATACTTGCAAAATCTCTCCTAAAGATGCCCGTGCCATGTGCATTCCTGATGGGGTAGTAAGAGAGACTTGACCTATTAATATTTTAGAGGCGACTGATTTGCATATATAAGTACGTAGCAGGTTATTTCCTTAAGCTTTGTGGAACAGGGCTTTAAACAGAATTTGCTGAGGGCCCTGTACACTCTTATACACGTTTTGTGGGTGGAGGCTAGTACCTTATAGTCATGCCACTGCCCATGCCATTGGATATGTGCATGCTGCCTTACCCTTAAGCTGGTATTTGTGCCAAGTACAGATCAGTGGGGGTGACAGTTAACACATTTGCAACAGCAAGAAAAATGGGGTTTGGTTCCATGGTAAGGGTAAATACAAGCTCCACATTAGCACTATGCAGGCAGTTTTTTCATGCAATAGGCAATTAGTAATTTAAAGCCCAACTGCCATTAATGGAAACACTTAACAGAACATAACCTTATATATATAAATCAATGCCCTTTCTGCCCAAGAAGCAACAATTGTTTGCAACATTTTGGTGAGTAATTGTAGCAATAAACCTCCCAATTTTGACGACGTAAAAATAAAAATGAATGAAGCAGACGTGTTTCTCTGATTTTCACTCTTGCTACCAATTACTTTATTCATAGTTTTTTCCCCAGCTGACAACAAGCACTATTATCTCCCAGTGTGCCTCACAGTCATTGCTCAGACATGGACACGAAATGACACCGCAGCCACCAATAGTCATGGGACTTCTTCCTCTGAACCTAAAAAGAGATCAATTTTTCATGCAGGCGCCTTCATATACACAAAATGACACGGTCATCTCTGAAGATACAGATTTGATAAACTGGCAGTGTAGGATGGCAATTAAGGTAGACTCAGCCAGTGTGAAGATCAATGAATTGTATCTGGAAAATGGGACCCGTCACATAGATATTTAGAGATGAAAAACACCCCAATCCCACATAAAGTATCTGCTATGTAATGCTAAGTAAAGGGGAAGTAACATAGAAATTAATTATTCATCGTCTGTTTGCATAGGTCCGCAAATGGTTGGAAATAAAGGGAAGGTAAAGGAAAATAGAAGTACGGATTTGTTTTCATATTCCATATATATACAGTAAATATAAAAGAACAGTTCAATTTATGCATAGAGATTTCAATCCTTAAGTATTTGCATTTATGACTGGCAGGCTCCATATTGCTCACATTAATGATGTACATAACGTTATTTGGATACAATGTGGGCAACTGAGAAAATCAAAGAGGAAAGTTAGAGTTGACTAACAAATGTGTTATATTTTCCTCTTCACTTTAATATTTTATACCAACCCCTTCTTATTTACTGTTACCTTTGTTCTTTGTTCTTTTCACATTACAACTTCCATCTACCCCTTTTTTCCAATATGCTATTCTATATACCATGTGTTTCTCTGTTTCTTTAATTTCTTTTCATTCTGCTGGTTTTTATTTCCCTCATTCTGCTTTCCCATTCTTTCAGAATAGCTGGGTAGGGCACCCATTCCACTGGTTGATGTGGGAGGCAAGGGGCAGTTTTTTCCAGCTCAACATACTGCAGAGATAGGGTTGCCACATTTTTCCCCCATAACACCAGCCTTCAGGTTAGGGACGGGCCGTGATGTCACTTGGGATGGGCTTATGATGTATATGAGGCAGGAAATTGTTGGGCAAAAGCCGGGGAACTAGGGTAGGGAAATAGCAAGGACAGAGGCAGGCCTTTGATTAGAAGGGGAGATCGTCAGTGTAGAGGGGAAGGGAGGAATTTATAGGGCATTACAAATTTACCCAGAACTATATCACTGCTAAATCTGTAAAACTGGTGCTGGCGCTAGCTGGTGATTTACTGGCTAGGTCAGTCAAATACAGGCCAAGTGGCAATCCAATATGGAGAACAGACTAAAGGGCACTATCCCCCCTTGTCTAGTAGTGCAGCCCCGTGAATTAAAGAACTTCTCTGTTTACCTGTAAGCCAAAACACACTCAAGGGTGAAGGGGTGGTTAAGATAGATTTTTTTAGTTCAACAACAGCTTTATGGATACAGTTTTTCACTAGTCGCAGTGTAATTTTTAAGAATGTTTTCATGTCATGTCCCCAACTTGTTAGGGCACAGGAAAATGATCTTTGTGCTTCAGTCTTAGGCTGGCCCTGCATTTACTGAGTCATAGGAAATAACCTGTGGCAACGAGTTGAGCAGCCAAAGTGTAACAGTTCACTGACGCCTCGCGCTTTGTCACAGTTAGTAATTACAATCCTGAAATTGTGCCACAGGGCTTTAATGTCCTTGTCATTACATAAAACAAATACTCAACTTGAATCATGCCCTTGTTAGTGCTCACATCTACAGTATAAGGCACAGTAAAAGATTCCAAGGAATTGGGGGGGGGGGGCTTATAACAAATTATGTCTCACAAACTGCTGCCTAGATACAAATGTTCCCCTTGTAGATACCATGTGTAGATACAAATGTTACTGCATGTAGATACTAATGTTCTGTTGTCAACTGTATTGCTTTACTATTGCTATTCATTCATTTTGCTCTAAGTACTTTAAATGCCCATTTTCCCCGTGCAAGCTATGCCAGTTCTCATACATGAATTATATTGTTTGGCATGTGCAGAAATGGTTTACAAATCCTCTATTTTTCCATCTACTGGCTTATTACTGACCTAGTAAGCATGCATAAGCCAACGCGATTTTAAAAATGATATATTATATATATATATATATATATATATATATATATATATATATATCTATATGTACAGTAGAACCACCATTTTACATTTTCAAGGGGACCAGGACAAAATCATGTAAAATCCGGAAAATTTGTTAAAGTAACTTTTTCTTCAATCAGGAAAATGCACTATTAATTGGTGGGACCACAAATAAAAAAATAAAAAATGTAAAATGCAGGAAAACTTAAAATCAGGGTACTTAAAATCAAGTTTCCATGCGTGTATCCAACGTTTCAGCTCTTGTTGGGGCCTTTACCTTGATAAAGGCCCCAACGAGGGCCGAAACGTTGGACACACGAGTGATGACTCAAAGCATTGGGGCCAGGGCCCCAATGCTGCACCTTTTTCCACTCCCTAACTTGCATGTGCAAAGGAGGCACAAACAAGGAGCGTTGGCGGGGAGGACCCTACATGTAACTAGCTAAACTAGTTATAAAAATGAAATGCATAAAGTAACATAATGTACAATGCTGTTAATTCCTGATTTTACCTATAAGAATGCAATGCATACAGTACAATGCTGTTAATTCATCAGAAGACAGGTGCTATATTTTGCTTATATAGAATTCCAATAGCTGCTTCTAAATATCCATTTATCTCAACTTTTCTCCAGCTTTTGACACAGACTATGACCTATGAGTACTACGCAATTGTAATAAATTACCCCCGTAGTGGTTGTGGAGTTCGGCGGGGACGCCCGTCGCACTCCAAGCGGGGATGCCCGCAGGGATCTTCTGCGCCTAGGGCGCGCGCGCCGCTTCCGTCCGCGTCTTAAAGGTGCAGGCCCGCTGACATGTGACGTCAGCGCGCAATGGCGCCAGTTTTGAATATATTTAAAGGGTCAGTTTGTAATTGTAGATTGCCCGTGATAGGATTGATATCCTGGTGCTTCCTGTGTTTGTGCTTGCTGATCCTGACCTTGATTCTTGTTTGATTACCCGTGTTTGATCCTGCTTGTATACTGACTACTCTGAACTCTGAATATTGACCCAGCCTGAACTTTGACCACTCTTTTGCGTTATCCCATCTGATTGATTACCTGGTTTTGACCCTTGCCTGCCTGACGATTCTGATATCCGCCTGCCTCGATCCAGCCTGTCTGACCATCCATTTGCATTGACCTTTGTACCGTGACCTTCGGCCTAAAGACTCTGCTACCAGCCGTGCCCCTTTGCCAGCCAGAACATCTCGCCTTGCACCCCTCGTTAAGTCCAGGTGGCACCCATGAAAGCTGAGGGTTTCTCCCAAAGCCCAACGGTGGTCACACTACTGGTGAAGCCGAGCCGAGACCAGGGTGCTTGGCATTTGTTCTGGTATTGGGTGCCGGCCGTGACAGCAATATGTTGGCGCTATATAAATACATGTTAATAATAATATGAGTAGTGTTTCATTGTTATGGCTGTTCTATAAACTACTGCCCACTTGCTTGGATTGCAACTTTTCAATCACTCATCCAGCAGCTCAATCAGCTGCATTTCTTCCTTTACAATACTATACCTGTTATTATAATCAAATATCTGTAAAGGGTCATCATATTCCACAGTGCTATAAACTGGGGGCAATGGCATTCCTGGTTAATGAAAATGTGTTTGGGTCTCTGCTTATTCCCTATAATGCACACATTCAGCTAATTGTCCTGCCACGTTTAACATAGCATATGTTATACAGCTCATATTAAAGGACCAGTAACACCTTAAAGTGAAAATATATAAATTACATTTAATAGTATTTTTTTCTGGTACCTACAAATAGAGAAGCCATATGCACTGATGTGAAAGAGTAGAGTAATGTGAATATTTAATAAAGTAAGTATGTATTGGGCAGGGCTTGTCCCGTGGTGGTTTTATGCCTATGTGTTGCTCTCCAGGTCTTGGGGATCTCTTCCCTGTGTAAGGCCAAAGGAGGGGAAGAATCAGTCTGAAATGGCAAATGCATTGGTTTGTATATTCGGTTATAACACTGAACATAGTGTGTGTGAGTGATAGTTATTTCTGGATTGTAAACTCCTCTGGAACAAGAAATTATGTACGATATAATCTATGTAAAGTGTTATAGAATAGGTTGATGCTATATTATCAGAAGATAATGATGATATAATTATTAATTATGAATAATGGCTTGTGTTGTTTGTCTGTACCATTCTCTTGCAAAAAAAATTCCCCTCGCAGCTTATACAACTTATAAATGAAATGCAACACTATTAGAATGAGCAAAGCACACATACAGTGCTTCAACTTTCAAAATTGACAGAATAAATAGTGCTTAATTTAACTATTTTTTTCCTGCTTTTCCCCAATCCCCATCAGGCTATTCCCACAATTTCTATAGCAATACTGTGTATGGATAGTAGATGTATTTAATTCTGTAGATATATATATCCCATAAGGGGAATAACTCAGAGGTGTTTACAGTGTAAGAAAATAACGGATTTCTAAAGACAATTAGAAAGCAAAAGCATCAGTGAAGAATTTCCAGGAATGAAAATTTAGCTGCCATGTATTCCGAGGAAAAACTGTTCTAGGAATGTGCAATGTGAGATGATCACTAGCCCAACCACTATTCCTCTTGCCCTCTGCTACTGGATTCATTCATTTAAAGGAAAACTATACCCCAAAAATGAATATTTAAGCAATAGATAGTTTATATCAAACTAAGTGACATATTATAGACTCTACCAAACTGGTGTATATATATATGTAGGTAAATTTTGCCATTTTACATCTCTTGCATTGATCACCTGACCAGAAATATTACAGATCTAACTGTAACAGGAAGAACTGTGGAAGCAAAAGACAGAACTCGAACTTTCTGTTAATTGGCTCATGTGACCTAACATGTTTGGTTGTTGTGTGACCATGTATCCTAGGATCCCAGGGGGCGGCCCTTATTTTTTTACATTTTCTATTAATGATTACCCAATGGCACATACTTCTAAAAAAGTCTATTATTATGAAAATGGTTTATTTATCTGAAGCAGAGTTTTACATATGAGATATTTTATTCAATATATTTTATAGAGACCTTTAGTTTTCTTTTAACTGCACATGGGTTGCTTCTCTTGTTCCCTATAGGCATCAAACACTTAAGAACAAAAGACAGGGCTGGATTTTTCCATGCGCATCCTGTTTATCTACGGCCAGAGCAGTGAGACAGGGTGCGAGTCCCAAGTGCTCCGGCTAAATGCAAATTGAAGTGCGGCTGGGCAGCATTCTGCAACCTGAGCTTGTGCTGCCCTTTGTGGCCTTGACGCAAATCTAGGCCTGACAAAAGATTCATTTGTAGCTCTTTGTCATTCTTTATAAAAAAACAATAAATGTATTTATTTTCCACAAGTCATCTTTGTACATAGGTTAGAATGTTTTTACATGTAGTGATGCAGCAGAGTCATAAATATACAGTACAGGCAAGCACATACATGGCATACAAGGCCTGTGGGTAGGAGAAAGCATGCTGTAGGCTGTGTTAGTTGCAGTACATCTTTCTAACGTCTCTGATCAACGTGCTGTATTCCCCAGTCCCAGTGTGTGCAAACAATATCAATTAACGTTCTGTTCATAATTGGGAATAATCTCTGTGTAACCATACTGGATCCAGTTCTAATTACGCAAGACACTGCTGCTCATTCCTACCTGCCAAAGACCAGGGGCTGCCTTCCTCTAAAGTAAGAGCTGCTATTTTTGGGGAGGTTCCTATTTATTAGATCTATCCCTGGGAGCGCAGCAGTCTCTGAGCTGTCAGTATGAAGAACTTTGCATTCTTATCACGCCACTTAAATTGGGCTCAGCAGAAAGCAATTTAAACAGTGTCAGGGCAGGGGCTGAGTCCCCCCACTAAGGGTGTCTGAACTGCTGCTTGATAAACGAGCCCCAGCCCGCCAAAGCCAGGTCGATAACAAACACAGGAGGCCAGCAAGGCAGCTTAACCCTTTCAATATGTGATGCAACAAAAATCAATAAACTGCACATGTAACCACTGTATGATTCTTTAAACTTCTACACAATTATCAAGAACATGTATTCCCATGACAAGTATGCTTACATTGGCCTTCAACAAAGAAGGTACAATGGTTCTCATCCCTAGAAGCTGCATTCTTGTATTGTCCAAAAAGAAAGCAGTCTTGAATGCTTCAAAACAATGCAAATTCTCAGGTGTTACTCCAGAAAGACTCATTGCTCCAAAAAAGTTCTCTCTCTTTGAGAAAATTATATGGACTTCGAGAATTCTAAAAAAAAAAAAAACAGGACTACAAAAAATAAACAAAATAAAAAATGAAAGGCTTCATATATGTCAAATGAGTACTATGTAACTATGTGTTATTAATGTGTACTAATGTGCATATTTATTTGTTAAAATAATGTTCTGTATTAGAAGTTCTAAAATCTTATACATATACTATATAGGCAGCCATGCATGGCTGTAACACTCACTTTGTTTAGCAGAAATCAGATAAGCAGTATAGACTTCAATGAAATAGTGGTTAAATATGCATGGGTCGCTGTACAAATTGGGCCAATTTATCAAGAATTAGTCAAACAATATCCATGTTAACTGAGCCATAATGATTTGGGACTTCCGAATTCAGTCATAGTCAGGTTGATCAGCAACAATTGTTCTGAATTTTTCTAATTGTGACCAATCATCACAAAACTCATCAGATAAATAAATATTAATATATCTGGAACTGGAACGTTAAAAAAAAAGAAACGGAATATAAATGCTGTAGCCTTGGATGGGATTCAACATGGAGCAGGCCAGTGATGCAAGGGAGTGGGTCAATGATGCAAGAAGATGTGATGATGATACAAAGGGGGCAGGCTTGTGACATGAAGTGGAGAACAGTGTCTTAAAGTGGGCAGAATTGTGCAGTTACAAGGGTCAGAGAAGGTCTATATAAAAGGCATTGGAGTCAGGAGAGGAAGAAAGTACAAATTCAGTTTACAGATGTACAAATTCAGTTTAATACAACAGCCTTGACTGTTGGGAAATACGGCCCTAATCACAACTGGTTTAAACAGCATCGGATGTGCCATTGGTGTTTTTGTTCGTGGATACTAATATCAATACAATTATCTTGTTTCGTCTGGCATTGCTAACAATGATAAAAAAACAATATATATCAATTGACTTTAACTGGCCCACTGGATTGATCCCTACAAATTCCATTAATGTTAGATTGCCTTGGAATCTTGCAGGAAACGTTCATGAATTTGCTCCATATAGAATTAAGAATCTTTCTTACACAAAATAAAAATGTTGCTGCAAAAAATACCTTGTAGTTTATCTGCTGAAGAAGCATTAATAATACTTGTATGGAAAGGCAGTGTGCAAACTGCATGAAATGGGTGCTGCCATTTTTTTTACTTTGTGTACTTTGAACACAGCTGTCCCCCACAAATGCTCTGTGCCCCTTAGTGCCCTTGCCCATCTACCCAAAGTCTACTAAAATTAGTCATTTGGATTCCCATTTTGAAAGCATTATTCAACCGCAACCAAGTGCCTGGCCAACCAAATCCGAATCTGTAAAAGTAAAAAAAAATGTATCCACACATGTGGGTTTTTGGCCTATCTTGCTCATAACGCGTTCTGGATCGGGATTCAGCAGAATCTTTTACAAATGATTTGGGATTTGGCTGAATTCCAAACTAATGGATTTGTTGCATCCCTACTTTCAAGTAATGTAAGATCTAATTATGGAGAAGAATAAATTGTAAAACAGAGTTTTTCCCTTTTCAATTACACATTTAGAAAACAAGTTATACAAAGTGCATAGAGTGTTGCTTTCCATTGTATTCCAGGTGACAATCCTATCACAGATCCACATTCTCTTGTGTTTATGGGGACAGGTAGGACATCCCACCACTGATATATACCACAGATATAGACCAGAGAGGAGCTCCAATAAATTTGTCACGACAATGATGTTTAGCCCAAATTTAAACCAGGCACCATGTATTATTTGTCACATGCTATATCGTGATGGTGCGTTAAAACACTCTGCTCTAACCTCTATAACACTTACTGAAATTAGGTTAATGATGCCCCTTATATGGGTTAGAGGTTGCAAACTGCATCATAGCTCTAAAATGAATGAGTAGATGTAAGTTGAAGAAGTATCCCTGGGATTTTCATATGTTTCACCTTTTATGCTTCTGTAATATAGCATAATACCTGATCTGAAACGTATTTCTTTACAGACCATATTTAGATTCAGATCAGATTAAAGCTGGTCACACACTATAAGATCCACTCGTTTGTCAAAGTCACCTGAGGTGGGCGATAATGGGCTTAATCTGATCGTTGGCCCTAAGGCTAAACAATAGAATAACAATGGCAGGAATAGGAACTGTCAGGAGGAGGACCACATCAGTATCATATCATATACGATCTTTGATCCAACAGGAAAATTAAACTTGCCCGATTAACATCTAGACGATTTTCAGACAAATATCAATCTGAGGGCCCCATCCACAAGCTGCTATAACAGTCTGAAGAACCCAAATAGGCAGCACCTTATGTGACTTAAAATTATTTTTGTAACTTGGCTTTGGGAACTAAAAGAAGCAAAACACAAGACACCTTAATGAAGATTAACTTTTACTTTACCCTGATATGATTGCCCCCTTTCACCCTGGCCATTTTATCTCTTATGCTTATAGAATCCCTTCATTTGTAATCTCTTTTTCATTACTGTACTCCTCTGGTAAAAGACTTAACTACTAAATGTAATTTGTCTAATCCAGGCTAATATGCTCCTAGAGAAGAGAATATCTATCTGGCCTGCCACCTGTCCATGGGCTCCTGGTTTGTCTCTGTATTCTCACAGTACTACTGCAAGCCCCTCCACATCCCACATTCCCATACAGTTAGAAGAGGCTTCCCAAAGCCAAGATTTCTCCCAGGAGGGAGGGGAGTAAGAGTGAGACACTTTACTTGACAGGTGTTTGTGCTGGTTTTCATTTCCTGTTGCTGTAATTTCTCTTGTCAGTCAGCAAGAAGACTGGCACTTCTTATTGAGACGATACAAAATGAGCTGTTTATTTCTAGCAGTCCGGGGAGATTTGCTGGTATGAGCTCCCTTTTCATTCTCTCTCTTTATTTCTGTCCTGGTGAAATAAAGGGGTGCTGACAGGTGCCACTGGCACTCATTAAGGTGCCTGATTATCCTTTTATAAAGGCTACTTAGATTCCAGCAGAAAGAACATGATTTTAAGGGTTTCAAACATCCACATATTACAACAATATTTTGTGAAATGTAATCTGTATAACTCTATCTTATATCAATATTTTACATCACTGTTAACAATTCCAAATTTCAGTCCTTATGTTAATCTAAGGAATATGCAGCAGATCATATGCATGGCCTCCCAATTGGATATTTACAATAATAAGTAACCTGATGGTCTGTTCTAGGAAACTCTGTACACACTGTAAGTCCATCCCCCAATTCCTGTGAGTTGCCCAGAATCATGGATGAGTACATATACATTATGGTTGTGTACATCTGTATTGCATGACTTCTCTTTAAAACCATTTTTTCAAAGTGACCTTAACACATTATACAATTCTAATATTTCTGTAACAGAATAAATTCCTCCTGCATAAACTGTTTTTTAGCTACATATCACCTAATAGTCTATTATTGGAACTTTGTAGAAAGATCTGGGTATTAGGTAACGTCGTGTATGAGCAGCATTAGCAGAGTGCTGTACAGCATTTCTTGAAATGATAAAAGAGTTAGGAACATGCCAGAGAAAGAACTTCATTGATTATTGTACATAACTGTCTGTTCTGTTCCTATCAGTAGCTAGAGAGCATCAATATCTTCCATTATTATAAATTTACAGAAGAATTTAACAGATTAGAGCTTCAACTACTTTGTCCTATAAGAGTAGTAGACTTTTTTTTACTAAACTACAACACATTTGTAAAGTGTTATGCCTTAAAATGAAAACAAAGCGACCAAAGAGGGCTGAAGAGAGTTTTATTCAAGTAGTTCACTTTTGGTCCTTACGGTATTCTGTACATACTAAGCCAGAATTGAATCAGCACAATCTATCAGCTAACCTGCTGGGACCAGAACTGTACAATATAAAGCAAATAAAATGAATTGCATGGAAATCCAGAGGAGAATTGGGGGTTCTCCTACAGCATTAATGCTCCACTTTAATGACTGAGTAGGTATCAGAAGAGTTCATGACTCATCCATGTAGGTTTCCCAAAGAACTTCAGTCAGTATCACTTACCAGTAATGAGGTAGAGATCTCAAGGAAGTTAACTCAGCCATCCCATCCCTCATTTGCTTTAAACTGACTTACAGTGCTGGTTAAACTAACATGGTAAGAGGTGAGAAGCAAGTCTCAGTTGGCACTCCTGAATGAGGGATAAGTACCAACATATAGATCATAAAAAAACACATCAACTATATTCTAAATAATATGAGTGCATACTGTAAATAGATTTTCTTATTCAATCTCTAGCTCTCCTCCAAAATTGCTAAATTTGTTATAAGCGATCATGGATACATGTGCAAAGTGCAATTTTGGATGCAAACCTTACTATACTGTGTTGCATTTCACAACTGATGAGTCATGGCACTTGCAGTTTGATGCAGACAGGGTACAATTTGCATGTAGTAGAGTGGAAGTTGTATCACTTTCTGGAATACACTTTCAAACAGAGTTTGCATCCAATTCGCTGGCCACAAGTCTATGGGGCACATTCACTAAGCGCTGAAAATGAGCTAGCGACGCCTTCGCTGCACTTTGCCTTCGCACGTATATGTTGCAGCAAATACATTACACTACACAAGCCTGGGAAACCTTCATAAAATAAAATAGAGTTATTTTGCCCTATTCATTTGCCCACTGTATAGTTTAGGTGCCATATGTTAGGAAATGTAGGGGGGAAGGAGGGTACCCCAAAAAAAATTTACAATCTTTTTCAGCCTATCACACTTAAAAAAGTAAAAGACGCCAGCGTTTTTTGGGACTTGGAAAAAATATCAACTTTTTTTGAAGCAAGTCCTATCTACTCTATTGCACTTCGCCTGGTCTGAGGTGGCGAAGGCAAGTCTGGCGCAAGAGGTAACTTTCAGTAAAATGCGCAAATTAGTGAATTATCGTAGTTACGTCCCTTTGCCATAGTGCAACTTCGCCTGGTGTAAGGGTGCAAAGTAGCGCTAGAGTAAGTCCATTTCTCGAGCGAATTTATGCCAGCACGTGTTAGTAAATCGGCGGTGGCAAAATGACGTCACGCTGGTGAATTTTCACTAGCGTTAGCCACTTCGCCCTTTAGTAAATTTGCCCCTAAGTGTCTACTGAAGTGACCCCCTGTGAGAACCCTGAAGCTACAATGCAGTGCACACGTGCGGAATGCAGGGTGGCAACCAGAGCTGGATTTCTACCCATTGCGACCAGAGGCCGCCCCTGCTGACTCCCCCCACCAACGCCCCACCCCTGATAACATACATGCACATGCTTTGATTTAACGTGGCAGGGGACGCACAGGAGATCTCCTGGGTGCCTAGACCTGCATACCCGTGCCGTGCAACCCTAAGGTGCGGCTGGGCAGCATGTGGCCCTTTAAAATTTGCCAGCCTAGGCACGGACATTTGTGGCCTTGCCACAAATCTGGGCCTGGTGGCAACAAGGTGGCAGCCACTCCAGAGTTCTCCAGTGTCAATAGGTACAATTGTTAGTCAATATTGCTTCCAGTGAGGAATAATTATATCTTTGATACTGTTTTATTATTACAATAAATAGTTTTTAAAAATTTTAATCATTTGCATAAAATGGGTTCTTTGGGAGAAGGTCTTTCAGTAATTTAAAGCTTTCTGGATAACGGGTTTCCGGATAATGGATCTCATACCTATAGTAGAAAGGGGTTTAAATAAATCCAGTAACTTTCTATGGCACTTTATAGCAGCCCCTCTGGCATTTGCCAGAACCCACAGATTGCCAGTCCAGGCCTGTGTAGGGCAGTTATTAAACAAATGTCATATGCATTATTACCATGATAAAAAACACAAACCCCATTCTCCCAAACTATGTCCTACATGGATAAAGCAAACTCATATGAAAACAGAGAACATTTAAAGATGTAACACAGCGCAGCGCGAGGCTAGCTAATATTGTGTCAGTTGTCAGCTCAGTCTCATTTATAATATATTAAGCAATCACTTAGATAAAGTCCCCTTTCAGGCTTTATTAATTACATTTGTTATATTAGTGTTTCAGGTTCCATATTCAATCATAGAATGTCATTTTTATATTTAATTAATTTTCAACTCATTTAATCTTCAGCTCATATGATTTGGAGGTCAAATTTTGAAAACTATAGACTTTCCTAGAGATCAGCTTTCAAAATGACTCCCTGCATACCTACTGTTTTTTTTAACTAGGTATAAACATCTAGAATTAATGCAGAATGTTTAAACATTAATCTCTAAATAAATCCATATTGGCATGGCATCAATCTCTACAAGTGCTGAATGCTATTTGTTGCAAAGAGTATTACCCCATTTATAAAGTCCCAGAAAGTGAACAAGAATAATGCTTTAGGTCCGGAACTAAAGACAGTCTTGAAGCGATGGTTACCCAAAGGTTATTAGTAAAAAAAAAGGGGAAATCCATCATTTAAAAGGATGTTTCGTATTTGTTTGTTTAGCCCAGGTAAATGCCCAAGTACTCAGGGGCGATCCTGGCCCCTCCGCCGCCTGAGGCAGCAGCAGTTGCTGCTGCCCCCCCCCCGGAAATTCGCTCTTAAAGTACCAGGAGCAGCATCTTTGCCACCCCTGGTACCTAGTGGGGCGCTGCCGCCTGAGGCAACAGCCTCAACTCGCTTCATTGGCGAAGCACCCCTGCAAGTACTGGCACAAGCAAAGAAGTTGATATACTATGCCTATATATGTACTAAGCCATGGCATATAACTGGACTGGAACCATTCAGAATACAGCAATGCTACTCCCAAAGGAAGTGATGTTGTGCCGTTTTATAAATTACCTCCTTTGAGCCTAAAAAGAAACTTAAGTTCCCCATAGACGCGACGATTCCTCTTGCTGAACGACCGATTTAAGGGAAGTCCGACCAATCCTTCGAAATTATCGTGCTGTTAGTGGGATTCGAACAATCGAACATCTTACGATTTTTCAGCCGACATCTGTCAGGATAATTGATCGGCCAGGTCAAAAAATCTTTTTCGGGTCCCAGTCCAATCTATCTATGTTTGCAGGGCCAAGCAGGCAGCTCCCCTTTGTTTTCCTGGCAAATTGGTTTTTTAATTGATGGTCAATTTGTACGATCGTTCCGAGAAAATCGTGGTCACGCGATGAGGATCGGATCTTTTAAAAATCTCAACATCTATGGCCAGCTTTAGGAATTCAGATACTGCAGTGGTTAAAGGTTCTCTTGAGGCTGAGAATTTAAGAGACAGGGTATCATTTCCCTAAAGGAACACATCTTTTCACCCCCCTTTACTTTCCTGTCACCTGGCAGCATGTAGATACTAACAAACATGAAGAAGGAGATGGTGACAGTTCCTATATTCTTGAAAAAGAGCAGTTTCTCCTATTAGAGTTAGAGGAAACAGTGGGCTGAGGGGGGAGAACTGGCGAGTCTGGAATGGGTGATATAATGAAGTGTGCATGACAGACAGGCTGCCAGGCTAGGGGAAATATTAAATTGTACAGGAGGGGGTGAAGGATCTTGGCTTTGGCTATCAGTGGGAGGCAGAGGGTAGAAGTTAGACAACAGTTGAGGCAGAAGCATGTCCCTGGGTTAATTAGTTATAAAAGGTGAATCTAGCAATTATACACGAAATTTCTTATTTGTTACTTTACCCCAGGCAAACGTTTAGACAGCCCCTATTATAGCTCAGCTCTAAGTAAAGACATGCATGTAACCCTGGCAAACATTCCTCATATTTAAACAAAAAGACACAAATTAGTTATGAAGCATTGCCCCAGGAAACTCCAGAGTTAAAACTTGTCTGGTACCCAGAGGGTCAATCCACACCCTGACGCCACAGGAACAGTAACTATACATCACGTGCATTGGGCAGACTGTTTAATGGTACAGCTGCACTTTGTTTTCATCATATTCCGAGCTTGGGAGCATCCAAACACATGCCGCTATATTTCAATAACTTTACCAGGGACACACACATATTTCTTCCTTTCTCATCAAGTGCACATATGAAAAGAACACACATCAGTCATATACGCATTTGCAGTGACATGGAGAATGCTTTTTATTGCCTATTTCATGGTCACAGAAAGAAAAGCATGCCGTGCCACTCACTTCTTCATGCCACAGGAAGAGCTTTCATATCTCACCAAGCACTCCTAGTTCCTAACTGTTTTATCCACAGGCTGTACTCTATGCAAATCAGATAAGGGGAGCATATAACATATATATAGATACCATGTAATAATAAAAATTACGTTTTTTCACTAAAGGGAGTGCTGGTTTGGAAACTATTGGTGTATGCAAAAAATACCGTGCACCCCTCTCTATTCTACATTGCCTTGGAGTGCGGATACTCATTGGAGAATTATATATATATATATATATATATATATATATATATATATATATTGAAAGCTATATTGATTAATGCTATGAAATAAGCCAATAAATAACTTTTCTTATAGTTTACTAATATACTTCTATTATAGTGCACTTTCCAGCCAACATATTTTCCTGGTGCAGCCAATTTAGTTCCTGACAGATTGATGTGTCAAAAGCACACACAATTGGATTTTGTTTAGGTTATGGGACTGAGTCAATAAGTCATTTTACTGTTTTAACAAAGTGAATATAGCAGGGCTGACTGACTAAAATGATGTTGCCATTTGGTTCCACCAGCGGCATTCTATTAACTAACCAGAGCCAATTCTTCTTTTGTACTAGCCTATTAATGTTGTGGGGTTGATTTAAAAAATGAAGTCATCAATGACAAAGACTGAGTGAAGCCAGTGGAGTTGAGTCCCGATCCAGGCTTTATTAGTGTTTCTTACTTTTATTAATTAAAGAAAAATAGTAAAAACCTCTTCTCGCCACAAATTACCATGTACTAATAAATATAGTTCGGTAATGCGGTATAGCAAAATGCTTGTAGGTTTGGTATCCAACAAACTGTTAAAAACAACAAAATAGGAATAAAACAGTTCTGTCTTGACAAAGCCCAGGCGAAACGCATGTTGGCAAAACTCTCATCAACGGAATTGATTCCTATTTTGTTGTTTTTAACAGTTTGTTGGATACCCAACCTACAAGCCTTTTGCTATATCGCATTTAACTCTCCAAACCTCGTTTTACTGCATGGCATTGGGTGATTTGTGTTTTTTTAAGGAATAAGTAGCTCTTCTTTGAGATAGAAAGGTAATTTTGAGACCACAGTCCCCAGTGTTCTACTTTCTCCCCGTGTGGGGTTCCAGGGCCAACACTAATATTGGGATAAGCGGTGGAGAGAAGGCGTTTTTACTATTTTTCTTGAATTAATAAATCTCGGTTGAGTAAACAATACCTCTTTTTCTGCAGGAAAAGAACTTTTAAATAAGTTATTAAGGATCCTTTATCCTATTTCTTTTCTAGTGTTTCTTACTTTAAGGCTACTAAGTTAGTTTCAGTCACTTCAGCACCTATAGCTTTATCACATAGATAGATGAGAGACAGATAGATAGATAGATAGATAGATAGATAGATAGATAGATAGATAGATAGATAGTGTAGATGGACTGATGATGATAGATAGATGACAGACTGACAGACAGATAGACAGATAGATAGATAGATAGATAATAGATAGATAATAGATAGATAGATAGACAGATAGATAGATAGATAGATAGATAGATAGATAGATAGATAGATAGATAGATAGATAGTGTAGATGGACTGATGATGATAGATAGATGACAGACAGACAGACAGACAGACAGACATATAGATAGATAGATAGATAGATAGATAGATAGATAGATAGATAGATAGATAGATAGATAGATAGATAGATAGATAGATAGATAGTGATATAAATACATATATAAAGAAATTATATAGATAGAAATACATAGATACATCAATAGAAATGCATAGATAGATGATAAATTGATATAAATAAATAGATGATAGAACACATAGCTAGAGATATATATAGATATATATGAGAGACAATTCTCTCATTTAGACTGTATGATAGTAGTAAGGCGGGTGTATTCCTGGCTATGTATAGTAGCCCTCATTGGCAGTTGTGGGGCTTAGCTAATATGAACTGCTCTCTAATCCTCCCCAGCAGTGATCTGCTTCATTATCATAGTGACAGGTATGAATTGAAAGTTCCTTATATATATATATATATATATATATATATATATATATATATATATATATATATATCTCATTGAACTAACAAGATATCTATCTCAGAGCCCCCTTCACCTCCAGCCATCCATCCTGTGGACAGGCAGCATTTATAAGACATTCTGAGAGGAGGAGATGCAATTCTCTTCCACAGGCAATTAGGGAGGCAGCCGGAGTGAGAGAGCTGGGAAGATCAGACTGGCAAACAACTACAGCCAATTGCTTCCCTTTTCTTTCTCCCACATATTCCTTCTTGTGATTTTCAATTTCTTGTATTCATCCCAGATATAAAACTTAGTGCAGCCTGCGCAGCCATAGCTTCCCTCTAACTCTGCCGTATCACAGCTACTTTCTCATACCCACACTGCCCCCTGTGTTAGTCGGAACCATTAAACTTTACTGTTTGACCTTACTGTGCTTTATTTACACATATTATGATTATAGGAATAGCCCTGCTGCTGACATTCTCTACAGAAGCATCACTATTGCCAGGAGTCATGTGTTGGTTTCTTCTTTGTTGTTTTCCCTTTCTTGGCAGTTGTTTGCAAAAACAAAACCTCTCAAAATTCAAATTATTCTAACTATCTAAGATGGCATCTGTTAGGTGATGGGGTTGGGGTGAGATATTCCAGATTTACATTTTTTGGTAAAACTGGGTGCAACAGATTTTTTTGCATTATCTGCCCTTTCCCATTACCACTATGCACCAGGAACTAATATAGTAATATGGGGAAAGGCTTGCCGCAGTCCAGATAAACATAAGGGTTAACATATGTCCGCAGTGAGTTGCCCCTAAAACCTCATACACTAAAGGTACTTGCACCAAAATGTCCTCCTTGCACTTCCGTATAGATCAGGCTTTCCTGCCTTCCGTACCATATCATGGGCTGCTGCTCCTATTGACACAGGGAAACCCTGGAGCCATACCTTCCAACATTTCAAAAATGGAAATGCAAATGCAAAATGCTTTGTGCGGCGAAAATTACTCTGACCACACCCATTTTATGGTCACACCCCATAAATGCCATGTCAATTTTACAAAATGTGGCAGGTTATGGAATGTTTGAACACATCTCTGGAGATTTTAGTGTCATTTTTTATGTTATTACAGTTTTGCTAATGAAGGTGAAATTGCCCTTTAAGCTGCTAGTCTCAGTTTTCACAAGAAACCTCATTATCTTATATAGTTACAAGTATATTTTGCTTATCTTAAATGGTTACAAATGTATCTAAGTGCAAGCACTCAGCGTTCTGGGCTCTATGCCAAGAGCCTCTTATTTTAAGGGATACTGTCATGGGAAAACATGATTTTTTTCAAAATGCATCAGTTAATAGTGCTGCTGCAGCAGAATTCTGTACTGCACTCTGTTTCTTAAAAGAGCAAACAGATTTTTTTAGATTTCATTTTGAAATCTGACATGGAGCTAGACATATTGTCAGTTTCCCAGCTGCCCCCAGTCATGTGACTTGAGCTCTGATAAACTTCAGTCACTCGTTACTGCTACACTGCAAGTTGGAGTGATATCACCCCCCAGCAGCCCATCAACAGAACAATGGAAAGGTAACCAGATAGCAGCTCCCTGACACAAGATAAAGTCAAAGTAAACTTTATTGTTGTCTCTGCAGTATACGAATATACAGTGAGACGAGACGTGGCTCCAGCTACTATACAGTATATCACAAAAAAGGCACTTAAAAAATACACAATAAATATGTAAACATGAAATGTGCAGTATATAGGCAGAGTAACACAAAAACAGACCGGACAAATGTACGGAAAAAAAAATTAAATAAATAAATCTCCCTGGTAGATCTAAGAATAGCACTCAATAGTAAAATCCAGGTCCCACTGAGACACATTCATTTACACTGAGTAGGAGAAACAACAGCCTGCCAGAATGCAGCTCCATCCTAAAGTGCTGGCTCTTTCTGAAAGCACATGACCAGGCAAAATGACCTGAGATGGCGCCTACACACCTATATTTCTACTAAAAAAAATACACTTGCTGGTTCGAAATGAAATTTTATATTGTAGAGTGAATTATATGCAGTGTAAACAGTAATTTAGAAATAAAAGCTACACCATAAAAATCATGACAGAATCCCTTTAAATGGATTTCAGAAACTTTGTATCTTTTTCTGGCTGTTCAGTGCAGGAGATCAAAAGTAACTAGGTTCATTTCAGGGACTGTGGGCTGAGCTGTCAAAATTGTTTTGCGAAAAAATTTGCAGATGGTGAAATATAGAATTTTGCTGTAAATCCATGCTTCACTCATCACTACTTGCACCTAATGAATCAGGCACAGGCATCACTTGCATGGTGAACACCACAAATAATGCCCAACAGGCTTGGGCAGAAGCACGTGTGCATGTTAAGTACAACTCAACTGCATCAAGAGAATCAACCAGTTCTATACACAATTATGCAATGCAATGCAATTTGGCTTATTTTCTCTGTAAAGTGTTTCTGAATAGTACTGTAGTTTATATAATATACTCCAGAGGGAAGAGAACCTGGGTGAGGAGTTGTAGTTTATCACAAGCATTTAAGAAGAATCCAGCACTCAAAGGACTGCTGTATAATAGTTAAAATTATATATATACCTGGGTTGTTTTCCCAGGGCCATATTTCCCCTGAGGGAGCTCGGAGTCCAGCATCCTCCATTGCCCCCTCCCACAGGATTGTGCAGATGTTATCCTTACTTTGTACTAAAGATGCACCAAATCCACTATTTTGGATTTGGCCAAACCCCCGAATCCTTCGCGAAAGATTCGGCCAAATACTGAACTAAATTTGAATCCTAAGGGGAAACATTTTTTACTTTGCATATACAAATTAGGATTCAGTTCAGCCAGGCAGAAGGATTCGGCTGATTCCTGCTAAAAAAGGCCAACTCTTGGCCCAATCCCGAACCGAATCCTGGATTCAGTGCATCCCTACTTTGTACTGAAGTGCTAGCATCTACTTACAAGTGCTGTTTGAAACAAGCAAATTATTCTTGCGGCCGAACGACATGCCATCCCTTAAATTATGCTGCCCTAGGCCTGGGCCTTGTTGCAAATCCAGTGACAGTGGGTAAAAAAGCTGATCCGATGCCTATCGTGCCTTATATGTGTGTCCTTTGGCATGGGAATCCTATGAGGGCACACACAGATTGAATTTTGTTATGCAAATGCTAATGTACACATTTATGCTCTGATCTGCACCCTATATCCAGAACCCAAGCTAAGCTCCCTGGTCACGGCTTTCACTTCTGCCTATAACCGCCGTCTTTCACCTTGGGAGGAGCCCTCGGCTAATTGGATGCCGACAGGTCTTATTTGAGAGAGGAGCTGAGATAACAGTTCTGGACCAGCAAAGGGGCACGATCGTCTCACCAGGATACTGGAAGGAAGAACACCACCAGGAACAGGCAGGCCGGGCCAGAACAAGCAGAGAATCGTCAGACAGGCCGGAATCAGGATTGGAGATCGTAGAATAGTCAGAGGACAGGCAAAGTTCAGATTGAAGAGGTCAGAGTAGTCACAAGCAGGCAGGGTCAGGATTGGAGAGATCAGAATAGTCACAGGCAAAGCAAGGGTCAAACCCAGTAATAACAGATAGAATACAAGGAGGAAAGGCACCTAGGAACTTTACAAATTGAACCTAACAACGGGCAATGAGTAAAACTACAAGACCCCTTTAAATAGTTTAAATTTTGCGCCGTTGCGCGATGATGTCATCACGTCAGCGCATAACCAAGGGAGTGCCAAGCATGCGGCGGGCATCCCCACTGGAGTCATTTCAATGGGTACGGTTTCCTTACAATTGTGCAAACATATATTTCCCCATGTAGTCTTCTTCCTTTTAATATATCATCATTTATTTATATAGCAATATGAAAACTTATACTTAAAGTCAATGTTTAGTTCTTGTTTTTCTTTCTCTAAGGATCATTTACTAAAGTGGTGCACAATGCTGAAGTTTTTTTGTCTGTTAGTGAATAGATAATATTTTTGGGTGTAACTTGTATGGACAGGGGGACATAGGTTTACACTTACACGCCCTTCATTTTTATGTAATTTTAACAGTGCATGGTGCAAAGGTAGCACTGTACATACTAGGGATGCACTGAACCCACTATTTTGAATTCGGCCAAACCCCTGAATCCTTTGCGAAAGATTCGGCCGAATACTGCACCGAATTTGCGTATGCAAATTAGGGGTGGGAAAGGGAAAACATTTTTTACTTCCTTGTTTTGTGACAAAAAGTCAAGCAATTTCCCTCCCCACTCCTAATTTGCATATGCAAATTAGAATTCGGACCTGGTTCTCCTAGACAGAAGGATTCAGCGAATCCTAATCCTGCTGAAAAAGGCCGAATTCTGGATTCGGTGCATCCCTAATACGTACTGCCTGGTCAGGTATTCAGAACCAATAAATAGTAAATGAAAACCTTATTTCCAACAGCCTCTTTTTTCCATTCCAGATATTCATAATTGTAACATTCCATTTTAGATTTACACTTTACCCACTGGGAAGGAGAAAATTAAAGATTGCACAGGTATAGGATCCATTATCCAGAAAGCTCCCAATTAAGACTCCATTTTAATTAAATAAAACATTTTATTTCTTTTTTCTCTGCAATAACAAAACAGTACATTGTACTTGATCCCAAATAAAATAATAAATAAATCCTTATTGGTGGGAAAACAACCCTGATGGGGTTATTTAATGTTTAAATTATTATTAGCAGATTTAATGTATGCAGTTTCTGATTATGGGAAAACTCCTTCATCTGTAAAAGCCAGATCCCAAGCATTCTTGATAACAGCTCCCATACCTGTACAAGACATATTTTGTCTTCCATTGTCCTCCTTAGCATCAGGGATGTGGTTGAAGTTGTTCTGTTGTACTGTTTACTGATCACTAGGACCTGAACTGGCATTATATATATATATATATATATATATATATATATATATATATATATATATATATATATATATATATATATATTGTCATCTAGACTGTAGATGCATAAATCTTAGACCAGGATACAGAGTGCTACACCCACAGGTGCCTGTAAATGAATCAGGTATGGGATGGGACCTAAAATAGGCTTTTTCTCTTCTATTCTCAACTCCTTTCCATCCTTGGATGATGTCACTGCTTGATTTATGATGGCATCACTTTCAATTTTGTGACACCAGTCAGAGGTCATAACAGGTAAAATGCAGGTTATGAGTTTGGGTGGGGATCACCCACAGTTCTCTCTACAGTGGCTCTCTAGCTGTTGCTGAATTGTTACAATAAACAATCCAGCTGGAATGAAAACTACACTATATCTTAATGAAGTCAAGCAGAGTTTAAAGGTAAGCAATATTAGCAGTGCTATTATTGGGCAAACACAATTTAAACTTCAAAAACCGTGACTTATTACATGTATCCTCTGAGATAATGAAGAAAGCACAAACATTCATATTTTCTAAAAGGCATAAAAAACAAGCTGTTTTATACAGGTGAGCCAATTACAGGGATAACTATTCCCCCTTCTCCCAGCAGCCTTATTATACCTCCACCTGGCTGATACATTTGTAATTAGCATTATTTTATTGCTATCATTTATCTAAGACTCAGCATTATATCTCACTAGGCGTTACAGAATGCACAACAAAAGACACAAATGCAGCTTATTAAAAACAGCCTAGAGGAAGAACCAGTCGCTATGGAAAGAAGCATCTAGATAAATGGCTGGCCATGCCTTAGCCAGTACAAGCGATACACTACATTCAACAGTGAATTAACTAAAAGAAAGAAGGTGAATAGGTGGAAAGGTCAACAAACAAAGTTTCACGGTGCAAGGAAGTAACCAGCTCACTTCTCTCTTCTGTAAACTGAATGTTGTTTTTTTCCGGCTAAAAGGAGAAAGGGCATTTATAGGCAAAGAATACAGGGAAATGTTGGAAAATTGGGTGTCAGGGAACATGTCCAATTTACAGTGCACAGTGTACTGTATATGTGTATGCATGAATGTCTGTGGGCAGGTGCATATTTCCACATGTGTATGTACAGTATGTGTGTGTGTGTGTGTACAGTATGTACAGTATGAGTGTGTACAGTATGTATAGTATGTGTGTGTATGGGTGGTTGTGTGTTGGGAGGTTTCCTTGAAAGTAAACTATGTCATTACTTTGTGATGATCTAGATGCTGGCATGTGTCCCACAGGGTCTCTGTGCCCACCACTCAGCATCCATATAAGAATGGGCCACATTGACATCAAACTTTTGGCACCAAATATTCTGTTTAAATCTGCCTTCGCTGTCGAGCTGGTTGGGATTTGTGTATTCTCCCATGGCTGCCTTGCTTAACCCCAGGTACTCTGGTTTCCTCCCACACCAGAGTGGCAGGTTATTTGTTTGTTGATAAAACTGGCCACAGTGTGTAAATGTAATAGGGTCATTAGATTTTAAGCTCCTTTGTGACAGGGGTTGATGTGAAGTATAATATCTGTAAAGCACTATGGAATAGTTGACACTCTGGCCTTGCCATCTATTTAATTAGTCCTTTGCTTTCTAATGTTTCTCTCTGCTACTGTTCACCTGAGGGCAGTTACATAAATCTTTGTAGGCATCAGGGCAGAAAGTCTTAAGCTCCCCATAGACGCGACGATTCTTCTTGCTGAACGACCGATTTTAGGGAAGCCCGACTAATCCTTCGAAATTATCGTGCGGTTAGTGGTATTCGAACGATCGCATATCTTGCGATTTTTCGTCCGACATCTGTCGGGAAATTGATCGGCCAGGTCAAAAAATCTTTGTCGGTCCCAGTGCAATGTATCTATGTTTGCAGGGCCAAGCAGGCAGCTCCCCTTTGTTTTCCTGGCAAATTGGTCTTTTTGATGGTAAATTCGTACGATCGTTCTGAGAAGATCGTGGTCTCACGATCAGGATCTGATCTTTTAAAAATCTCAACATCTATGGCCAGCTTAAGACTACAGAAGAGAACTAGTGATCACCAGCACTTGTAGAGGTTAGAACCTTTATCTTGGGTTCAAGCCCATAAATTTGTTCCGCACTATTATGCAGTGGCTTGCTGCAACCAGTCCTCAGGCAGACATGTGTATAAGAGTTATAACACATGGCAGGACCCCATCAAGATCTGTTAACAATATGCCTGAAAATACTTTTCTTTAAATCATTTATTAAATGCCATAAACCATGGGAATGTCCATCCTAGTGGGACCCAAAGCAATATATAGTGTGAGCCAGTCTGAGGTTAGCAGTTACATTTGTAGCAGAAAATATATTTGCGGTGTTGGAGAACACAAGAGTTTGACCACAAATAGCTCACTGTATACAAAGAAAGAGAGATGGAGTAGTTTATAAGAGCAAACCTTTATGAACTAGTCAAAATAATAACTAGCAAAGAGCTACTTACGTATCACTAATTCCAGTAAGTGATAAGAACTTTCACTCTGATAAGTGTGGACAGTAAATGTTGTATTACCTGACACATTGTAGATGAATGAGCATATGCATTCCACTCTGTTGCAGAATCGGGTTAAAATGTTTA
Source organism: Xenopus petersii (assembly GCA_038501925.1). Lineage (NCBI taxonomy): Eukaryota > Metazoa > Chordata > Amphibia > Anura > Pipidae > Xenopus > Xenopus petersii. Next base: position 131,674,995 of record CM076675.1, read on the forward strand.
ATGGCCAAAGTCTTACATTTGTGATGTGATGCATTAGGAGCATAATGAGGGAGTGAAGGTACTTGTTTGAAAAGATGGGTCTTTTGAGAGTGTTTAAAATAATGAAAAGCATAAAGAGTTTATAATTCTGCAGGGTTCATAATTCCACAAAGCTCAGACCTTATCAACATGCAAAACCAAAGGAATCCTATCAGAACACATAGAAGTAGCCATATATGTCATATATAGGCCACAAAAACAGTAGCAACTGCTTCTGACCTCTTGTTGGTGCATAGGCCATATTAACAAAACTTGACTATAAAATATAAACACACAATAAAGAAATGTCCTTTGTGATACATCACTAATGTTCTTAGGCCTACTTTGTTGTTTGTAATAAATTGGAGTAAAATCTTAATTGGAAAGGTTTCTGGCATGGAAAAAGGAAATATGTCAGGTATATTGATTATATAAATGTGCCTGTATGTTACATAAACAATGCTAGCGCTAGAGGGATACCTTTATTGTAGTCTGACAAGTAACCTATAGACTTTTAAGTCCAGGCCAAGTCAATTTTTGCTGATATCTCTATATACAGTGGGGTACAACTCCTAAGCAGAACTTGTCATTCACTGATTGCCCCCAAGTAATCACGTAAACCTAGAGTTTGGTAAGCCAACCTTTCCATTTGTTATCTATTTATTATCTATTCATCCTCATTAGGTCAGGCTTCCTTTTATTCCTATAGAAGTCTGCAAAATCAATAGACCTATTATAAATGGCAAAGCAATAAAAAGAACCACAACAATAATAATAACAATAGACCCAATAGTAGTAATAGGTTTATCTCTCTTACTGCTAAATGTCTTACCTACTTCATTTCATACATCATCAGTTCATACTCCTAATACTGGCTGATCTCGAGCTGAACAATGGATTTTTACAAGTTACAAGAGCGCAAGGGATGTTGTTGTTTAAAAGGATATTAAAGGACTCGTACATATACCCTGGCTGCAGAACAGAATAGCTATTCAGAACAAAATTACTCTGACATCCCTGTTTTCCCTTTTAAAGTCAAACCAGCCACATCTGATTTGCAATTTTGCGCATGACATACGAAATCTGAAGTGTCTCAGGATTTATTAATCATCACTCCAGCCTCTATTGCTTTACAGTGGTGAAAGCTCTCATTTGTGTGAGGCTGCCGTGTAAGGCATCGGGTGGGGGAAAAGAGGGATTGGGCACTGTACTGACTCAAAAGAGGAAGGGAATGCTTCTTAGACATTGTGAATAAAGTTCGGGCTCTGCAAACTGGAGATTTGTCAATTTTCACAATCACATTAAAAGAAAAAAGGTTTCACAAAAATATAGTAACAAAAATCACCTTTTTATTTCTGTAGTTCTGTGTTTTCTCCACAGCTGCATATCAATACAACTCGTCAGTTCATCACATGTGCAGGGAAAAAAACGTGTTTTATTGTTCCATTTATTCTCAATGAGGCTGCAACAATTGCAACAGTCAAATTGCAAATAAATTTCAACAGGTTTTAGTTGGCAAATATTTTCGTTCCCTTTTCAAGATTTTTAGCTATTGTAGGGGACTTAAGGTTTTGTTACCCTTTTTTGTATTTAGTCCCCTACGTTTTTGTAAGCTTAGTGTGTTTTTAATTTACAGTTGGGAGGGGAAGCTGTTTCCCTATCCTGGGCTAAAGTATTCTGCTGGCAGTTCAGTAACTGGCCAGGACATATCCTAATCCTAGTCTTTAAAAGGGGAACAGTGTCGGACTGGGATACCAGGGGCCCACCACAAAAACTTAGGTTAAGGGCCCACTTTCCAAACGTTTATCCCTCCTCTCCTCACTCAACCTCTTTATTCTCCTAGTCGCTTTTCTCTACATACTATAATCTATTCTTCCATTATTAAGCCTCTTTATTTCCATAAAGAAATAGAGAAATGAAATAGGCCAAAAGGTTAGAAGCAGGAGGGCCCACTGACACCATGGCCCACCGAGAGTTTTTCTGGTATCCCGGTGGGCCAGACCGACACTGAAGGGGAAGTGAACTTAGCCTCCTTGGATTCCACTTGTTGGAGGAGGTGGATGCTACTCAGAGTGATTTGAGTGGTGGTAGGCCAAGAAGGTTTACATAGTGTGAGAATAGTTTTGTAATAGCTTACTCTAGGAGTGAGAGTCAGGATTAGGGTAGATAGTAAACAGCCTGATGCTTCATATAATAAAAGTAGAATAATTAGTAATCCTGGATATAACCCAGTAGAGTAGGGAATCATGTGTAAAGACCTAAGCATAGATGTATTCCTACATAGGCTCTATTTGTAGGGTACTATACTTGGGGCTGGACACTTTCAAGTGAATCTATATCCGCAGACTGTTACTGACCCCTGATTTGGGCCAATATTTCTGGAATTTCTGTTTGTGAGTAAATGCTGAATTACTGGACTTTGTCAAACGTAACCATTTATATTCCTGTAAATGAAGATTTTTCTGTTTCTCTGCAGGCAGTTTCTGGAGCATACAGCACCCCCAAGTAACTATTGGGGTTGTTCAGGTACTATTGGGTAACTTCAACTCTTGAACTTGTCAGGGGCCTATCGGCTCCCAGCGGGGGAAGTCTGGACCAACGAGGAAGCTTCGGGTAAAAGTCCAAGTTCTCGGTAACAGACAAGGGATCAGGAATAAGCGTAGACAAATCCAGGCAGTAGTTCAATAGGCAGGCAGATAATTAGCAAAGTCGAGGTTCAGGCAGGGTCAAAAGTCCAGGAATACAATAAACATGAATTTAGGAACACCCAGGAATGCTTGAAACAAATTCGATAATCAGGCATTGAACCGGCGTCCTGGGCGTACATTTATTTTTAATTTGACGTCATGCGTTTGATCCCATGCGGCGACCATGGTCATCGCCATCTTGGATTTTCTGTGGACGGAAGCAGGAGGCCACAGAGCACTCCTGACAGAACTCTAGTAAATCACCTTTTTTATTGTCCAAATTATTTTGGACACAAACTAAAACTAAAACAAACTAAAACTCATTTCAAGCTTCTCACATTGCTTGAAATTGCAGCCAATGAGAAAGGACTCATGGGTGTTCTTCATTAAGAAATGACCATTGAACTGTTCCATGGCCCATCATAGACTGTGGTGAAAGGATGACTAAAAAATTCCAACAGGTTGTTTCTAGAGTGTCAGTCTTTGTAAGGGCCCAAAGGCACAGTAGGAGTGTGGACCAAGGAGGAGGCAGGTAGTTGCCGAGTTCGTGGTACAGAAGGATAAGGCAAGAGAATAGTCGAAGTTCAGGCAAAAGGTTCAATCCAGGCAGCAAAGGGTCAATCCGAATCAGATCCGGACTGAGACTTTAAATAGGCCCTGGCATTTCAGGTACACAGAGGCCCAATCAGCCCACATAGAGGCCCAAACAGCCCCCACCAGCCCACTAAATACTGACTTTCTATGGAACCTTATAGCAGCCCCTCTGGCATTTGCCAGAACCCACAGATTGCCAGTCCAGGCCTGATCCGAATAACAGGCAAGGTAGGTACACAGGAAATCAGTCAATAATATCACACCCAGGAATTCACGAAGATAAACCTATACTTGGGCAAGGTCTGTAGTGTCCAGAGGGCTTAAATAGGCAGAAATGGCGCCAAAGTTTGGGTGCAATGACGTCATGACGCTGACGCCGGCGTCAAGACGCTGACGCACGTTCTGATGCCGGCGACCATTCCGTCACTGGCGACCAATCGGCGGGCGAGAAGATGCTGACGTCATCACGCTGTGACCGACAGGATCCACAAGGAGTCGCCATCTTGGACGCCGTGGCCATCTTGGAGGTGAGTAACTTCCGTTTCCATTACAGTCTTACAGTCAATCATTTAAAAATAATTTGTATTTACTTGCATCCTCTACATAAATCTTCATTACATGATGTTTTCTAGAGTGGACCCTTGAAAAAGGCCAAGTCAGTTGAAGAAAGCCAATGCCTTTATCACTGGAATGGGAATAATTGACAGAATTGTGTTGCATTACTTCCACTGTAGTATGTCAGATAGAAGGCCAGTAAATTGCTTTGTTGATCTTGTCAGTAGCAAAACTAACTGCAAAATATGTCCTCTAGAGAGACAAAAGCACATATCTACCTCCTTGATTGCTTTGATCTATTCCTGTGGAGGAGATCCAAATCTAAGTTTATTGTCCTGAATTCTGTAGTCAGGAGAGTTAGAAGTTCCTTTTCTATTGGCGAGGGCCAATTACAGTGACTACAGCCATACCATTTATACAACAACGGTTACCACTATAAATTTCACAGAGACACTTTGTAGAATAAGAAAGTTTCAAAATAAAATTGTTCTGGGGCCATTTATACTGGTTCCTTTGCTAGAAAGAAATCTGTACCGTTTTCCTGCAGCTGAGGATAAATGCCTAACATTGTTACTAACTAGAGGCCTGAGTTTTTCCCCAGCACAGTATTTAATGTGCGATGAAGGCCTTAAAAACTTGGCTGATGCAAGTCTTAACAGAAACGGAACTATCGGACTGTATCCAATTATTTCATTGCTTTGAGGACCAAATCCAAGTTTTGGGGGGGTGTCTTGTCCACTATAAAACAAAGGTTTAATATTACTTAATGACTTGCAGAGTAACATAGTATAGGGGTCATTTATGATTCTCCCTGCATCTTTAGAAGACACAGGCCAGCTCTGTCCTTACCCCCTAACTAGCGTGTTTCAATGACAAGCAAGATGTGGGAAGGTAGAAGGCAGGAGGGGGGGTGTCTACGTCTGCCCCTTAAATAAAGAGCATGTATCTGTGCAGCAAAACAGAGTCCAGAGGCTTGCAGCAATTCTGCAATAACAGAACATAGTGTGCAAGGTGCAGAAAACAGTATGTTGTGCCCATGTTTATTACTTTGCACGCTGCACAGGTGGTCATAAATCGCCCCTTAAAAGTAACCTTATATATTATATAGGTAGCTTCCAGCTTTACACTAATTTTTATCGAACTTCCTTATATACAACAATTAAAAAACTTAACAAGTTAAATTAACGTGAGAGTATTTTTTTAATTCCCACACAGTCACCCATGATTTTCATACACAAAACAATGTTAATTCCAGAATTCCATCATAATTGCAGATACCCACAAATCAATGTGCACAGCACGGAAAGCGGCAGCATGGCCCTTTGATTTAAGGAGGAAAAAAAGCAATAAAAAGTTCATTATCTAGCCATTAGAAAATAGGTTTCCTTAAAAAGGAAAATGTAATATTTATGTTTACCTTTAAGTGCATGTACACATTTATTTATAAAGCAATGCCACCCTCCATAAGAAACCCAATAACAAGTATTTAAGGTGTGGAAATTATGTAAACGTGGTTACAGATTATATCCTCTGTGAATAATATATCCTAGATTTATAAAATAATATCTGTGTATTCAGCCTACATAATGGGGTTATAAATATGGATGCATTTTTATCATTTAGCAGAGTTTCATTATTCTCTAACAGAGACGGCAGCGAGCACATAAGCCGTTTAAATGACGGTACCTCACACGTGTCCTGAGGGCCTCATTCTAACTTAATATGACTTTTATGTAAGGAAAACATTCCCAAGTGCAGAATTATAAGTATGTAGAAATGTCTTGCTACACCTTGTGACTGTTAATTTGATTTGGGTAAAATAACTTAATGCCTGTTGTTTTCTTTTTCAGGGCAGTAGAAAATAGACAGTGCTTCATTACCAAGAATATGGAACCAGGGATGCAGTTTGACCTGCTCAGGCCACTCCCCAGCACAAAAATATTTGTGAATTCCCCTTTACTATGCACACTACATGCAACCCCCACTGCTCCTTTCCAGTCCCCCCTAAAGCCAGCACTGTGTGTCATTCCGGTGCCACCTCACAGTGCCCCCAGTTTACAGGAGTGACATCACATGCACAGCTTCCAGTTAAGTATGATGTCAGTTCTAACAGCAACATGCAAAAATGGGGTCCTTACCCCTCACCCACCCCATCTTAGATTAGGAGATTTAGGTATGAAGATACAAATTACAGAAAGATCCATTATCCGGAAAGCCCCAGGTCTCGAGCATTCTGGATAATAGGTCCCATACCTGTATATGCAATAAATACGGCCCTGCCTGAAACCATGGGGACTGCTCCCACTACATGGAACCATTCTTGCAGCAGTCTGATTGTGGTGTCACGTTATATAGTGGAATGGAGTTGTGGCTAAAGAGGTACTGTGCTTATTGTTTGTGAGAATGGGGCAATGGAACTGGAGGGGGGATGAATATAGGGGCTAGAGATAAGAATAACCATGAGCATTATTTAGCAAGGGCTGGGTGCAAGTGCAGGAGTGCTAGGGAAGGAAAACAGCAGCTGAAACACAAGAACCAACCAGCACACCCTGGTCTCGCGTTCCCAAATAAGTCCGGTGCACAGTCACAGGGGTCGGCAACCTCAATTATGAATAGCAAAAAGAAAATGAACCGGCACTACGGACTCCATGCAAGTGGGACAAGCCCTGCGTGTTTATTCAAGGTAACGTTTCGGGGCGTGGCCCTTCATCAGACTTCGTCAGAAGGAAAACAGCAGCCCCATACACCCTGCACTTATGTCTAAATTTTGCCCAGTGCCATCTTTAGTATGACCTTGTGCAAGCTCGGTCCCAGGGGACTCACACAGTGCAACACTTAGCTATCCATTGGGTGAATGCAAAGCACTGTACATATGGGTGCAGACTTATATTTAGTATTCTAACAGTTGTACAGTGGTTCACTACAAGTGACAGCTAAAATCGAGTTAAAAACTAATATAGGCAGATGATTAAATGCTCTATTGTAGGTAAGATAATCAATTTATAAAGCTTTTAAAAGGGAAAAACACAGGTTTTAGACCAGATCTAGCTTTCCCTGCAGCCTGTGCAGTGGACGCAATTCTTTTATCAGTTGAATTCATTCTGTATGCTGCACTCCGCTTGCTTACACACTGTTGACAATTATAGTTTTGTCTCTGCAACTGATGTTCTTTACATATCACCATTTAAATCCCTCTTCCAGCTCCCTGGAGGCCATAAAGGATAAATGTTCCTCGCCTCCCCTCCGTTCTCCCTATACTGCCTTGTGTGTCTTGTGTTAAGCTAAATTGGGATGTGCTTCTGTCACCTGAGCAACTCCTGACAAATAGACATTTAAATCCGACAATTAGAGACCTGATCGTCTGACATTTTTAATGTATTAATGTGAATCAGTTACTAATACATATAAAATTCCCATAATAGCACTCTGCGGTTCAGCACGCCGTGCAAGGCTGGCACTGATATATGGTTCCAGTGAGGCTGCGACTCTGCGTTCGCATTAATTACCGGGAAACTGACAAGCCGACCTGACATTAAATATTACAAAGCAGCTTCCTAACCACAGCCTTCTCCTTCCTCGGAATTCTGTGTGTATGTGTGATTGCAGCTAGACGTGTGCATGCATATGTTGTGTGTGTCCATATGTTGTGTTAGGTGGCATGCTTGTAAAGAATAGGCATGAGATTTTATCCTCTTGCTGCACACAATCTTAATCTATTTCCTAACCAGCAATGTTACTGAATCAGACATAACTACATTTATTTTATTCAGAACTCAGTAAGCTTATTACAACAGCAACTCGATTTGTCCTCCTGTAGTTGGAAGAATTAATTAACCATTCACTCAGCAAACTGGGTTAGCTTCTCCCCTCACCACATCTCTTAATATAGAGTTTAATCTCTCTTGATGGAGACGATTGCCTGGACTGCCCCCTGCTTACTAAACCTGCCACCCACACTAGAAGATTACTTATTCTTTGTGCCCATGTAACTTGGCATTTCAAAATCAAAGACTATCATTCATTGTTGATAGAAAAGCAGGGCATATATATCTTTTTTTGGTCTAGCATTATTGCTACTTTTTGTTCTCCTTGATTTGTCATCTTTAAAAAGCTCATTTATGACTGCAAGTGCAGTGTGCAACCATTCCAACGCCTGATCGATGCGTTTCATCTGATGCAGCTGCACCCACAATGTCAGAACAAACAAATGCACTCATGTTTTGATGCAAATTAGACGCATGTTTCTACCTGTATCTGAGTCTGAGTCAGGACGGCATCAGTTCTGGAATTCTGCTTAAACGATGATTGTGCAATAATCTGTAGTCTGTTGTGTGTATTGGTACAAACCCCTTTTGGAACCCTGGACCTACCACCAGGTTCAGGGTGGCTCTAGATTCAGACTTCCAAGTGCACTTATACTTGCAATTGACATGATTCATCAGACAGACTGGGCAGGCACAATTTGAGCAAAGATAAAAGAGTACAAGAAGTGTGGATGCCAGTACCTGATCAGTGACCTCAATGTAGGAAACAATTGTATAGATTTTAGCACAAGTGCAATCGTAAATGTCTTTGATTCCTAGAGCTGTGGATATAGACATCACTGGCTAGCTATTTAGACCTGATATGGTTGGTTTGATTGTTTCCTCTGTTCTGGTAGGACCGGGAATGTAAGGCCAGGGTCTGCATTTATGTGGTCCACATAGGTTGAGGGACATGTAACCAGGCTGAAATTTTATTGAACAACTCCACAAAGTACAATGTGCAGCATTTATAGTTCTTTGTTTCTACATTTTAACTTGTTTTATATTTGCCCAGTAGCAATTTTAGCCTCTACATGGCCCAATAGCCATTTTCTTATTATAACAGAATATACCATAAAGTTCTACAACCTAAATCATACATACCGGTACATTATCTGTAACCACAGAAAAATGAAAGAAGTACAGTAAATAGAATGGTAAAAAGTAGAGTCATTAAAATCTCTTTTTTCGTTCGCATCTTGGCTTTAAGTAAACAGCAACTGTGATGTTGTAGAGAAAGTCATTATGGTAGAACTACAGAAAGGATTCATTATTACACCTTTGCTCATTTTCTTGCTTCAGTGCCTGAAGGATCCATTTTATTGCAAACTGCCAAAAAAAAATGTCTAGAATGGAAAAAATAAATGGTTTAATTCTACCTGAAGAATGTCCCTTACGGTTCATCTAAATAAATTGTTCCAAGGGAATGTGGCTATGCAGAGAATATACTATGAATATCTACTATCTGCATATTCAGCACTTATCTTGTACAGTATCATCAGAGTATCAGACGTATTGTGGATCCTGCAGAGCTGGGGGAGGAGGACAGTTTTTAGTTCTGATATTAGCCCAGAACTTTTTGATTTATGTGCTGGTTACTTCTGAACAAATGTGTGAGTCCAGCAGCCATTAATCTTCAGGACAATTTCCTCTTGATTGAAACCTCCAATTCTTCAGGTCTTGTTTAACTCAGCTATCATTTTCAAGCCTCCTAAAAACCTTACATCTTTCTGAGGCATTCACAAAGATGTTATGAAAATTATAATTGTCTTGAATACTGTATAGGCATCACCATCTCACAGACAAAAAACACAACTAATCCTTTAATTTTCTCCTTGCTTTTTTTGTTCTTTTCAAAATCAAGACACTGCACTTGTCACAGAATAGATTCTAGAAGTCACAATTAAAGGGAAAGTTTACCTTTACATAAATGCACATGTTATAGATGGACATATTCTAAACAACTTTTCCATTGGTCTTCATCATTTATTTTTAATGCTTTTTAAATGATTAGCCTTCCTATTAAGTTTCTTTCCATCATGCAGTTCAAAATATTATCTGGCTGTCTGGGGTCAATGGGGACCAATATAAAGATTCACTGAGAGGCTTCGGTATTATTGCAATTTTTAATTTTTATAATTTTGTTAAGTTCCTTTACTAAATATCTTTCAATGTCTAATAAATAATAAGAATAGGAGATATACTGATGGCTTTACATGCAAGAGCAATTGGATTTAGCAAAGTCACGTTGAGCCAATTGGACTGAGAGTACCAATTAAGCCGAAGATATACGTAGCTATCAAACATATGTAGCTATTAAACTTTTATATTGTTTTTGATACATGTATATACTATGGATGCAGAACAATAGAAGGGCAGCCATGCTGTGTATGGCCACTTGCACGGTATTTGTCTGCTGGGCAGATTATCAGATCCCTACATATATCGCCTGGGCATGGCTGCCTTTCATTCATATTCTTAGACGTATGCAGTTTGTAGCGTCTGTGGGCAACTCCAGCCATCTAAAAAGGATCAGATAAAATATAATGATGACATTTTTCTGTTTTAGGGAGAGAAGTAAAATTTGAATGAACTGTCAACCAGACAAAGTGCTGTAGATGTCATAATATATTCAGAGCCACAGAAATCTACATAATAAACATGTTAAGTATAATAAAAATAACATGAGATGTATTTCATTGGACTGTGTGCCCTGCTAATTCTCAGATTATGCAAATTTCATTTTAATTAAACTTGTAAACTGAAATAGCATTTACTTACCACATAGGATGGATAAAAATGCGACTCCCAGCTGGATCCCTTTTAGAAGCAAGCCAACCTGCTCTCTTGAGCTAATAATCAGAACAACAAAGAACGATCACGTTTACTCTTACTTCTAATCACTTAAAGGAACAGTAACACCAAAAAATGTAAGTTTTTTAAAGTAATGAATATATCATGTACTGTTGTCCTGCACTGGTGTAAAACTGATGTGTTTGCTTCAGAAACACTACTATAGTTCATATAAACAAGCTGCTTGTTTATATGAACGGCAATATGGCACAGTTTAACTAATGGATAATAGATAACACCATTAGACAGACAGAGCTTATCTGCTATCTGCTGTGTAACTTGAGCTTTTTCTCCTTTGAATGGCTGTCCCCATTGCTACACAGCAGCTTATTTATATAAACAATAGTAGTGTTTCTTAAGCAAACACAGCAGTATTACCAGTGTAGGGCAACACTGCATTATATTTTCATTACTTTAAAACACTTCTATTTTTTGACGTTACTGTTCCTTTAAGGTGACAATAGATGTTACAATTACGATCTTTCTGTGACCATCATTCATTTTCAATACTAACTGAAACAATAGAATTCTAACTGTACCTGACGATTCAGCACTAACAGTGACTAATGTTCAGGTGCCTTCAAAGGCGCCTGATCAAAAATTTTGCGGCCAGCCCAATCAACAAGCCGGCCGATAGCCGAGTCTTCTGCCAATATTGGTTGGCTTGTCTCCCTTCACACACACACCGAATATTTTGGGATATTATTGGTGCATCTATGACCCCCTTTACTCTTATATCACCTTTGTTAACCAAACTTACAAAAAATATTTAAAAAAAAAAAAGTTGGCATTTATTTTTATATCCTTTCTGAACCCCAAGAGGTAGCATTATCCTATACACCAGGGGTCCCCAACTGCCAGGCCGTGGCCAGAGAAGCGGACAAAAGGATTAAAGGGGTTGTTGACCTTTACATTTACAACTTTTAGTATGATGTAGACTACCGTGTTACCTGTCCAAGGTATGGGATCTATTATTTGGAATACTTGGGACCTGGGTTTTTTTTGTAATTTGAAACACTGTACCAACCATACCAAATAAAACTATTAAACATTTAGTAGACCCAATAGGATTGTGTTGCCACCAATGTGGATGTATGCAGTTTAGTTACCATCAAGAACAAGGTACTGTTTTATTATTAAACGGGTGGTTCACTTTAAAGTTAAATGTAAACGCTAAGCAACGTTTCAATTGGCCTTAATTTTTTCTTTTTAGAGTTATTGTAATTATTTACCTTCTTCTTCTTTTGGCTCTTTCCAGCTTTCAAATGAGGACCACTGACCCCATCAGGAAAAGGCTATAAATGTATTGTTATTGATACTTTTTATTACTCTTTCTATTCAGGCCTCTCCTATTCATAAAAATAGAAAATAGAGTCCATTATATTATTAGGCAGTGGTGCAAGACTTGCTGATGCTAGAAAAAAGCCTGCATTACAGTGGGGTATAAATTTAGGTTATCAGATCATGTGAAAAATCAGGGCACTTGCAAATCAATACAAGAAGTTGTAGCTGCACTGATTGTACACTGGCTGTATTTAAATGCGATGCATTCGGTGCAGAACTTTATGTTTTTTAAAGTTGTTGTCCCATGATCTTCTAGCCTTAATCTGAATTCCTCCTACTGTCCTTCATATGCATTAGTCAACTTAATATTTTTTTATTACAGGTATAGGACCTGTTATCCAGAATGCATATATAATGGATCTTTCTGTAATTCGGGTCACCATACTTTAGGTTTAGTAAAAAATAATTTAAGCATTAAATAAACCCAATAGAACTGTTATGGCTCACACAAGGATTCATTAGATCCGTTTTATTACTGCAGAAAAAAAAGGAAATAATTTTTAAAAATGTGAATTATTTGATTAAAATGGATCTTCCTGAAATGCATAACTTTCTGGATAACAGGTTTCCACATAATGGATCCCATACCTGTAATAATCACACTATACAGAAGAGATACAAGGAAAGCCATGCAATAGAATATAAATGGCCTCATGATTGCAGGATTTGTGGTAGGCAAATCAATAGGTTCTGCACCTTTAAACTTTTTTGTGTAAACTGCAAGGAAACCCTTAATTAAGCCTTGCAGGATGTTTTTTTAACCGGCCGATGAGGGCAAACCACTTTCCTCATTTTCTCATTTCCTTTCTTGGCTTTATCTTCCTCTTTGTGTCTGTCACTGATTTTATGTCTCTGTTCCTCAGTGGTGCACAGGTTACAAGGCTGCATGTCTGGAATTAAAGACATCCCTTGATGTGCTTGGGGAGAGAGTAAAAAGCGTTGCCACTTCTTGGCGTCTCAAGTCAATATCTGCCTGTGTCTCATTTACATTGTGGTTTCTCATTGCCCCTTCCCAGGACCTGTCTCCTGTCTGTCACAGCTCATCTCTCAACCCATCCTCTTCCTACAGCTCATCCAGCATACCTCCCAGTAGTCTCAGGCCGATGCCCCCACCTGTCAGTCTTTTGAAGAAGACGGAAAAAGGGCCCCCGAGAAAAGAATAAAAAAGTAAAAGAAATTGCTTGTTTTGCTCCTTGTAAGAGTAAAACATTGTGGCATATATATATAAAAGTATAACACCGAATGGGACAACACAGAAATATGTTCAGTCTATAAATCTACCAAACAATGGAAAACATCTGATAACGGCTCTGCTCTTAATTTCCAATGCAGCCGTAAGATTTAGGAGATCACAGAAGCAGAGCTGTTTACACTTCCCTAATCAGGTCTATACACAAGGAAAATCCATTAAACTGATCCTGTGTAAAGGGAGGTTGAAGCAAATTAAAGTGACAAAGCAATACACATACAGAAGCTGAGACATATTTGTAAAAGCAACATACAGTACCATGGAATACCTAATAACACCACAATTAGCCTGAGACAATGGGGATCATTTACTAACCCCACAGGCAATGTCCCCTCTTATTCCTTCACAGCTATGTGCCCCAAAAATTCTTTTGTATGCACATTTAAACGTGCGTGCAGATTTATTCTTTGCAGGTCAGAATAAATACAACATTTTGTGTTTTCACACAACATTCTTTGTGCGCATCACACCAAATCAAAATTCGGGTGGATGAACACAAGGGAAAATTGTGCACAGGTGCAAGTACTCGAATCCTGATGACCATTCTGCCCTGTTGACCCCTCTGTTAGTTGGGAGTGTTCTCTAAAACAACCCTTCTTAGGGCTCTTACACATGAGTGTTTTTACCTGCGCTCCGTTTTTCGCGTTCAGCCGCAGGGGAGCACAGGAATAGACGCATTTCATTATTTCAAATGGGGCTGTACTCAGACAGGCGCATGTAGGCGCCGAACGCAGGTTGAGACGCAACATGCTGCATTTTTTTTCGGCTGAGCGCAGGTAAAAACGCTCATGTGTAAGAGCCCTTACAATGTAATAATGGCAGGGTTGGCAGTTTTCCAGCCAAATTGGGCAAACTAGCCAAGGTACGGATTTGGGCTACTTTTAGGGCCTTTGGCTGGTTTGTACTTTGGAAACCAGCCAAAGTTTTTTCTTGCCTTAATGTGCCAAGCCTGTGTCTCCCCTTGCATGTTGGGTAATGTAGTTTTTGTTTAACAATTTCCCGACTGCCAAGTTTAATGTAAGACTACAATACCCGGCATACAATGGGACTGACTTGTGTAGAAGACGGGAGTTACCAGATTTTGTGATATTTACCCTTAAGCGTTCTTGCATTTTCTGTTGACTTTCCTCAATTTCAGACAATTTTGGGGCAAAAATCAGCTGGCCACCAAAATGTCTAGAGGTTGACCTGCTTTACAAATATTTATTGAAATTGTATATGTATTAGGACCTCATAGGGCACCTATACCTTTTGCCCCCCAAAAAATGGTCAACGCACCCCTGTTTTTAGGTGGGACAGTCCCAAGTCACAGACAATGAAACATGGACAATACATTCAAGTAGGAAAGTCATTTTATTTCTCAAGTAAACATTCAGAAACAAAGCTTTCTATAGTATAGGAAGCAGTGACAGGCCAAGAGGGTTGTATTGGCCAAAACCTCAGTCTGTCATTAGAATAAGGCGTTTCTGATTTTATTTAATCTTACGGCAAGGCTATATTGTATGAGCCACATGAAAGCCTTCATATCTGGGCACTGGAAGAGCATATTTCCAATTTTGGCATGCTAATAATACACACATGCAGAAGCTATTAATAACAAAAGCTATTTATAATGTTGATTTTATGTTATAATTACCGTCTCCTAATTGGAACTTTAATTAGTTCCCTTGCATCGTGGAAATCAGCTGTTTAATTATTATTTGCTGGAGGGTTTAATGGTAATCAATTTCACTCATTAGATCCCTGGATGCATGGTGTACTGGGCTTTATGGGGGGGATGAATCAGGACAGAATCGAGTATATTTGAATGCAGTTTCCTCACAGAAGGATAAACAATGTTAGTAGGAGGCAGCAATGTAATCCCTGCATGTTTTTTTTGATTTGTAATTGTCAGTGAAAAGCAGAAAAAGCAGGAACAAGAAAAGGGCAGTTAAGGGAAACCTAATCCAAATGAAGGATCATTCCAACACCCCTTAAGGATTTACATGGTGACAATCCTAGGGCAAAGAAAGAAACACCAAACAAACAAACAAACGCTTAAACACATTAAGAAATGATTTATTGTGAATGGGGCGATATGAATTGTTTGGTTACTATACACATGTTTAGTAACAGATTTTTTTCCTGGTTGTCTGTTAGTATCAATATTATGCTTCTTTTAAACTTATATAACAAGTCACTTGTCATGACACAATAATTCCATTTACATAAACAGAACGGATAGCACAAAAACGTTTTATTACGTTCATATTGTTGTCGAGTACAGGTATGGGACTTGTTATCCAGAATGCTTGAGTCCTGGGGTTTACTGGATAAGGATCCTTCTGTAATTTGGATAACTATACCTTAAGTCTAATAAAGAAATGATTTACAAATTCAATAAACCCAATAGGGAAAAGGGAAATACTGTATGTAAATAAATATTTAAGTAATAATACTGTATATGTTAATAAATTTTTTGATTCAAACTTGATTCAAATGAAGTTTATGGGAGAAGGCTTTCCTGTAATTCTGAGCTTTCTGGATGACGGGTCCCGTACCAGTATAACTCTGACTAGTGGGCTGGGTCTATTTAGGGTAGGACTACATTGATGTTTCGGCGCAATCTGATGCGCTGCGACAAAATGCATGACAGAAATAAGGTAAGAGATAGAAATGTTGGATGAAGTCGCAGCGTTTGTCCGACATGACACGAGTGTCGCAGCGTGTCGGATCGCGCCAAAAACATCCATGCAGTCCTACCCTAAGAGGTGTTGGAAAGAGAAGTAGTTCCCTATTCAGGCTAGGAATTCCCTACTGAAGTTGGTAAATCTCTATTTGCCAAAATATATCAAATAGGTTTCCCCCTAGTTTATAGGAGCAAGGGGATTAACATTGTTTGACTTCTTTGGACTTCACTTATGAAGGAGGGTAGGTGGTGCTTGGAGGCTTCAGTGAAAAACAAAAAGCCCTGAGGAAAAAGGTTTACTTCAGCTTAAAGGAACAGTAACAGTAACAGTAAGTGTTTAAGTAATGGCAATATAATGTACTGTTGCCCTGCACTGTTAAAACTGATATGTTTGTTTCTCAAACACTACTATACTATATATAAATAAGATGCTGTGTAGCCATGGGGGCCACAATTCAAGCACAGGATACACAATAGATAAACGATAATTTTGGACAGCTAATCTGTTATCTGCTGTGCATTCCTGTGCCTTTTCTCCTTTTTTCAGCTTTGAATGGCTGGCCCCATGGCTACACAGCAGCTTGTTTATATGCACTATAGTAGTCTTTTTGAAGCACAACAGTACATTATGGTTTCATTACTTTAAAAGACTTTTTTGGTGTAACTGTTCCTTTAAGACAATAGACAATCAGCTGCTCCTCAGAGGAAAGCAGAAGGTGATACCAGGCATATCGTGTAGTAGGAAGGCTCCAGGTTAAGAAAAGTGGGTTGGAACACACTAAGGGTAGAACTACATGGGCGATTTACGTCTGATCCGACGCACGCGATGAAACACTGGTGTCAAGTCGGATATGCCAGAAATAATGTAAGTTGTAGGAATGTTGGATGTAGTCGCAGCGTGCATCTGACACAACACAACTATCATATGCAGATGCTGCATGCTGCGTGTACATCAAACAGTTGTGTCGGATGCACACTGCAACTTCATCCGACATTTCTATTTCTTACCTCTATTTCCGGCGCATTCGACTTGACGCCAGCGTTTTGTCGTGTGGTGTCGGATGGGACCATGTAGTTCTACCCAGTATAGGATACAATACCTATGTGAGTAAATGCAACTCTTATCTGTGCCCTGTGTCATCTACATGAAGTATTAAAGGGGCAGCTCAACCTCCTTTTCAACATTAGTTCAATTTATAGATTTTGCACCTTTTGCTGTGCACTATCACAGAGTAATGAAGTGCTTTGAAGTGTTTTGAGAAAAAACAGGGCCCAAGTTTCTTATTAACTGTGTGAATATGGAATAGCCAGAGATATAGTGGGAGAAAGTCACAGATTTAATGCTGATTCTATGCAGGGGCAATTTAGAGTAAAGAAATAGTGTCCCATGACCAAATTTCGCATCAGGAATTTAGGATTCCTGTTAGTCCAGAAACATATGTAAGGAGTGCAATTGGTGTGATTACTCTCTAGTGCACTAGATGGGACTCTACCACTATGCACTCTAGTGTAGTCACTAAGTATTCTGGCAATGTGGGCAATGTGTTTGACCTTCATGGAGAGAAACCCCTTCAGCCATTGGTGCAGTCGTTTTACTTTAAACCCATGCTCTTAAGTTCTTTTCATAACAGGGTGTTTGAGAAAGCATCCCCATGCTTGTGCTGGCTGCCTCTTTAGTATTGCTGCTGCCATCTTCTGATAGAGGGGGCTGTCAGTGACGGACAGCTACAACCCCCCCTGTAGAAAGAAATCAATAATTCTGACCTTTAGCTGGCTGCCGAGGTCTGATTCACAGCACTGAGCTCCCTCCTGCAACACTGAGCTGCTTGCTTAATTCATTGAGTCAGCCTGACAGGCAGCTGAGGAGAGACCCACAAAATGTGGAGCCTTGCTGTCTTTTCCTTTCATTGGCTTACTCTCTGCTGATCTCTTTTATCCACAACACATTGCATTTCTCTGTGTCCTTTGTCACTTCTCTTATCTCTCTCTTTCTCACCATCGTCCTGTATGTGTGTAGTACTCCTACAATGTGTCCTGTGCCCTCTGCATATGCCTTTTCCCTATCTATCCTCTGCGTGTCAGTGCGGTCATTCCTCAACTCTCCTCACCCCCCTTTCTCCCAGACCCCTCTGAGACCTGCCAATACAATATTTCCATGACAACTAAAATTGAATAAAAAAAGTACATTGTTTAAAAGGATCTGCTTTAGTCTGGGAAGAAATATTTGAAGCTGTAATTTGTGATTCTGGGAGGTAGTGAATGAACAAGACAAAACCTTCTTTTAATTTAGTTTTTCAGTCATAATAAGCTCAATTCATTCATCTGTATACCCACACCCAGCCAACCAGTGTGTCCGGCACATGCTCAAACTGAGAATTGGCACAAAAACTATAGAGTCCAACCTGAGGCCATACACGTTGGACTCTATATGCGCAACTTATTCATCTGCATAACCACACCCAGCCAATCAGTGTGTCTGGCATAGCTGAGAATTGGCACAAAGCCTATAGGATTCAAAGAGTCCAGCCTGACGCCAAAAAGTCATTAGGAGTTTCAGCCTGCAGGGTTTAAAGGGATACTGTCATGGGAAAACATGTTTTTTTTTTACAAAATGCATCAGTTAATAGTGCTGCTCAAGTAGACTTCTGCACTGAAATCTGTTTTCAAAAGAACAAACAGATTTTTTTATATTTAATTTTGAAATCTGACATGGGGCTAGACATATTGTCAGTTTCCAGGGTGCCCCCAGTTATGTAACTTGTGCTCTGATAAACTTCAGTGGGGCTAGACATATTGTCAGTTTCCTGGGTGCCATCAGTCATGTAACTTGTGCTCTGATAAACTTCAGTCACTCTTTACTGCTGCACTGTAAGTTGGAGTGATATCATTCCCTCCCATCCCCTCTAGCAACCTTACAACAGAACAATGAGAAGGTAACCAGATAACAGCTCCCAGGTAGATGTAAGAACAGCACTCAACAGTAAAAATCCATGTCCTACTGCGACGCCTTCAGTTACATTGTGTAGGAGAAACAATAGCCTACCTGAAAGCAGTTCCATCCTGAAGTGGCTCTTTCTGAAAGAACAGGACCAGGCAAAATTACCTGAGATGGCTGCCTACACACCAATATTATAACTAAAAAAAAATACACTTGCTGGGTTAGGAATTACATTTTACATGATAGAGTGAATTATTTCCAGTGTAAACAGTGTAATTTAGAAAACTACACCATAAAAATCATGACAGAATCCCTAAAGACACTGACTGTCAAGAGATTTATTAGGGATGTACCACATCCATTATTTCCGCCAAATCCCTCTTGAATGATTTGGCTGAATACCAAACGCAATTCCTTACCCTAATTTGCAAATACAAATTAAGCCTAAGAAGGGTCAAAGAGAACCACAGACACAGTACTCAGTTAAAAAAAATGTTTACTTTCTTGTTACTGTGTCAAAAAGTCACATTATTTTAAGGATTCAGTTTGGCCAGGAACTTCCGGTGAACCCGAATCCTACTGAAAAAGGCAGAATATCGAACGTAATCCTGCCTTTGGAGCATACCTAGGAGTTATTGTTCAACAGTAGCTAGAGGGCCACATTTGGACATTTTAACAATACCCTGGCTCACACTGTGACTTATTTACATATACTGTGCCATTTACAGTATCAGCCAATGCATTCCTCATGTCATCACTAGAAATGAGAATTTCCAGTATCCTCAGCCATTCACTGACTTGTACTTCAATAAAGCTATAAGGAATCCATGAATCTGATGATTTTGCAACAACGATGTATAAGTAAAATCTTCTACAGTGGGACAGATGTATGTAAAGTATTGTAGGTGCCATTTAAGGAGGCGGAGGAAGCACTCTATATTGGACATATTTCATAATTTCCAATACCTGAACACATTCTGTGTAATTGCTTGAAGTGTTCTGCCAAAAATGTCTGATATGGCATAAATAATACTGTAATGTCTACTAAAAACCCACTATAATTCTGTGATGACTGTAGGAGGGCCCAGGTTCTTGGGGCCCTAGACTGAAGTTAAATTAAGATAAGATGTGTGGAGAATTCCTATTTATTCTTCTAGATACTCCTGGATGCCTGAATTTAAGTGACATTTAGAGGCAAAGAGAGTTTTTGATGTGTCATTTAATCTGGAAAGTATGCCTGAATGGCTCATCTGGTATGTTGTATTACGTTGTCATGGGCTATGGAATAAAGCTGGTCAACTGGGGTCCTTGACAGGTTAATGAAAAAGCTAGAAACCCATGGTGTATCTTACTGTTCACATGAATGGTAAGAATTAAATAACTACTTCACCAAAAGAGCAACAACAATGCATTGTAGCAGCTTCATTGCACTGTGAAAGGACCATCCACTGTAAGGGTGAAGACACATAGAGCTACTAGTTGCAGCTATTTGTTGTGACTCCAAAATATCCTGCCATAGACAATACTGAGACTTGCCTCTGATAAAGTCAAATTAGATCAACAAGAGTACAACCCATAATGTCTATCAGAATATAAAGATTTTCTTTACACAAATGATTAAGTGGAAACGCTAAAGTTCATTGTAAATGTTGTTCTAAGTAGAGGTTCACATTTCCATGGACTCTGCTATATATGGATAATAAATCAGCTCACCACCTGTAAATTGTGATTTGGGTGCATTCAGCCCCAGACCCTATGCCTGTGTTTAATCTGGTTAACTCAGAAAGACGCTTATCCTCTGATCTGTAGTGTCCTTTGACCTGGGTGCAGATGCCCAGAGACTCCTTTGGAATAATGTCTTGTTTGGCCTCATACACCGGAGTTCAAATGCAACCAGGAATAAAACTACAAACTATTGTTTAAACATCCATAAAAAAGTCAGACGTATGTATTTAAATACCCATTAGTACCTCCCAATTATTTAACTCTTACTTATCCAAAGTCCCATAAAACTCTAATGAGTGGTTCAAATCTGCATTGATTTGATCTTCTTATATAACCCTGGATGTTACAATATCAGTTATAATTTATGAATACATATTTAAGTTACAATATCAAACATTTTAAAAAGGCAAAGCCATTTACCGTATTACTATTGTCTATTTTGTAGCCATGACAAGAAGCTGCTACTAGTAGCTTTGTGTGTCTTCACCATAACACACCACACACAGTTTCTATGTAACTTTAACAAGGTAAGCGTAATGCTAATTTGAGGTCAACAAGTAGAGAAATTGCACCTAGGAATTAGTACTTTGTGTGATGTAAAGGTCAAATGTTGAGAAAAGGCAGTTGGTTATTTCATCAGGTGATGTAAAGGTTGGAATCAACTGAACAAAACAATGGCTAGCTGACTCGTGCCCAGAGTCAAGCTTTCAAACACAAGAAGGGCTCTAGCTCTCTATGTTCCCATCCATACATAAAAGATTAACTGAACTTTTTATGTCTTTTACATTTTCAGTTGATGCTATGCTGAATCTTTCACTTACTCCTGGAAAGTCCACATGCCTGAACGTCCATACTTCTGAAAGTCCACATGCCTGAAAGTCCATGCTCCTGAAAGTTCACATACCTGAAAGTCCACACTACCAAAAGTCCGCACTCTTTAAAGTCAATACTCCTGAAAGAGTTAATGTCTCACCTGTGCTAAATGTCTGCAAGAAATTGGTTACCCGCACAATTGTTTTTAGCAATTTTTTTTGTACTGCCGGCACACAACATGGTGAAGACGATTGAAGAAGGAAAAATATGTTAGGTTGAGGAAAACACTAATAAACCATTAATAAGCATCTGATCCAGCATGGGTGTGACAAAATAAAGATCCAGATTCCATCCTTAGGAATGGTCTTGGGCAGAGGTACATTTGTTTGTATATTATATCTCCTGAGATTCTGACAGCTGAAAGTGAATATTAGCTGCAGCCTAACAGTGAAAATATCTACCAATATCCATCCTATGGACTTTAATGATGTTTTTTACTTGAAGGGACCCATGTTACTGTTTAGTTAATTAAACTATGGCCCAGAGAATGGCATCGCCTGCAAAGGCAACAGACAGGATGACTCAGGAGGGAATGCAAAGGGAAGCCATACACAGACCTGGCAGGGGAGTTAAAGGGGTGGTTCACCTTTAAAGTAACTTTTATTATGCTATTCTAAGCAACTTTTCAATTGGTTTTCATCATTTATTTTTCATAGTTTTATAGTTATTTGTCTTTTTCTTCAAATCGAAGAAATGGGCATCGCTGTCCCCTTCTAAAAAAACAAATGCTCTGTAAGGCTACAAATGTATTGTGTTTGCTACTTTTTATTACTGGTCCTTCTATTCAGACTCTCTCCTATTCATATTCCAGGCTCTTATTCAAATCAATGCATGGTTGCTAGGGTAATTTGGGCCCTAGTTACCAGATTGCTTAACATGCAAATTAAAGAGCTTCTTAATAAAAAGCTAAATAATTCAAAAACCTTCAATAATAAAAAATGAAAACAAATTGCAAATGATGTCAGTATATATCACTCTCTAAATCATACTAAAAGTTATCTCAAAGGTCAACAATCCCTTTAAAGAACAGAGCAGAGAAGCATGTTCCAGCACTAAGAGAGGGAAGAGCAGCTAAAGGGAGCATAGAGGTGAGTGGTGGGTGTGTTATTCATGCATTGATGCAATTCCAGGCACGACTCTGCCACTTTCTCATTCCACATACAGCTGGCAGATGCCGGCATTGATTGCTCCATTTGTATTTCACATCGCAGCCAGAGAGGGCGGACTGAACGGGTGGAAGGCAAATCTGACATTTTTAAATCCTGATACTTAAAAACTCAATAGCCCCCAGGAGAATGGGAGGGATCAATCTTTGTGATTGGGAAGCGATAGGGGCTTAGCTGTAGCTGGTAAATCATTTGGAAAATTTTAACTGATTCATTACTTCCCAACATATTTTTGTCATATATTTTAAAAATGGAAGCAATTAGACTGCAAGTTGAGAGATTGCTCGACATTTATTGGATATAAATGCTTTACTGCCCCATTTAATGG
Source organism: Xenopus petersii (assembly GCA_038501925.1). Classification (NCBI taxonomy): domain Eukaryota; kingdom Metazoa; phylum Chordata; class Amphibia; order Anura; family Pipidae; genus Xenopus; species Xenopus petersii. The sequence goes on from CM076675.1 coordinate 131,697,796, forward strand.
CTCCTTTTGCTGTTGGAGGGATACAGATAATAGTGTGTTGACAAATAAAATGAATACAGAAAGGAGATGCATAAAATGTAATGCAAATGTGATGATTAAAAAGAGGACATAATACACTGCAAATGGCTGCAACCCCAATTCATTCCCAGATGTTATACATGTCTGATGCTAGTAATCGTGGGGCCTAATCTGGGCCATTTTGCAGAGGCTTTCAGGCCTTTGTGGTGGCTTATTTAGAAAATTAGAAAATAATTTGTATCTGTCAAATCAAATGGCAACAAACAGCCCTCAGAGCTAGAGTCCTGCAGCGGGTTACCATGGGTTACCAGCAAAAACCTGCGGTACCCAGCAGGTTGCCGGTAGAAGTTTTGGGATCAGGTATAGACGCGGGTTGGCAGGTGTCCAGGTTTGCGCGTCATGGGTCTTCTCAATAGCGAGTTTTACTTTTTTTCTGACCACGCCTACTTCCAAATATGTCATTTCTGGTTTAAAATGACAGTGCTTCCTGTTTTACTCCTTTTTTTCTGATCACATCAACTTCCAATAATGTGTCAGCGGGGCCTGCGGCACCCACAGGGTGGTGTAGTAAGGATCAAGGAGGAAGTCCTTTTCCAGTGAGTCCAGGCAAGGTATAATTCAAGGGAAATCCAATAGAGATGTCTAGTCCAGGCAAGGGTTCAAGATGGCAGGCAGCAAGGTTCAAGGTCAGGAAACAGGCAGATGATCAATAACAGGTATAACAGGCAAGCAGGGAGACCCAGGAACACAATATAATATTGAGCTATACTCGGGCATCGAACCTGGGTCTCTGGCGTCCTTTTATGTTTGAATTTGGCACCACAGCGTGTGACGTCACCACGCTGGTGCTCCAGCGCCGGCGTCCTTGCGCCCACGTGTAGTCCTGGGCGCTGCCATCTAGGATCCGCCGCCGCGCCGGGAGGAAGGTAGGAAGCACCGAGTGCCCCACGGGGGGCCACCGGCCGAGGCTTCTGGGACGAGGCTTCTGGGAAAACCAACTATGAAAGACATTCACAAGGCGGGGAGCATGCACATCCGAGTCCTTCTCCCAGGAGCATTCCTCAGGACCAAAGCCCTTCCATTGGATGAGGTACTGGAGAGATCCCCTGGAGAGTCTAGAATCCAGAATCTTCTCGACTTCGTACTCTTGCTGGCCGTCCACGAGGATGGCAGAAGGAGGGGACTGACCAGAGGAGAAGTGATTGGACACTACAGGTTTCAACAAGGAAACATGGAACACGCTGGGAATCCGCATCTCAGGAGGTAGTTGCAGACGGACAGATGGACAGGATTGATCACCTCAGAGATGGAGAAGGGACCCACGAATTTAGGACCCAGCTTAGGAGATGGAACCTTCAGGCGGATATTCCTAAAAGAAAGCCAGACTATCACCAACCTTGTATGGAGGGGAAGGCTTTCTCCTATGATCAGCAAAGGTCTTGTGCACCAGGGAGCTCTTCTCCAAATTAGACTTAGTGGCAGTCCAGATGGCAGACATGTGAGCTGCATGATCCTCAGCAGCGAGAACGTCGGAGAGAAGAAAGTCCTGAGGAAAGGCTAGAGGATGCTGACCGTATACAGACAGGAAAGGAGATCTTCCAGTAGAAGAGTGATTGGCATTGTTGTGAGCGAATTCCGCCCATGGGAGTAGATCTGACCAGTCAAGAGCTTGATTCACTCGATCCGCTGCCCCATTAGTCTGAGGGTGATAGGCAGAGGAGAACTGAAGAGAAACCCCCAGAGACTTACATAGGGAACGCCAAAATCTGGAGACAAACTGGGAACCCCTATCGGAGACAATTTCGGAATATATGCTGTATGAAGAGAAGAGACAGTTCCACAGCAGAGGGGAGTTTCTTTAAGGGAATGAAGTGTGCCATCTTGCTGAAGCGGTCTATTACCACCCAAATGACAGTGTTCCCACAAGAGGGCGGCAACTCCACAATGAAGTCCATACCCAAATGAGTCCATGGACGAGAGGGTACTGGTAGTGGTTGTAGAAGACCGCAGGGTCGAGAGTGGCTGGCCTTAGTGGTGGCACAAACAGTACAAGATGCGACAAAGTCTTTGACATCCTTGCGGATGGTCGGCCACCAAACTAGGCGCCGAAGGAGCTCAAGAGTCTTTTCTGAACCAGGATGACCGGCTTGTTTGGAGCTATGAGTCTGCTGGAGGATGGGAAGGCGTAACTCAGGGGACACAAACGCCATTGCAATGGGGGTATCTGGAGGAGCGGCAGACTGGCAAGACATGATTTGTTCAGTGAATTGGGGTAGTACAGCAGCGATGATCCCGGATGGAGGAATGATAGGATCTTGCTATATAGGAAGGCGGTCCTCTGGGGAGAAACTTCGAGACAAGGCGTCTGCCTTCCGGTTCTTGGTCCCAGGACGATACGTCAGGACAAAATTGAAACGAGAGAAGAAGAGAGACCATCTCGTCTGACGGGGTTTAGTCTCTTGAGGGATTGTATAAACTCTAAGTTCTTATGGTCAGTGTAAATCGTGACCAGATGAAGTGCACCCTCCAAGAGATGACGCCATTCCACGAGGGCGAGTTTGATAGCCAGAAGTTCACGATACCCAATGTCGTATTTCTGCTCGGCTGAGGAAAACTTCTTGGAGAAGTATGCACATGGATGGAGCTTACCATCTGCAGAATGTCTCTGGGAAAGGATAGCACCTGCCCCGACATCAGAAGCGTCAACTTCAATGAAGAAGGGTAGGTGAGGCTCAGGGTGCCGAAGAACTGATAGGAGCAATGTGGGAAGAAAAGCCTTTAATGAATTGGCGGTAATAATTCGCAAAGCCTATGAACCTCTGGATCGCCTTAGTACTCTGGGGGAGTGGCCATTTCTGGATAGCTGATACCTTGGCAGGATCCATCTCGAAGCCCTCAGACGAAATGATGTAGCCAAGGAAGGAGATCTTAGGAACTTCGAAGGTACACTTCTCCAGCTTGGCGAAAAGGGAATTCTCCCTAAGACGAGAAAGAGCCTCTTTGACTTGGGAGCGATGGGTTTCCAAATCTTGAGAGAAGATGAGGATGTCATCCAGATACACAACAACCGACTTCCACAGGAGGTCCCGAAATACATCATTAATGAACTCCTGAAAGACGGCAGGGGCCTTGCAGAGGCTGAAGGGCATCACGAGGTACTCGTAATGCCCATCACGAGTATTGAAAGCTGTCTTCCACTCATCGCCCTTTCCGATCCTGATGAGGTTGTAAGCCCCGCGGAGATCCAACTTGGAGAAAACCTTGGCCCCTTTAAGCTGGTCGAAAAGTTCAGAAATAAGGGGTAAGGGGTATCTGTTCTTGACAGTTATCTTATTGAGACCCCTATAGTCTATACAGGGACGAAGACCACCGAATGACGAATGAAACCTCGCAGGAGATTCTCTGAGCTATACTCCTTCATGGCAGTAGTCTCCACAGGAGACAAAGGGTAAGTCCGCCCACGGGGTGGCATGGTTCCAGGAAGGAGTTCAATGGGGCAGTCATACTGCCGATGCGGGGGTTGGAATTCTGCTGACTTCTTGCAGAAAACATCGGAGTAGTCCCTGTAGACAGAGGGCAAGGAGGATAAGTTTGTTGCAGAAACTGTAACCCGTTGGATGGGCTGAGAAATTAAACAATGTCCTTGGCAATGTAGACTCCAACAGGAGATTTGACCGGAGGACCAGTCAATGGAAGGGTTATGTAGTCGTAACCATGGTAAACCCAGCACGACAGGAGTGGAGGGACAAGGAATGATCAGGAAGGACATCTTCTCCCGATGTAGTACTCCAGTCTGGACAGATAATTCACCAGTAGACAGAGTGATGGTGTCAGTGGAGAGGGGTCTGCCATCAATGGCGAAAACTCGTATGGGAGGAGACATGGAGGATAGAGGAACACCAATCTTTTTAGCAAAAGCCAAGTCCATAAAGTTTCCTGCAGCTCCGGAGTCAAGGAAGGCCGAAACAGGAATTGACTTGGAGGTTAGCAGGATCTGCAAAGGAACACGAAACTGATTAGAGTTTTCAGAGGACTTGGAACAAACACCACTGATAAAAGAAATTCCAGTCTTACTCTGAGTAGGAACATTCTTCAACTTTACAGGACAGGAGACAGCTAAGTGGGATTGCCCACCACAGTAGAGACAAAGTCCAGCCGTACGTCTACGGAGCCTTTCTTGTTCAGAGAGACGAGCCCTTCCAACTTGCATCGGTTCCTCCGGAGGAGAAATAGAAGCTTGAGTAGCTGGAGTATGCAAGAGAGGTCTTTGGAAGCGAGGTGCCAACAAGGGTTGAAATCTTTTACAACGCTCCTTCTCTACTTGATGCTCTCTGAGACGAGTGTCCACCTTAATGGATAGTGCAATCAGATCTTCCAACAGGTCAGGGAACTCCCTGGAGACAAGATCATCTTTAATGCGAATAGACAGACCTTGATAGAATACGGCCTTATAGGCATCGTCATTCCAGGAAGTCTCAGCCATCAAAGTTCTAAAGTCAATAGCATAGTCACTGACACTGTGGTTCCCCTGCTGGAGTTGCAGAAGACGAGAAGGGGCATTAGTGACCCGGCCCGGGGCATCAAACACAGTACGAAATGCTTGAAGAAAAGCCTTGGCATCAAAAGTCAGTGGAGAATTCTTCTCCCAAAGAGATGTTGCCCACTCAAGCGGTTTGCCCACTAAACGAGACATCACATAGCCCACCTTGGAACGTTCATTGGGGAAGTGCGAGGGTTGAAACTCAAACTGGATCTGGCACTGTGTAGCGAAACCTCTGCAAGCCTGTGGGTCCCCACTGAAGAGAGGAGGAGGCGGAATACGAGGCTCACCAGACGAGAAACCTGTGGTAGACGAGACGACCGCAATGGGAAGATTTACAGCAGCTTGGGAAGCAGGAGGCGCTGGAGGCACTCGAGAGAGAAGGGTATCGAGTGCCTGCCCTATGCGGTACTGCTGGGCTTCATATTCCTCCATGCGGGATGCCAGTCCGCGGAGCGCTCGTCCGACATCAGGCGTAGCTTCCTCAGTAGGATCCATGGCCCGAGTATAATGTCAGCGGGGGCCTGCGGCACCCACAGGGGGGTGTAGTAAGGATCAAGGAGGAAGTCCTTTTCCAGTGAGTCCAGGCAAGGTACAATTCAAGGGAAATCCAATAGAGAGGTCTAGTCCAGGCAAGGGTTCAAGATGGCAGGCAGCAAGGTTCAAGGTCAGGAAACAGGCAGATGATCAATAACAGGTATAACAGGCAAGCAGGGAGACCCAGGAACACAATATAATATTGAGCTATACTCGGGCATCGAACCTGGGTCTCCAGCGTCCTTTTATGTTTGAATTTGGCGCCACAGCGCGTGACGTCACCGCGCCGGCGCTGGCGTCCTTGCACCCACGTGTAGTCCTGGGCGCTGCCATCTTGGATCCGCCGCCGCGCCGGGAGGAAGGTAGGGAGCGCCGAGCGCTCATCGTGACATAATGTCACTTCCGGTTTACAATGACAGCACTTCCTGTTTCTTGATGATCAGCGGGTCGCGGATCGGGTTGCGGATAAGGTACTTGCAGTTCAGGTAGCGGGTCCAAGCAGGTAAGTACGCGGGTTGCAGGTCGGGTTTAACAAATTGGTTCCGTGCAGGACTCTACTCTGAGCTGTTAAAGCAATGACCAAAGAGTGCTCCAAATTGATCTTGTTAATAAATGTTAGCGCTAATCTCAAAACTAGAATTTGGGGTCCTTCTGCAGAGTCCTGTTGGGTCAAAGAGGTCTGATTGGCCAGCACTGAGTTGACTCACAGTGGGAGTAGGATTTATGACTTAAAGGAAAACTATACCTCCCAAACAATGTAGGTCTCTATAAAAAGATATTGCACAACAGCTTATATGTAAAACCCTGCTTCATGTTAATAAACCATTTTCATAATAATGTACTTTTTAGTAGTATGTGGCATTGGGTAATCCTAAATAGAAAATTGCCATTTTAAAAAATAAGGGCCGCCCCCTGGGATCTTACAATTCACTGTGCACACAAACACACCAAATAAACTATACTTCTTAGGTTACATGACCCAGTTAACAGACAGAGTTCTGGCTTTTGCTTCCACAATTCTTCCTGTTACAGTTAGAGCTGCAGTATTTCTGGTCAGGTGATCTCTGAGGCAGCACACAGACCATCACGAAATGGTGGTTCAAAGCAAGAGATGTAAAAGGGCAATAATTACTTAAATATATATTCCAGTTTGGTAAGATCCTTTCATATGCCACTCGATATAAACTATCTGTTGCTTAAGTATTCATTTTGCGGGTATAGTTTTCCTTTAAAGTGGCCATACACAATAAGATCCGCTGGTTTGGCCAACCAAGACTCATGATTTTTTCCAACTAAAGTAATGGAATCATCCCTTACAAATGGTGGATCCCTCACTTTACAACTTTCTTATTCATACATATCCACACAAGACACTGCATGGATGGATCAAATGAAAGATATACACTTTCACCTTCTTTTAAATTAACCTTTTTTTTAGTTTTCATGATATTTGCAGATTTGCTCTGCTAATAGCATTAATTTGAAGAACAACAAATAGCCCCTGACTAGCCAGACAGAATGCCAGAAGATTCAAATATGATGTTATTCAGTTCTATTACCCCCTATCACGAGTAAGCTGGATTATGACTGTGAAATATTAAACACTTCAGAAAGAATAAGTGATTATGGAAAAAGGGAAAATTATGCCTATAATTGATATTTATTATTATAATCATAGTTATTATTATTTATAAAAATTGAAATTGGGGGCTCAGAATTATTCTGAAAAAAAATAAATCCAACACCTATGGAGCATAAGGGTGAAAGTCCACCTATTTTCATATATGTAATATATGCTCCTGAATTTTGCTAGGCTCAGAATATTCATCCCACTCTGTATAAACTTTCACACAGTTATATTTGTTACTATTTCTCTTTCCATTTTACTTTCTTTAATACATATTTCCCTATGGACTATGCAGTTGCACCAGCAAAAGTTTAGCCTGGTACAGAAACTTATGCAAACAGTGTTGGACTGGGACACCAGGGGCCCACCCAAAAACCTTAGACCAGGGGCCCACTCTCAGTACTAATATTCTTCATCTCCCCAATCAAATTCTATTATACTAGTTTGTATTCTTTAAAAACTACAATCTATTATTCCATCTATTTAGCCTGTTTATTCTCATAGAATAGGGAATGGCCATGAAATAGGCCAAAAGCAGGGCTGATCCTATCAAATGTGGGGCCCAATTGGGACCATGTTGGTGGGGCCCTAGACAAAGTGTTGCTGGCTAATGACACACCAAGTATTTAGGAAAATAAGGGCCTACAGGCACAAATTAGAAAGGAAAGGGGCAGACAAGGTAAGAGAGTGAGAGGGATGAAATAGGGGCACATAATGGGGGCACACAGGGTAAGAGAGAGGGAGGAAATAGGAGAGTGGACTGGGCCAATTAGTTTGGGGCAGGCTGGGCCGATTCAGCTTGGGAGCAGGCTTGGTTGGATTGGAGGCAGGCAGGGCCTATCAAGGTTGGAGAAAAGCTGGGCCTATGGGGGCAGGCTAGACCTATGGAGTTGGGGGATAGGCTGGCTTATCAGAGTTGAGGGTGGGCTGGACCTATGGATTTGGGGATGGGCTGGACTCTCAAAGTTGGGGGCAGGCCAGGCAGCATCATGTGCTGAGGAAAATATTATCTGTGCTGCCCTGTCGTGCGGGGCCCCCAGAGGTGCGGGGCCCAATTGGTCCAATTGGCCTAAGGCCGGCCCTGGCCAAAAGTTTAGCAGCATGAGGGCCTACTGACAGCTGGGCCCACCAGGAGTTTTCCTGGTACCCCAGTGGGCCAGTCCGACACTGTATACAAACCAATCAGATGCTTGCTATCATTAGTCTATGTTTATCTGGGCTGATGCAAACTTTTCCCCTTATTACGACAGTATATTAGCCTCCAGATGCATAGTGGTGATGAAAAGGGAAAGGAAATGCAGAAAGGCTTGTGCATTCTCAAAAAATCTGGAATATCTAATTCTGGTCTCCAACACCTACACCTAACAGATGCCAGCTATATTATATAATACTTTTCTTTCCCATGGAATAAACGACATGGAAGATGTTCAACTGGAATGCGGCAGCACAAAGAAACCCACATAATCTCTGCTTTTTATGAACCTCTTACAATACAGTACAAGGGCTACAGACCAAAAAAAAATATCCACTCGACCTGCTGATTTGCTTGAAACAAGAGCAGGATAAAGGCCACTCTGATGCCATTTTATCCTCTCACCTCTGATGTTTGCCCTTTTGCACTGATGCTTGTTTCTGTTTATTGGAATATTAGTATTGGAGGCTTAAGCATTCATTTGGATAAACTTAAGCAATACACTTTGAAATGAAATATAAAGATGAAGTGGGCAATGTTTCAAGCTGTCAATATTTATGCCTTCAATTTTCTCCAGCATCAATTTGAGAGCGTAAATTGAAATTAATATACCAGCATATGACTAGATGAATGGCTCCATTGGACAATGCTGTAGTGGGTACCTTCTGGTATCACATTATTAAAATTAGAGATGTTTGGATTAAAAGTGATAAAAGATGCCTAGCTTTGGTCACTATCCCCCTTTTCACATTTAGTACCTCTGCACATGTTATAGCTGATATGAATTTGTCTGTTTTATATTAATAGTGATTAAGGCTCTGAACATATATATTCATTAAGCTGAAGCAGAAATTCCAAAGCAGTGCTCATTAGGAGGCGAAATAAACAAAGACTGCTTGTTTTGCAAAAAACACCCTTGACTTTAATATTATACTTTCCTATGACCTTATTTTAACTAGGGAATTGTCAGCCCATAATCCTGGGCATTGCAAAGGTCAAAAGCAGTTATTGAGAGATCTCTGTACTGTACACAAAATCATCGCTAGGTTAACCCAAGCCATATTAACTGCAAATTTGTAGGTAATAAAAAATATGGTGCTGTGCTGCTCTATTCATAAAATCTTTATGATGCCGTTGTGCTGACTTAGAGAAAAATAAGCCCTATATCAAATACTTCTAGAACCTGAGGTTTATATTTACTAGGAGGCACAAGAAGCAGCCACTGAAATAGGGAACTCCATTATGCTGCAAATATTTACAAGATATATAACAACAGATCCTTTCATTATGTTTTATGTGTGTCATGAATTTAATTATAGATCCAACATAGGGTGGTTCAACTTTAAGATAACTTTTAGCAAGCTATAGAATGGGCAAAACAACTTTTTTAATTGGTCTTCATTATTTTTTTTTAATTATTCTCCTTCTTATTCTGACTCTTTCCAGTTAAAGGCAGTGGCACACAGTGAGATCAGTCGCTCTTGATTTTTTTTCTGCGACAAGTCGCGCGTCTATAGTGAAGCAAAGATTTTGCGCAATTTCAGCTCCCAAGCCATTTTCTATCCTTGATGCCACAGGCTACTTTTCTCCATCCACAAGATCAATAAGTTGATCAGTATCAAAAAAATGCTTCAGAAATGGCATTTTAGTAGAAATTGTGTTTTCTCTGTTGTGATTTCCTCTGCGTGTTTTTATTATGAATGGTGAATGGACGCCAATATGATGGGACAGAACAATTCAAAACCGATGCCCAGGAAATGACATATAACGTCAATGCATGAAATTTACATACAATCGTGGCTACTAATCTCCCAGTGTGTTTTAGTTTGGTAGAACGAGATGCGATTAAAAGTAGCCTCCTATGTTTTGACGCTGGCAATTTATATTATTCTCATTTGGAAGACAAAACAAATGATTAGTCTCCACATTTCTATTTTAAAAATTGCGGGCAACTAATCTCCCCGTGTGCCACTACCCTAACAACCCCATCTTAAAACAAATGCTTTGCAAGGCTATATATTATTGTTATTGCTGTTGCTACTTTTTATTACTCATATTTCTGTTCATGACCTCTCCTATTCATATTGCCGTCTCTTATTCAAAGGAATACATGGTTGCTAGGGTAATTTGAACCATAGCAACCAGAATGCTAAAATTGCAAACTGGAGAGATGCCACCAATAATAAAAAATGAAAATAGTGGCATAATTATAGAGGAGGCAGACTCTATAGTCAGCTTCATCTATAGCAGGGCTGTCCAACTGGCGGCCCGCGGCACCCCTTGTGTGGCCCTCCACATGAAAGTCTGCCTGCTATGTCTGCTTACCATGTGTAAGCTTTAATAGGTATCATTACAGAGAGTAACTGGCACCTGCATTGTTGAAACCTCAAATTCAGACTGTAATCCCCTTTTTTGTTCACACCTGTAATCCCCCCTGTATAGTTCACACTTTATTGTTTATATCCTAAAGCCTGTACTGTTCACACCTGAGACCCAGACTGAAACTGCCACATTGTTCACCTGTTCACACTTTATTTAAAATGCTAAAGGAGCACCAGCACTGTGTCACTGTATGTAGTACATCTTAGAGTGGTCCTGATGGGTTTCCCTGTCTCCTGCTCTGTTTTGCTCTATGCCCCCTGTGTGTGCCATGTCTGCCTGCCCCATGCTCCCTGTGTGCCATAATCTGTCTGCCCTATTCTCCTTGGGTGTGTCATACTCTGCCTTCTCTATGCTCCCTGTGTGTGCCCTGTTCTGCCTATGAAATATAAGCCTGGTATTTGTTCTGGGGGGGTGCTGTGTTATCCACAGGGGAGGAGGAGCATATGAATTTAAGGGTATGTCTTAATATGACTTAACTCTTTTCACATATGAGTGATATCCCTGCAGCAAGCACCAATCATTTGGTTTTTTGGTGTGCTATTAATGTGGACATGGTTCTGTGGTAACATAGGTGTGGTTTAAAGTGGGTGCAGTCTAAAACAGGGAGTGTCTAAAACTGGCTTCCATTATTGGTTCTCCACCATGTAGACCAAGATAATTCTGACCCTCGGTGGCACAGAAGTCGGACAGCACTGCTCTATGCCATTAAAATACCCCCTCAGAGTCGTTCTTCCCTTCCCTGATGCTCTTGCACACAGCGCCGGATTCGCTGGCCGGGTGCCCCTAGGCCGTGCGCTCTGCGTGGTCTTAGCGCCCTCCCACACTACCACACGCTGGTGCCGAAGCACTGGGGAGCACAGACGGCTGGGCGGCATGCTGCCCCCAAAAATGTGCCACCCTAGGCCCGGGCCTATGTGGCCTCGCCACAAATCCGGGCCTGCTTACACACCTTTGTTAGCTTGTGGCGGGGGGGTGTGGCCAGCAGAGCAGGAGATTTCATGCACACTGGGCCATTTCAAATGTTTTCTTTTGAGGGGTGGTCTTGCTTTGCTGCTAAATGAAAACCAATTGCAAATTGTCTTGGAATATAACTCTCAACATCATACAAAAATTAACTCAGAAGTGAACAACCCCTTTAACCAGCGTTTTTAATTCAAGTTTAAGGCATCCATGACATCACAACAATGAGGAATTGAAATGATGTTTGATGTATTAGATGTCACATTTGTAATAGCAATACATTTTTGCTGCCGAGAGGGAGACTTGTAGTGAAAAATGTACAATGTAACATTCATGGTTAATGTTAACAGATTATCAACTTTTTGCAGGTATAGGATCTATTATCTGGAAACCCAGGATCTAGGGATTTCCAGATATGGGGTTTTTCTGTCACTTGGATCACAATTTAAACAGTAAATAAACCCAGTAGGATTGTTTAGTTACCATTGAGGACAAGTTACTGTTTTATTATTACAGAGAAAAAGGAAAATATGATTTTAAAAAATCCTGTTATTTGGAGCTTTCTAGATAAGACCCCAAGAACCTATATCAATGGACAGAATATTTTTCAATGAGAAAAGCTTATCTTACTCGCATAACAACTTAATTGAAAAAAAAACGATAACAGAATTGGGAGAAACATTTGCATGTGATAAACAATAAGATAAAACATTTTCATGAAACTGAATCTGGCCCAATATATAAAATGTCAACTAAAAAACTTGTTTATGATTGTGTTATGTTATTGTAGAGATATTATTTAGAACTGACCTTTTTGCGCTAACTGCTGTAGTACTGAATTCTGTTTAAAAAATGATAGTTACATGTATACTAAAAATAATGCTTTTTGGATTATGCTTGAGAGGCCACAACCCAACAGTGCAATTGTATGTGAGAATATGAGCAAGGCATGCTGCCAACATGCACGACATGAGAGGATAATCTGTAAAGATAGTCAGCCGTCCTTAGTGCCGGGGGATATCACAGGCTGGACATGGATTCACTCTTGCTGTAATTCCCCCGCCTTTGTGACTACATGTAATTGCCTCAAGCCAACAAACTGAGTTCTTGGGATCATCAGCAACATTTTTACAAGAACGTACTACTTCTGTCTGGTGTGAGGTAGCTGCACAATTGGGAAGGTGTAGCACCGTATAATAATGATCTGGTGGCAGCAAATGGAAAAGGTCACTTACAAAAGGCCATTGAAGTCTCTTCCTGATTATTAAGCTTGGGCATTACATTGTTTTTTTAAAGTGTCCTTTTCAGAAAATATTTGTTGACAAAGTTCTAACAGTAGACAACTGTACAGTATACCATAATCATATAGCAATTTTATTTTTATATAGTCTAATATCTTTGCCTTTCAGTGGTGGTAGGAAGATTTTAATTCTCAGTTAGGGTTGCCATCCGGCCGGTATTTTACCGGCCTAGCAGGTAAAACACCTGCAAAGGCAGGTATTACAAATTTACCGGCAATGTAGCTGCCGGTAAATTTGTAATACCCTTAAAAAGACCCCCTCTGCCAGCCCCCAATCCCCTGTAAACTTACCTTGTCCTTGGTTCTTGTCCTGGCCGCGCTGTGGCCCGCCCCTTTTTAGCATAACCCCACCCCCTTTGACGTCACACCACACACCCTTTTTGTATCCGCCCCCACCAGCCGGAACTTTTTTTGGGAAAAGGTGGCAACCCTATTCTCAGTCCGGACCTGACCTCCACCTTATGTTCTTAGGCTTGCAAGTGTGTATGTGTGTAGTGCTGTGTACTCATGTGTATGTGCGCATGCTATATGTAATCATTTTCAAAGAGCTGAATTGCAAAAAATAACATTTCTTTATCTAATAACCATTTACAATTGTTTTTAATCAACATATAAAAATGTAAAAACTTTTTACATGCTCTTCTTTTGCCTGATAGCACAGTGCTCCAAGAATACACCAGTCTTATAACTAAATATCCTCTCCGGTCAGAACCCGATTTGAAAGAATTGCTTTAATGCCTTCTCTGAATAACAGGAGTTATATAACTTTGGTTTTTCCAAACAATCAATCTTTGCTTTGTATTCAACCATTCTAAGTTTATTCATAATATGCGTATTTACTTTTATTCACATGCTGGTGGAGAATAATGAAGAAGATTTAAGGAGGTCGTCACAAATATATTTAATATATAAAATCATATATTCATATAAAAGTTCTCCCCTGGAAAGCCTCATATACAAAGATTTCTTTCTACTCTCCCACTCATGGCCACCACATGTATATTTGTCAGGCTTCCCCAGCAGTGAATATAACTGGATAATTACATTTACAACTGTGCACACAGCTGTATAGGTTGTTCAGATACCACAATGTTTTACTAAATTCAAGATCATTTATGGTTAAATACCAGTTGCTCTTTTGTCCCTTAGTTCTCATTTACAGCCTATCAGCAGGAAGGCATACTGAGTTAAACCAGTCATTTTCTGGGATTTTGCCCAATCAGACAGAGATTTACCTACAGACTTCTTACCCATCCTAGCTGGCATGTCTGGGTTTATTTATTTTATAGCTGAGCAGCTTACAATAGAGGCAAAACATTTTATTGCATTGACAGCTCATAACAGTGAATGATTACAGGAACATGCTGGATGCTCAGAGACCTGTGTGATGTCTGGCTTGGCTGCTAGGGTGAGATAATAGTCTAACCATTTACAGAACATGACTGAGCACTGATTAGCCAACCATTCACCAGGCTGCTATTCACTAAATGTGTCTATGTAATGGACTATACTAACGCTGCTCTAGAACATTAATATCTACTAAAGAAACATATTGCTTCTGCCAGCAGTCACCATCCCACCACTCAGTATTTCTATGGCCCTCACTCTTTGAACCTCTCTATTGAAACTCCTTCCTTTCATTCTTCCTCCCTATTTCTCCTCCTTATACATTCACCGTATTCCTTGCTTTATATAGCTTCTTATTTACACTTTTCCTGCACTCTGATGGAACTATTCCTTTTTTTGTCCACTTCAAAATTAACCCATTTTGTGTTAATTTGCTTTTTTTACATGTGCCGGATTTACATAGCGGGCACCCCTAGGCCAGCTGCCATTCGTCGCCCCCACGAGATCCCTTTTATTTGCACAAATTTTCATCATCTGGACCGGAGCAATGGGGATTGGTGAACAGGAAATTTTAAAAACGATCTACTGCATATCCCCAGTGTTTCTGAACCAGTGTGGGTAGCATGCCACCCACTAAAATTCTGCTGCCCTAAGCCCGGGCCTTGGTGGCCTTTCCACAAATCCGAGCCTGTTCTTTACTTAGCTGAGGGCTGAGGGGACCAGGAAAGTTGGCACCCTATGCTGAGAGAAGCAGAAATGGGCGGTTGGGCACAGGCATATAAATAAGCACAGTGAGGCAATTCAGGCTGGGTTAGGGTTGGAAACACAGAAAGAAATCACCAGTGTTTGGTCTAACCCATGCTGTGGCGTTGACCAGCTGCTAGAAGCAGGGCTGGGTTTGAGTGAGTTAGGGTCGGCATGAGTCAATGGAAATTTCAACCCACATACAGTATCACTAGTGTGCTATATATTTAGGATCTATAGCAGTGGTCTGCACAGATAGACTGCTGTATTCTATAATATTTATTGATATATATCTAATCCTTAAAAAGATGCCATGAAACAGAGATTGTTACAGGGAAAATGGGTATAATGCGAATAAAAGTAACAGGTTGCCGCACCTTCTAACCAAATGTCTTTTCCTAGGGATACCCCCTAACCGAGAGTTAGGAACAACTTGGCATAGATGTGCTGACTACTCCTATATATGACAACCTAATTTGATGCTCAAGAGAAGAGACAAAAAGCGGAGTATATGGCGTCGCACAATCCCAAAGCAACCTTGTACAGACAACTGTGTCTTCCAGCTTAATGTGATCAAATATAGACTTGATTAAATCATTGTGATTCTTGTGATTTTTTAAACATCTCTTCTGTGATAAAATAAATATTAATTAATCAAAGTGAGAATCTTGTCAATTCATGGTGACTGAAAAGTGCAGGTGCTTTATTTGTGAACATAAAGTTGTGCTGGAAACTACAGCTTGGACTCAATAAGGAAACCAGATAAAAAGTAACTTTTATTTAATCACTAAAATTCATGGACTGAAAAGGGAATTAATTGATAAAAACTACTAAAAACAATTAAAAGAAAGGGTGGAAATAGATCAAATATATAAGTAGGAAGGGGTAACAGTGTAATTAATTCATTAGACTGTTCCCATATAGATCTTACATCACCCGTTTCCCTATACTGGCTGAATAGTAGTCAGGGAGTGTATTGAGGACTTAGTTAGCAAAAATGCAATGTTCTCGAGAGAGGATGAATGTGGGGTGAACGTATAACGAGGGTTGTTTTGGGGTACCCCCAAACATTTAACTTGAAAAAGGATTGTGATGGTAAAAAGGGGGTTCAATGTGTAATCCTCAAGCGTAATTCATTTATTCCTTCTGTTCGAAGGGTGAACTGATCAGCCTCTGTACAGTATGGTGTGCACAAAATTAACTACCACTGTGTCCTCTGAGAGGCACCTAATGCATTTGGCCTATTCCCTAGACACTACAGAGGCAACACCTTATACTGACAAATAGGCTGCACATCGCGCACATTGGATCCGAGTCCCCACAGGAAGATTATACCCTCTGTTCTCCCCCCTAGTGATTCTCTGTCCCACTGCGAGCTTTTATCCGATTCCTCCTATTCCCTGTCTTGAAGCCGCTAGACAAGTGGCAAAGCTACAGTGCCTGACACACGTTTCGCCGGTAAGGCTTTTTCAAAGGCAAATGGCGGCGTATTCTCGCAATATTTAACTCCTCACGAGCGCGCCGATTGGTTTCCTGATGTCATGTGTATCTGTAGGGTATAATGTTAACCATATTCTTACTTCTGGGCAGCAGACACATATACACCAGTGGCGTAACTATAGAGGCCCTGCAGTTAAGGGGGACCTGGGTGGCCCAGACCCTGGGGTCTGCTTCCTCTATAGCTGTAAGAAATCCCCCCTCCTCAGGCACAATCTTACCTACACAGCACGAAGGGTCGGGGAGTGGGGGACACAAGCAGGCAGCAGGAGGAGGGAGTGCCAGGTGGTTGCAAGGAGGTCCAGCACTGTTGTTACACCACTGATCTATACCTATTTATACAAGACTGTTACAATTGATTATACTGCTGTTTTTTTTCATCTGTTTAACACACACACAGACACACAGAAAAAAATAAAACCAATGGAAAGGAAAAAAGTAAAGAGCTAAAGCAAAACAGAAAATCCCTATATATACCTGTAGTACACTTGGTCTCTAGAGACCAGATTATGAAATGACAATAGTCTACACTAAAAGCAGGAAAGCAGGATTATACACTGAGATCCCATTACATTACAGTACAGCTGACTATAAGTGTGGCTCAGTATCAAAGGATGATCTTTGATAACCCCCAGCTGATTTTCTGTGACCTGTAGCTGATTTTACATGACCCTATGGTGATTTTGTGCACTCTGTGCCTATGACTGATGATGACCAGAAGCTGATTCCATTTATTGGATGTGATATACAGCTGGATCTATAGCAGCAGATTGCAGTGAAAGCCACAGACAGCCCAAGGTGATTTAAAGTGGCACTATGCTGATTTATTATGACCTGTGGCTTATTTTTATGTGACCATTGGCTGATTTCTTGTAAATTTTATGTATGAAGTCACATAAATTTATAGCATAATGCCTTTTCTATAGAGAACATTTCAAAATGATTTATTTACTGTGTTCTATTATTTATATATTATGTTGTTGTTGTATATCAGTTTATAGATTAGACTAAATTGTAACAATCCCAACTCTGTTTGATTAAGAGACAGAATTGGAGTAGCTGCATCAGAAAATGTGCAATTAGAGATCTTGAGATGCAGAGTGACTGATACCTTTAAAGCAGAACTGTCACCTACACATAACAATCTTTAAAATGAAAGTCCTTTGCAAATTAAACCTAGAACCCAAATCCTTTTTATAAATAAATCCCAAACACCTGTTAAAAAGGTGTTTAAATATCTGAGCTGTCATAGAGCATAGAGGTGGGGCAATCAAATACTTTCACTTTCCATTCAGCAATTCCTAGATGGAATTATTTCTTAAGGTGACAGGCCGCCTTTAAGATATACTTACTGCTTCAGTTGCAGAACTACTCACTTCACTTCAGGAGCCTCAGTCTATGACTAAGGATATCCCAGGAAAATTATCAAACACACGAACTTTGGGTATCTAGGGTGCCTCAATACAACAGGAAAGACAGATAGATCGATGATAGATTTTTTTATACGTAATAATATATAGTAACATAGTAGTAAGTTGGGTTGAAAAAAGACACACGCCCATCAAGTTCAAACCTGCCTAACAGCTAGTAGATCCAGAGGAAGGCAAAAAAAATATTTGAAGTCTCTCCAATTTGCCTCAGAGGGGGAAAAATTCCTTCCTGACTCCAAAATGACAATCAGACTAGTCCCTGGATCAACTTGTACTATGAGCTATCTTCCATAACCCTGTATTCCCTCACTTGCTAAAAAAACATCCAACCCCTTCTTAAAGAGATACTGACACCAGATATTAAACCTTTTTTTTTACATCTATCATAATATTGTCTTTGCATGGTATCTAGAATTTTGCCATAAAAGGATTTACAGATGCTTTTACATTACCCATCTGATCCCCATGTTCCTCTCTGAGGGGGCTGCCATATTTCGCCTTCAGCAGTCTGTTAGCATTAGAAACTCTAATGACAGGTTGAGAAGGGACAGTCAGGTTGTCAGGCTAACAGTGATAGTACATAATTAAAGAGATACTGATATAATGCTATTTATAATTTTGCCATAAAAGTATCTGCCTGATGCTATTACATTACCTTTCTTACCCCCTTTTTACCCTATGAGGGGCTGCCATATTTGAGCTTCAGTAGTCCGTTAGCATTAGAAACTATAACTGACAAGTTGAGAAGGGACAGTCAGGTTGGCAAAACAGTCAGGTTTAGGAACTTCTTAGTAGTAACAATTACTTACAAAAGCAGCCCTGTGAGTGAAAAACGATCAACATGACCTATAGGTCACATTTCTTTTTTTTTCTTTTTTTTTTTAACAAATGTTTTTATTTATTTTCACAAAATAAACAAACACAATTAAAATAAAACAAACAAGTAATCTGTTGGAGATTTGGAGGAGGTCACATTTCTTGTACATTAATATTTTGAATAACAATTTAGTGTCAGTATCACTTTAAAGCTCTCTAATGTATCAGCCCGTACAACTGATTCAGGGAGAGAATTCCACATCTTCACTGCTCTCACTGCAAAAAAAACTTTTCTAATTGGAATGGGTGACCTCATATCAGCTGGAAGGATTTACTGGTAAATAAAGCATTAGAGAGATTATTATATGATCCCCTTATATATTTAGATAGTTATCATATCAACGCATAACGTCTCCAGCGTGAACAACTCCAACTTGGCCAGTTGATCCTCATAGTTAAGATTCCATACCTTTACCAGCTTAGTTGCCCTTCTCTGCACCTTCTCTAATTCAATAATGTCGCTGGAGACCAAAACTGTACAGCATATTCTAGATGGGGGCCCTCGAATCGATGCTGCTTTTAATACAGCGCAAGCCCTTATTTGTCTTTGATGCTGCTGACTGGCATTGCTTGCTACAGCCAAGTTTATTATCTATAAGGACTCCAAGGTCCTTTCACATTATGGATGTGTCTAGTGCAGTCCCATTAAGGGTATAAGTGGCTTGTGCATGGCTTTCCAATTATCAACATTGAATCTCATTTGCCACTTATCTCCCCAGATTGCCAGTTTGTCAAGATCATGTTGCAAGGATGCCACATCCTGGATGGAATTAATTGGGCTGGATAGTTTTGTGTCATCTGCAAACACTGATACATTACTTACAATGCCCTTCAAAAAGTCATTAATGAAGAAGTTAAATAAAAGTGGACCCAATACCGAGCCCTGGGGGACCCCACTAAGAACTTTACTCCAAGTAGAGAATGTCCCATTAACAACCACCCTCTGTACCCGATCCTGTAGCCAGTTTCCTATCCATGTGCAAACGACTTCATTAAGCCCAACAGACCTTAGTTTAGAAAGCAGTCGTTTGTGGGGCACAGTATCAAACGCTTTGGCAAAATCCAAATAGATCACATGTCCTGCCCCCCCCCCACTGTCCAGCATTTTACTTACCTCATCATAAAAAGCAATCAAATTTGTCTAACATGACCTATCCTTCATAAAGCCATGCTGATTGCTGCCGTTCACTAGGACAAATAATAATCTCACACATGCCATGAGTCACTGACAGATTTAAAGGAGAACAAAAGCTTAACTAAAGAAGTTGGCTAGAAATGCTGTACATTATGTTTGGGGCTTCTATACCAGCCCGAGGCAATCACAGCCATTGCAGTAAAGATCTGTGTCTCTAAAGATGCCCCAGTAGCTCCCCATCTTCTTTTCTGCTGATTCACTACACATGTTCTGTGCTGCTGTCACTTACTGATCTTAGGTACTGATTCAAAATATACAGTACACATAGAAATAAATATAAATGACACAATATAAGGCTGATTAGTAATTAATACAGATAATTACTACATGGCAGCACAGAAACCAATGCAACTAGCATAAGCATTTAATAATCAGCCTTGTAGCATAAGCTTATATTACAGGCCAACCTCATTTTCTCCTTTAGTATTTGTGACAACCCCTAAGCTTATCATTAGCTGCTCAGAGCCCACTGAGCATGTGAGTGTCACAGACACTTTCCAAGATGGTGACCCCCCTGTGACAAGTCCTGGATCGTTGCTGCTATTGACAAGCTGAAACTTTAGGCTGGTGCAATAAGTTCAATGTAGATGGTATTTTAGCCACATTCATTTTTAGGGTTTAGTTCTCCTTTAAGTTGCTCTAGCTGGCCTATTAAAGCATAAGTTATCAATTTGCAATGGCTAACTGAAAAATAGCATGGTGTTGTTTTCGCAGTAGGAAAAAAGTTAGGTTGAGGAAACACATTGATAAACTGGTTATACTGTATATTATATAAATGATCAAATAATAAAACTTAAACCATGTTTCTGAAAATGATTTAACAATGGTGTAGGTGCAGGATTATCAAAAGTTCCCCTTTGGGCTTCTGTCACACTGAGTAAAACTGTCCCAGCCCAGGGTTCTTTTCAGCGAGCAACACCGAGCAATCCTCTTCTTCTGCTTCTTCTTTCTTTAAAATTCTGGGTCTGACACATTTGCAGTAGAGTGAAAAAGATGATTTTTTTGGTTAACGTTTCACTTTTCACTCTACTGTACATGCACACCCATGACAAGAAAGAAGCAGGATGAGGGTCGCTCCATTGTTTTCACTGAAGAATTCCAGGCTGAGGCAGTTTTATGGTGTTTGGAGCACAGGCCCAGGGTATTAGATAAGTGAATAAAATCACTGGAAGTTCCCAACAGTTGGCACCCCCCCTCACTGATTGTTGCCTTTCTTTTTCCTTCAATGGTACCACCCAGCCCTTGTGCACACAGGGCAGAAAATGCACATTGATGGAAAGGAGAAATTAGCCTAGTGGTTGTGATCAGTCTTTGATGCAGAATTTCATGCTAGAGCCCCTGATTCAATCCCCTGTGCTATTTAATCTCTGATGTCCCAGCATCATGGGATGCACCAATCATGGCCGTCTTCACCCTGTTAAGATTTAAGTCCTACAATAAAAGGGCAATATAAATAATTCCCCTTCCCTTAGTTTTTATAGGGAATGCCCCTTATGGATGTAGCCAAATGCTATCAAATGGTTGACTGGCATCCTGAGAAATGCTAAATTACCAGTCACCTCTGACATCTGTAAGCCAGCAAGGGAGAAAGGCAGCATATAGAAACAATAAAATGAACTCAGACTAACCAAGATGTCAACTTCAGTGGTTCAGTGGTTAGCACATCCCAGGCCTTGCAGCAATAGTAGGGATTGTCGTGGTAATTTACTTTCACCATGGTAACATGTACTGCAACATTATATACATACAGTATACACCATGCATGGTTATATAGTATGATGATGACAATGTTGGCAGATTTCCATCTGATTTTATATTTTACCCTATTATAATTTTACTTTCCATTTTTTGTAATTATTATTCAGTAGTTGTTTGAATATTCCTTTTGTGCGATTGTAATTCAGTGTGTGTCTGCGCGTGTGTGTGTGATTGTTATTCAGTCTGTGTGTGTGTCTGTGTATATATTGTGTGTGATTGCTATTCTGAATGGCTCTTAAACTTAATACATAATTAATTGCTGAAGTATACAGAAAGGCAAAGCTCCTTTTAATATTAATCTATCCTTTAAATTTTAAATGCCCCCTTTTTCCACATCTATGCCTCTTCGAGTCCATCAGACCTAAGGACCATAGCGGTGATCAATGCCATTGTAACATGCAGTCTCGCAGCTTTGCTACCTCTTGGGCTGACCCCTTCTCATACTTAGGTCACAGCAGCTCACAAAGGTAAGGTGGATGCCACAGGAGAGGATTCACTTTTCAGGGAGGTGGGGAGAGCAGCCTGCCTACCCTGAGTATGGAATACATGAAGAGGAAAGAGGGTGCGAGAGCAGAAGGGGAGAGAGAGGTAGAAACTAATTAGGCAACATTTTCCTTTGCCTCATTTGGCTGCGCATATATAACAGGGAAGGAGGAGGGGGCAGCTGATCCTCACTCACCCTGAGATCAGAAACAGAAAAGAACAAGAAAACTGTGAAGAAAAAACTAAAATTGAAAAGCTGGGGATGTAGAAGACGTCATAAAGTATAAGAAGCCTGAAATGATGGATAGAACCAGTAGAAGTCAAAAAGGGAAATACATAGGTGGAATGAAAGATGTAGAGATTAGTAATTAGCAAATCTGTTTCATTTCGCTTTGCTGTAAAATTGTTGAATCTGTAGAAAAATAAACATTTTTGGCCATTTTTTTCACTCAGGTTATTTTTATGTGACATTCTCTTTTTAACCCAAATGTGCCCATGATTTCATGAGAAAATAGACTTCTGGTGAATTTCACCACAAATCCATACATAATGAAAAGATTCACTCATCAGCAGTAGCTATAGATATCACATGTTAATCCAAGAGTGGCATAGGGTGCCACGTCTTTATGTCCACCATGTTCTGACATCAGCTACAGGTAAGTTATTTTGGATTTAAGTATTTGTGTGGATCATGCCCATGCCAGTTCCCTTCCACAGTATGTTTTCAGGCTTCACCAAAACTCACAGGAACAAGATCCATCGTAGCCTTCCCTGAAAAATTCTGCCTCCCACATGGGGCCGGTTTGTCATACTGTGTATAAAATGGCGATCAATTACACTACGCATCACCAGGTATCGCTGCATAAATGTATACAGAAAACAGGGTCACAAGAGTAGACCGAAGAAGCACATGAGTATGAAGCCAAGTGACTGCTGACATATATCCTAAAAATATTTGTGGTTATAGTGTATATTAATATACATAATAAACCTTTTGTCTACAACAGTTTTTTTTTAAACAGTAAGATTTTTTTCATGGTAGAAATTCACTACTGTATATAATATTTGTTGTTGAGCCTGTGTGAGCTGTAAAATTAGAGTAAAAACGAGAGAGAGAGATGAGTTGAGCAGTGCTAGAGTTCTGCATGCTGACCCCTGCACTCACTGGAGTTTATAAGTATGAACAGAACAGTTCTTCAGCAAAACTGGGCCACTTCTATGACCTTTCCTTTTGTCTGTTGAAACAAAAGTTCTATTTTTGCCTTCTGTTTCGATGCCTCATTCTTGTAGTCAACCACAATAATCTTCACTTCACCCGAGCACAAGGAAAATAAATTGCCAAAGGCCTTGGGTTAAGTGATGCCAAATTCTAATCAAATAAAGAGGCAAGAGGCCGAGCCAAGTGACTTGTTTAACAGAGGAAAAGTGCCCAGTCACAGTCTTTTCAGAGGATTGCACTACAAGGTCTGACTGGGACGGCCGAGAAAAAACCATTGGACCCCGGCCCTCGTGGGCGCCACTGACCCAGACCTGATCCCCACAGCCCATTGATCAATTGGGTGATTGCTGAAGGAGGTTGCAGCAGGGGGGACAGCAGGGTGCCTGGGGGGGGAGAAGCAGGCCCAGGATATGGCAACTCCAGTGAGCCACCTGAAAAGTCTTACCCTACAGACGAAAAAAAAGATATTGATATGGGGAGCAAGGAGTGGGTGTGGCCCCCCTAGGATTGCAAAAGAGGCTTTCAGTGACTGCCCTCACTGTTTGAGAACAATTTAGGGGGTTATTTATCAAAGTCCAATTTTATCTCAACATTTTCTGCTGCAAACTCCGATCATATCCGCTCAGGTTTTTTACGCTTATTTATTATAACATTTTCCCTAAAATTTGCTTTGCGGGGAAAAAAAAAACGATTTTCACGAGTTTTTCGGATTTGTCAGCCGAAAACCCAGATTTCTAAAGCTTTTTTGCCCAAAAACTTTGCGGTATTGCACAGAACCCAGCGCACATCAAAAAATCATTGGGACTTCTCACATTGACTTATATGCAACCTCGAAAGGTCTGAGATGCCGGATTTTCTCATTTGGAATTTTCCGTCCTTAGCATTTAATAAATTCTGAAAAATCTGTGACTTTTTAAAAGTCGGATTTTACAAAAAAAAAAAAATCACAAATTTTTAGTTTAGTAAATAACCCCCTTAGAATATTTTGTGTGACATGAAGGATTCCCAAGGAGGCATTAGTACAGGAAATGTGTACATTAATAGGATGACAGTGATGATATGAGACAGGTTAAGCCTTGTAGGCTGAAAATTGTTTTTTTTTTTGGGATGCATGCTTTGAACAGATAAAGCCTCAAGCTTGCTATTATTAAATATCAAAACATGCTCATAAATAATAATAAATCTTTAAATATGTAAAGAAATAGTTGCTTGCAGAACTAAATAAAATAAGAAATGAAGACCAACTGAAAAGTAGCTAGGAATTGGCTATTCTAGAACATACTAAAAGTTAACTTAAAGGTGAACTACCCCTTTTATTAATTAGCTGTAGACACAAATGGCCCTATTTATGTATCTCATTTATAAGGAAGCTTTTTTTATAGCCCATTTTGGTCTGCACAGTAGCTATAAAATGTATCAGAACTCTCATACAATTACTAAACATCCAACAAGCACATTTTTCAGGATTTTTGCATTCGGAGTTTGTAAATAACACCCTTAGAATATTTTGTGTGACATGAAGGATTCCCGAGGAGGCATTAGTACAGGAAATGTATACATTAATAGGATGACAGTGATGATATGAGATAGGTTAAGCCTTGTAGGCTGAAAATTATATTTTTTTGGGATGCATGCTTTGAACAGATAAAGCTTTAAGCTTGCTATTAATAAATATCAGAACATGCTCATAAATAATAATACATCTTAAAATATGTAAAGAAATAGTTGCTTGCAGAAATAATGTCTGAGCAAATACATAGTAGCACAATACTAAACAAGTGCCTGGCTCGCCAAACAGGGAAATGACCAATTTTCTTATACTCAAAGAATTTATTACTTAACTATTTTTAATCAAATATGGTAGTCTAAGGATTTACCTCTATTCGTTCGTTCGAACGATTGCAGGAAAAATTGTTCGATCGAACCATTAAATCCTTAGAAGGATTTTAATCCATCGACCGAACGATTTTCCTTCTATCAGAAATTTGTTAGAAAGCCTATGGGGACCTTCCCCATAGGCTAACATTGCTGCTCGGTAGGTTTTAGGTGGTGAAGTAGGGGGTCGAAGTTTTTTTAAAGAGATAGTACTTCGAATGGTCGAATAGTCAAGCGATTTTTAGTTCGAAACGTTCGATTCGAAGTTGAAGTCGTAGTCGAAGTAGCCAATTCGATGGTCGAATTAGCCAAAAAAAACATTCGAAATTCAAAGTATTTTTTATTCTATTCCTTGACTCGAGCTACGTAAATGTGCCCCTAATAGTCTGTATCAAGCTATGTCTATAAGGAGGAAGAGCAAATTAGATTCAGGGATTCATATACACCTTTGATCCCAACATCAGAAGACAAACCATATCTATTAAGATTCATTAGGTTTACTGTATATAATCTACTCAATGTTGGCATTAATGCAATATTAGAGTTGCTGAATATAATCTCCTCTCCAACAGTTAGTTAAAGGATGAAGAAAACTGTGGAAGAGTGTTCCTGGTAATCTATCTATCTATCTATCTATCTATCTATCTATCTATCTATCTATCTATCTATCTATCTATCTATCTATCTATCATTTCTCTTGTAATGCCACAATCCACAAGTCACTGGACAAGAACAGACCCAAAACTCTTTCAGACCATGGAGGAGAAAAATGAATGTTTGTGCAGCAGCTATTCACGCAGGACAAGAAGAAGGCCATCACAGCTGACAGATTTTCTGAAAAGACTGTCATAATTTTCTTGCAACTTCAAAGCTACTATCTAGCAAAGTGATCACAAATGCCAAAGGTTCTATCAGTGTTCTGCCAGACATGTAGTTAGTGTCAATATAGATCTGAGTTAGGCCTTGTTAGGGGTATCAAAACGCTGTTTAAAACAACAATACTTCATATAGCCAATAGAGATTTTGACTTCATTAAACAGTCCATGTGTATGCTGAATTGTACTCAATGTGCGATTCAAGTGAGAGGTTGGTGTATTTATGCAAAGAAGCCAATAGAAGGTAGAGTCTCAGCCATCCATGAATGACAGCTACACTGCAGACTGAGCCAATGTCATTACCTGCCACCAAAAAAGGGCAAGCAGCCATGGGATCACTAGGTTTCCTGCATAGCAAATTCATTTTAGTGTGTTGTAGAGAGAGTTATTCAGAGACAATTTGATTTAGTATGTTTTTTATTATTGGTAGGTTTTTTAATTATTGAGTTTTTTGTTCAGCAGTTCTCCAGTATGAAATTTAAGCAGCTGTCTGGTTGCTAGGGTCCAAATTACTCCATCAACCAGGCAGTGGTTTGAATTGAAAACTGGAATGTGAACAGGAAAGACAATTAATAAAAAGTAACAATGCATTGTGTGCTCAAAAAGCAATCGTTTTTTGGCTGCGGGGGGTCAGAGAAGAGTCAAAGGAGGAAGGCAAATAATTAAAAAACTATATAAAATAAGAAATGAAGACCAACTGAAAAGTTGCTAGGAATTGGCTATTCTAGAATATACTAAAATTTTACTTAAAGGTGAACTACCCCTTTTATCAATTAGCTGGAGACACAAATGGTCCTATTTATGTATCTCATTTATAAGGAGGCTTTTTTATAGCCCATTTTGGTCAGCACAGTAACTATAAAATGTATCAGAACTCTCATACAATTACTAAGCATCCAACAAGCATTTCCTTGGCAGTGATATATAGTTTTATCTTGCTAGAAACAAGATGCTGCAGATTGATATGTATCAGAGCTACCACCTTGGCCATTTCATTTAAACACCTTCTATCATCAGGTGGCCCTGTTAACTAAAGCCCTTCCGCAATCATATCAGGACAGGCTTAGCAACATAAACGTCCACTTATGATTATGAATGGAGGCATGCATGCAGTGATTGCCGCTCAATGGCATTTAATATAAAAACATACACCGCAAGGTCACAGCCCCCCAACTCCAGGCAGCCAGTTAATAAAACAACAATTTTAGGAAAACAATTGTAGCAAAACGACAGCTCAATAATAGTGACATATGAGCAGGAGAGGGGAGGGAGAAAGTGGTTTGTGTGGGAATAAGCTTCAAGGGTCTGTCTCGCTCCCCTTCTTTCACACCTTCATATTCCAGTCCCCTTTAAAATCTCTCTCTTAACACTTTCACTACCGTTGGAGCCATGTTCTTATTCCATCTCACTCAATAGCATTTCCTGTTTAATGGTGGTCGGCAGGTTGCGGGCCTGATCGGGATCCACTCAAGGTAAATATGTGGATTGTGGTTCGATCGTGAGCTGCGGGTTCAGGTCAGGGGTCGGGTCCAGGTCCATTCAGGTCTCAAAAATTGGTTCCACACAGGACTCTCTCATAGAGGGTAATGTAATGATACATGCAAAATGTGCTACAGCTCTAGTAACCCATGGCAACTTACAACATACTGATCTACTATTTAAAAGCAAATAGCTCAATGACAAAACCAAAGTACAGTTTGCATCTTGTCCTATAGGACCAGCATTGAGTGGAACACAGCACAGGTATGGCAACTGTTTTACAGAATACTCAAGACCTGGGTTTTTTCCCCAATAACGGATCTTTCCTTAGTTTGTATCTTCACACCTTAAGTCTAAGCTGGGATCAAGTACAGGATACTGTCTTATTATCACAGAGAAAATATTTTTTTTATAAAATTTAGGATTATTTGATGATAAGTCTATGGGAAACAGCCTTCCGTACTTCAGAGCTTTCTGGATAATAGGTTTCTGGATAACATATCCCATACCTGTATTGTTTTTATTTGGAGGGGATGAACTTGATGGACTTTGTCTTTTTTCAACCCGATTTAACTATGTAACTATGAATGTTGAGATGGAGATGGTTCGCTGAAACCATGCCAAAGCTAAGAAGTAGGATGGCATGGGACACAAAAAGCTATGATGCCTAGTAATTACCAGCTGCCTATAGGTGTTAACTATATGGTTACTTTGTGTTTAAAGAGCTTCAATCACCAATTGCACAGACACAAGTGCTCAGGGCATGGGTTGTTTGGGGCACAATCACATGTGCCCAAGCATTACTACAGGAGCCCTATATACTGCAAAACACCATTATAGGTTTTCAGCTAAACTATCATTCCCAGCCCAGCTGCAGGTTGAATACTGGTGATTGGTATTAATTTACCACATCAGATTTGCGCAATTATTCTGTTATCTAACTAAGGGCTCTTACAGACGAGCGTTTTTAGCACCGAAAGCATGCTGGGATGCAGCATGTTGCATTTTTCCTGCGTTTGGCGATTACATGTGTCTGTGTGAGTACAGCCCCATTGAAAAGAATTCAGTGCGTCTACTCCTGTCCCTGTGGCTGAACGCATGAAACCGGAACGCAGGGGAGCACAGCTAAAAACGCTCATCTGTAAGAGCCCTTAAGGTTGTTTTATTTAATTAAAGAATAGCGAGGCGGGCAGGGTTTCTATACTTAGAGCGTAGTGTAATAAAGGCCACTAGTCACTAAGGTCCAAATTGATATGCAACTGGAAAATCACATGAGAATTTGTCAGCTTTAGGGCTCTTACTGACGAGCGGTTGAAGCTGCGCTCCCCTGCGTTCCGTTTTTCAGCGCAGGAATAGACGCATTTAGCTTTTTTCAATGGGGCTGTACTCACACAGGTGCTTGTAGGTGCCGAATGCAGGTTGAGACGCAACATGCTGCATTTTTCCTGCATTCGGCGCCTACACGCACCTGTGTGAGTACAGCTCCATTGAAAAAAGCTAAATGCGTCTATTCCTGCGCTCCCCTGAGACTGAACGCTGAAAAACGGAACGCAGGGGAGCGCAGCTTCAACCGCTCATCAGTAAGAGCCCTTACTTGCATAGATAAAAATCTCATCATTTAACAGAAGGAATATGAAGTGCAGCAATTTGCATGGTGCGCTGACAATACGCCGTCAAATGAATGCACTCCCATTGATCTAATGGGTATTTTCTAAAGGTCACTTATGGAATATGCCATGGGGGTGCAAAAATTTAGGCTTGGGACATTTAACTAGGTCGAGACTATAGCGATAGTGATTCAAAATAAATCTATACATGACAATTTGTAAGCCAAAATTACAATTTTTTTCTATACATGCCAGGCCCTGGGGCCTAACAAGCAAGTGGCACATAACTGCATATACAACAATGAATAGGACTGTTAGCTGTTGCAAAACTGCAACTCCCATCAGTCTCTGTCGCTGAGCTGAAGTTTAGCTGATGCTTTGAAAATTGTATGTCCTTAGCATAAAAACTAATTACTGTAATTTAATCCTTATGCCAATATTTTACCACTTTTTTGTTTATTTATGACTTGGTAAGATGTCTGAGTGACAGACCATAGCAGCTACACAAGAGCTTTGGGAACAGAGCTGTCAGTCACAGCATTGCTCTGAAAGCCACGCCTACAGACTAATAAACAGAATGATGAATGACTGACATATGTGGATCCCAAGAGGTTCTAAGGCAGACACAGGCTTTTCTGCACTGACCCTTTTGGTAAACAAAGGCTTTTGCTTGTTGATCCTAATCCTTTTTCCCAGTTATTTCCAGTTACACAATGCTACTCACCAGTTGCTCTTTTTTTAATAAAACGAGGTGAGGGCAAGTACTATAAAACTAAATAGTCCATTTTCATAGACCCCAAATGCAACAGCAATAAAGGTGTGCAAATTCTTAGCATTCATTATAAAATAGTCTAGCTGTACTTTGCAACTAGCATTGGACTGGAAATCTAGCACCAGGGTCAGACACCTGCACTGGGCACAATGCAGCCCTATCTTTACTCCCTTCCATAGAACAGACAGTAAGTTACAGGACAGTTTGGCTTTGGAATGGGTGGAGGCTCATGGGGGGGGGGGATGCAGGACTCTGCAAATTGTTTTTGATGTAACTCAGAATTAGAGTGCTCTTAACCATGCAGGTAAAATAGTCAACCATTGTGATAATAGGTGCTCACTGGTAGGTCCTAAGACTGAAACTGGAGACAAATTGAAGAATTAGCGGCACACTAATCGCAGAATAGTGAAATTTTTTTATTTAGCCCTCCAACATGTAAGGCAGCCAATGTTTTGGACCTCACAGTAAAAAACGGGTAGTGAAAAACAAGCAGAGCTCATCCTTTCTGTAGTGTAGCGTGTTGGCTGCAGCTCCCGCGATAGTCCGGCAACTCCAAGCCGGAACCTTCAACAATCTCAGTGTATCGCCTTTCAGCGCTGGCCTAATCACCCCTCAGAATTTGCTACAAATTTCTTTAAAAAAAACGTCTTTTATTCAGCTCAATAAGTGATTACATTGGCAGTGGGAAAGTGGTACAAACAAACGCGTTTCGTGCCCTTCCTATTGGCACTTCATCTGATGTCCCCACTGCAAATTGTTTTTGAAGCTACTGTGGCAGTAATTTAGGCATAGAGCATGACGCAAAGTGCAAAAAACATGATGGATTGTATACATTTTTTTTCAGTTTGCATACTACCCTGCACTTAATGACTTAAAACTAATTTGACCAATAAATTAAAAGACTATGTTGACCCCTCTCATTATGCGTGGTCGTGAGGGATTGCTGCAGCAGGGGAAATAAGGGTCTGAACTAGGGGAAGGTGGCAGAATAGGTATGTGCCTGGGGACCCTCCACCTTTGTGCCCTAGACACATGCCTCTTCTGCCTACCCCTAGTTCCGGCCCTGAGTTAAAGTGATGCAATAACTCCCACACCATCATTGTGACAGTGATCCCCAACCAGTGGCTCCTGAGCAATATATTGTTCCCAATGGCCTCAAAGCAGGTGCTTATTTTTGAATTCCAGACTAATGGTGGCCATAGACACACAGATCCGATCGTACGAATCGAGGATTCGTACGATTTTCGGATCGTGTGTGGCATGTGCCGACTTCTTTCGTCCGGCGGAGATCGGTCGTTTGGTCGATCGGTCAGGTTTGATTTTGACCCGACCGATCCCGCCGGAGCTCATGGTACATCGTAATCTGATCGTTCGGCCGTACGGCCGAACAATCAGATTACCTCCGATATAGCCATGCCTGTTAATGGCATATCGGGGAAAGATCCGCTCGTTTGGCAACATCGCCAAACGAGCGGATCTTTGCATCTATGGCCACCTTAAGAGGCGAGTTTTGGTTGCATAAAAAAGGAAGGTGTACTACCAAACAGAGCCTTCTGAAGAATGTCAGTCCACATAGGGACTACTAATAGTCAATCGCAGCCCTTATTTGGCATCCACAGGGATTTTTTTAATGCTTCTTTCTCTTTTACATTTAAATGTGGCTCACTTGTAAAAAAAAGGTTGGGGACCCCCGGCCTAATGAATCCACGATGGGCTAAAATGTTCTTATTATCCGTTTTAAAATGCTGGAAGGTATTGCACATAGCAGAACTGTCCAATCCATAGCCTATAGCTATTGTTGCACTGCATCTTCCATCAGCCCCATAGCCAAGGGCTTTATTGCAGTAATAGCTAGAGAGTGCGTGGATATTTTATAAATAAGGGGCACATACAGGGTTCTTGCCATGTGTCCCATCATCACCAACTCAGGACAGCCTGATACAGGTCATAATTTATACCATACTGCATATCTACATTGTACATTTTTATATATATTAATATAATGTCTAGAGTACATTGCAATGAATATCTAATGTGTCAGTTATTTGCATACATTGTATCTTAAGTCAGTCAGGGGGTTCCTTCCAGCTGCAGCCTTGATCTTCATCAACTGCAGGGGCCTGATTATCATTTAGCAGTAATGTGATGAGAGGAGGCCCCAGGCCATATTCTGATGCTTCTGATATGCCTTCAGTAGCTCTCAGTATTGTCCTTGGTTATAGCATTAACATTTCATTGGTCTTATCATCGCCCTATTATAATTCTTCTTTTTCAAGAATACCAGACTACATCTAATATTAAACTGGTATATATCAGTAGCCAAAGATATTGGCACCATTCCACTCTGCTATTCCATTTAGAACTAACATGTCCTTGTAGGTCTCAGAAAACAATGGCACTGCCAAAATTATTGGCACCCTAAACTTAATTTTTGGTAGCACTAGCACCTCCTTTTCAATAATAACTTCCAAGTGTTTCATAGCATGCATCATTCTACAGCTCTCTACTAACCTTTAATACCCAGTGGTAATCGATAGGGGTTCAAGCTTTCCAGGGCCCAATGGCATAAGAGGAGGCAGCACAACAAGTAAGCTGGGGTGGATTGAGTGCAGGCCTGGGGCAAATGCTGGGAAGGATCAAGAACTTTTATGGAAGGTAGCCCAAACCTGTTTGGGCCACTCTTTTGGTTGGGATTTTGTGGATTCATTGACCTCTTCTGTGTTTTTGTATGCTTTGGGCCATTATTATGGACCCATAATGACTAAGAACAAGCCTTCTCATATTGGGTTCATTATTGCTCTCCAAAATCCCTTGATAATCTCTTGATTTCAAGTCATGCACTGACTGAAGGCTCCCAGTTCCAGGGTCAGCAAAGCAACCCACAACATTGGCAAACCTCCTCCATGTTAAACTGTAGACTTGGCGTTCTTTTTAATAAGGCTTAATTTTTAAAATCCTGTTAACAAAAAAAGATTTTGTGCTTTTCCAAAATCTTCTAATTTTGTCTCATTTGTCCACAGAACATTCTGTCCAGAATGTTGTTCAGATGTGTTTTGATGAAATCCAGTTGGGCTTTCTTATGTTTCTTTGTCAGCAGTGGGATCTTTCTGGGTGTTCTACCATAGTGCCCCCCTTTATTGAATGGGTGATGGATGGTACGAGTACCTGATGTTTGAAGGTCAGCTTGAATATGCCTGGCAGTTAATCAATGTTCTATCACTATCATTCAAACAATCATTCACTGCAATTTTCAATAAATTCTTCTCATGTCCATGTCCAGAGAGATCGGCCACAGTGCTCAAACTTCTTGATAACATTGTGTAAGGTGGATTCAGGAATATAAAAAGATAAGTAAAGTTATAATCACTGGGGATGTGCACCCAAATATTTTATAATTGCTTACCCGATATCCAGGAGAACCAGTTCTCCTGTTTTTGAAAACTGCATTGTCCCAGGGTACATCTATAGGAGCACTGCGGAGAGATTTTACTCCAATACTTGTTTGTTGGCTGTAAATGTGCAGGAAAAGTGAAAAATGGAACCTTTAAAAAGCTGGCCTTTTTATTTTTACTGCATATGTGCTGGCTTGAGGCCATTGAAGATGCGATAGAAGAAGATTGCTCTGTAGTGCTCCTATAAAAATACCCTGGGTGGGGTTTTTTTTACTCAAACAGGAGCAAAATATTTTAATTAATTTATGTAACAGTAATGCACCCAACCATAACTCAGCTGCTCCCAACCTGACCTGGTGATCTGTTGATATTTATATACCAACCCATGACCCACCTATCCTTGGTGTCAATGAAGGGTGTGGGTGTAAAATACATGCAAGTTGCCCCGGTGTC
Source organism: Xenopus petersii (assembly GCA_038501925.1). Taxonomy (NCBI): domain Eukaryota; kingdom Metazoa; phylum Chordata; class Amphibia; order Anura; family Pipidae; genus Xenopus; species Xenopus petersii. The sequence continues at coordinate 131,731,354 of CM076675.1, forward strand.
AATGGTGCATTCTGTAGTGTACAAGCCTACCTGCATTGCTTGGGCCCCCAATAATAATGCAAATATGTCTTATTCTGCATTTTTGTTGCGAGAACCTGGGATTGCCTGATGTGTGTAAAGTGTTAAACTTTATTTGCAAGGATTTCAATGGGTGCGGATGGGCATGTATTTGTGGCAGCTTTTTGGCCCACAGTAGAGAATATTTCCCACTACAAAGCATCCTCTCTATCATGGCCCTTATAACTTAGATCTGGTGTAAAATACATCTCCCATCATCCTCAGCAAGCCAATGTCCCTGCTTTATAACCAAGTTCAAGGGCTATTTCTTTGCACACATGTATTTTACATTATGTACCTTCACAGAAATCAGGAAATACTAATAATTTGGACTACTTGGCCTAACATGTTGGGGTATAAATCTTCCCTTCTGTACATGTACTGTTGGGACAGAAAAGTAAATCAAGGGTTAAACACGATAGAACCCCCCACCTTGAGCGTCCTTAACGAAGGAGAATTCTCTGATTAATAATGAATTAGTACAAATTGGCTGGAGCTGGCTGCATGCTCGATGCTAATCTGTGTAAATAGAGGAGAAAGCGCTATGTGACTGTGTATGGCGGACATAACCAGCCACCCCCCTGGGGCCAATGGGGAAGGAGGGGTGATTATTTATATAGTGACAACGTCCTTATTAAATTTGTATTGCTTAGGAATGGCAATTCCTTCCCTCTTTCACCCGCCGGAAGCCTAATTTGAAATTACAGAATAATATGGTAATATGGAACATCCATCACCATTTAGTGTGCATCAGGAAGGCTTTGTGTGCATGTACAGTATGAAGAGATCATTCCAGCTGCTGGCTTCAGTGCACAGCCCCATATCTGCTGAGACTGTGGCTTCTGTCACTTGGTACATGGACATGTGTGCCCTCTTTTATTTGCTTGAGCCTCAAAATCTGTGTAAGCACAATGGACTCAATGACAGTTAAGACATTTTCAGATTGACAGTTCATTCATATTTCAAAGAAGGATAACGTGATACTGTTGCAAAACACTAATTTTTTTAACAATGGCTTACAGGGTACACTTATCTTCTTCATAATCCAGGAAACAGGCAGGCAGGTTAGCATTTAGGGATTGTCTATTGGTCCTTTCCCTATACAGTGGCTATAAAGTCCTTCACATAATTTTTGGACATTGCCACTGATTCTGATTGTTGGTGCCCCTTTGGGCCTGTGGTTGCCATTCCAATCTATGTCATACTGGTGACACCAAATGTCTAGTGTGCTATGGCTCTTAAATATCAGCTCTTTTACCTACTGGAACAGGTTTTTTTCAAAATCCATCAGTTAATAGTGCTGATCCAGCAGACATTTGCACTGATATCTGTTTTTCAAAAGAGCAAATGGATTTTTTAATATTTAATTTTGAAATCTGACATGGGGCTAGACATATTGTCAGTTTTCCCAGGTGTCCCATTCATGTGACTTGAGCTCTGATAAACTTAAGTCACTCTTTACTGCTGCACTGCAAGTTGGAGTGATATGACCCCCCCCCCAGGCAGCAGATCAACAGAACAATGGGAAGGTAACCAGATAAAAGCTCCCTGGTAGATGTAAGAACAGCACTCATTAATAAAAATCCATGTCCCACTGCGACTCCTTCAATTACACTGAGAACACGAGAAACAATAGCCAGAAAGCAGTAGTGCAGCACTAGCGCAGCATTAACGCAGGAGACAGGGAAACCTATCAGGAAGATAGACAGTTCATACTGTGCTACATACAGACAATGCTGGTGACCCTCCAGCCGATTTTCTGAGGTGTGAACAGGTGAACAATGTGGGCACTTTCAGCTTGGGTCTGTGGTGTGAACAGATCAGGGTTTTAGAGGTGGGAGGAGGGGGTTGTGGGCCGTATCAGTAACGTAGGGTCAGTGTTGGACTGGGGTGCCTGTGGCCCAGCAGGAAACCTAAGGCCCGGGCCTCCGGCTGCTTTCTCAAGAGCACTGGGGACACCTAGCTTCCCAGTGCTCCGTGCTCGGGAGGAGGTAGTGCTGACTGGTGCTAGGACCTATGATTAAGGGATTTACTCCCGAAATGCGTAAGGTTCTACAGCAGTAACCCCAATAAATCCTATCCCAGAAGTGCCGTCTGCTTTTACTGAGTTCATTGGATGTATGCAGTTGGGACACTGTTCGACAGAGCACCTGGCTAGGAGCGGCGGTGAGCAGTAGCGGTCCCTTTCTTTGTCTTCTATCTAGGACCACACAGCCTAGAGGCGCCGGCCTGTCAAATCCAGCCCTGAACATTTCATGACAGACACAGTGTGGCTCCTTTCAATTTCATGACAGACACATCATGACCACATACTATTTCATGACATATACAGTGTGGCACCTTGTATTTAATGACATTTAATGACAGCTGATGGGAGCAGTCATTTAACACCAGATTGTGGGTCACAGGTTAAGATCTGGAAGCAGAGTTGTGGTAGAGGTTGTATATGATCCAAAATTAAATTATACAGTAAGCACAATGGCATAGCATCCTCACAATATAAAGTGAGGCAAAACATTTCCAGCACATTATTTAGTCAAAGGCACTAAATTCAGGCACACCAAACACATTCTACACAGGGAGAGGCAGTGGGTTCTGGAACCCTTTGCAATCTATATATAGTCAGGGCAATGAAACATGCTGGCTAGGATGCATACAAGGTAAATACATTACCAAGGTAAAGTTTCCTATTACAGGGCACCAAGGGCAGACTGACGATCGCTCAGCAATATCTAATTTGCGTCCTGCTTTCCCCACTCCCTCCTCTCTAATATTTGTTTTGTGAAGAAACCCTTATCATTCTTTCTCCACCACTGCTGTTAACAATCTTTACAGGACATGACGCGAGTGCACGAACCTGTCAGGAGGAAGTTCTGCTTGTCAGATGTCCCATTCTGTTCCCCCACGTGAAGAATTCCGGGCAGTGACATCATCGGCACAGATAAAACATGCATACAGCATGTCACTGGTCCGGAGCACAACAGCTTTATCAGGTGGAGTAGTGGAGCAACAGCGGGGCTGGACCCACTAGGTACAGCGGGTGGGAGCCCATGGCTGTGGTAGAGCGCACAATGCAAGCCAAGCGCAAAAACCGGAGTGCAGCTCACAAAAGCACTGCCAGTGACAGCGTGTGGTCCCACAAGGACTGGGGCCCACCGGGATTTTTCCCGGTATCCTGGTGGGCCAGTCTGACACTGCGTAGGGTGTCCCAAAATCCAGAACTAATCCGGCTCACACTTCTGCCTATAACCTCTGCCTTTTGCTGCATGAGGAGCCCTCTGCTACTCAGATGCTGCCAGGTCATTTAGTGAGAGGACCAAGAGGAGAGTTCTGGGCAGGCAAGGGAACCAAACATGTTTGGGGAACAGGGAATGCGGTCAAGGGATAGACCAAGTCCATGCTAATCAGGCAGCGCAGTACAGAATCAGGAGTTGAGAGCATAGTTGGGGTCACAGGCTGGGTCAAAACCAAGAGTATTGAGGTACAGAAACAGGATCCAAGAGAGTGGTCAATAAACCGGCAGAGGTTAGGACAGGCAGCAAACTAGGAATGATCAGGAACAGTCAAGATCAGGCAAGAAAAACTATAAATCGCACCTAGGAACTATGAACATAGGCCTATGTTAGGCAGTGTGTATTTGGCCGCAGCCCCTTTAAATATTTGAATTTCGCTCCAATGTGCAGCTCTCACATCAAGCCTGAAACCGGCTCGAGCACACGTCATTCACTAATCGGCAAGAGTGGAGAGCCTTATCATTACTTACATTTTATTTAGACTATCTTCGGATGAGTGGTTTGGCAACAACAGCCTTAACTGGGAATTCCAGCTTTGCTGAAAACACAGTTTTACAGAAAAGACCTGCAGCTACCTGAGAATATCTTTGCCAGTGTCTTTCAGTTTGTTTATATTTCCTAGAAGATGCACCCCTGGGACTGTTACCACTCCCCCTAGCTTACCTTATTTGCATTTGCTTCAGAGAGGCCCAAGGCTGCATCCATAGAACAAAAAATAATATTGTTAATTGCCTCCATCATCAGTCTGCTGCTTGTTATTATATTTAGATGGGCTCTAAAGTTCCGATGATACCCATTGGGCATCTGGCAACACTGGACAAAACTGCAGCTAATGTTATGGTATGGGTTACTGCCCAGGTGAAATTTCGTCCTGTGTTGGCAAATAATAATAACTGACCAGTTCACATCGATTTGTATCTATACCAAGGAATGCTTTAGAACCACTTATGCATATCAGTTTAATTCCTACTATCTACTGTAGGGAGACAAGTCATCCTTGCTGAGTCAAAAGTCCCTGCCATGGATAGAGAGGAGAATTTTAAAACTCATGTTGTTCCTTGTATAGTAAGATAACTAGCAACACTGGGAAAAAACAGGGGCCACATAAAAAGGAAACTAGGTTAAAAACAATTACAATTTATAAATAGCAGCTAATGTCTTTTGGGCCCAATGCAGAACAAAGAGTGAAAATAGATGGAGATGCAACTATACAATGGCAAAACGAATGTAAAACTACAGAGATTATCTCTGTCCCATATAAATAATACATGGAAAGACATGTCATGGAAACTAATAATGATTATGTATCTTTTCAAAGAACAGAATAAAGTTATGTAACTAGGCCATTATCTGATATTAGAGTGATAGATGTATTTTTCTACATTACTTAATATGGGATGTAAGGGGCATGTAAGGTGGAATACGTTGGGCTGCTGTATGCCAGAAATAATTATTTTCTTATTATTGTGTGTAAATCGTGCCTAAAGGAGGCATGTTTAACTTGAGACCCAAAAATAACTGAGCAATACTGATGAGTGAAATTGTTGCATAACTGGGGAAAAAAATAGCGAAATGGCAAAAAAAAAAATCAGGAAACGCGTTGAAGTCAATATGCAACAAAAACATTTTCAGTGCTCAACTACTTTCTCCAAATGCATTTTTTTCTTAATGTGGCTTTTTTGTCTAAATGCATTTTTTTCCACAGGGTTTTTGTCTCACAAATGTTTGCAGTTTTGCAAAGGATTTCGCAGATGGCGAAATGCAGAATTTTGCCACTAATCCATTGATGCTGAAAAATACTGAAAAAAAGAGTATTTTTTGAAGACAAAACAATCCTGTTGAGTTTACTTAATGTTTAAATTAACTTTAAATAAATATCCAAATTACAGAAAGATCCCTCATCCGGAAAACCCCAGGTCCTTTGCATTCTAGATAACAGGTCCTATATATATATATTCTAGAATGTACTGTTCTTAGCAACTTTTTAATTGGTTTTAATTTTTTTCTACTTTATTATTACTTGCCTCCATCTTCTGCCCCTTTCCAGCTGTCAAGCTATCTATTTACGATTACTTTTCTGTTACAATAATGACATTAACATAGCATGAATACAATAGCGTTCACTGCAGTTGCTAGCAAACACGAGCACAGCCATATTAACCAGACAAGTGATATCATGAAGGGGGAATTTAAAAAGAGAGACTGTTGACATTAATAAACATGCTGCCATTCCATCTGCACTGCCTGATTATTCCTAAATGTATCCCAAAGTGACCAGACTTCATTATGTGTTTCCTATGAGCTTCTAACCATGCAGTTTTTAATGAAATGTGCAACACTTGGGTCCAGAACGTTTGGACCACAAGGCATTGCCATCAGGCATGTAAATAGTCTCCTTGAGTGTGGCATCCTCAAAATCACATACATGGGATGACCTGTGCTTGTGTTTCTTTTATATTGACCTTGGGAAACAGTTTTTGCATGCAATTCCAAGCTCTGGTTCACATGTCCTAAAGTAGTAGGTCAGATTTCAGATAAGGTCAGAATCATGTACTATATATTCAATCTAAAGTCGGGAGGCTGTTCTATTAATTGATTATATAACATGGAGATATTACTGTATAAACTCGAATATAAGCCGAGTTTTTCGGCCCCCAAAATATGCTGAAAAACTCTACCTCGGCTTATACTCGGGTCAAGCGCAAAAACTGTCGCCGGCGTCTAAGAATAGTCGCCGGCATTTAAGAATAGTTGCCGGCGTCCAAGAATAGTCTCCAAGAATATTCGCCGGCGTCCAAGAATGGTCACCGGCGTCCAAGAATGGTCACCGGCATCCAAAAACAAGACGCTGGCACCTCCAATGTGAGCAGAAACCCTCAATTTTTTGATTGAAATTTACCAGAAGCTGCTGCATTTCTCACCCTTGGCTTATACTCGAGTCAATAAGCTTTCCCAGTTTTTGGAGGTAAAATTAGGTACCTCGGCTTATACTCGGGACGGCTTATACTTGAGTATATACGGTACCTGCTATACATTGGTTACTAACAACTCCTTTCAAATAGACAGCCTTCTAAGAGCAATGACACATGGCTACAAAGCTACACATAATACCTTGCCATCTACAATAGTGAGAATTGTCTCTGCTAAAACTCTCAAATCACGTAATTGCACAAAGACACTTCATAAGCTTCACTTGTGATGCAGGATATTTACTGCAAGAGCTTCTTATATTGGCAAGAGAATGCACATAGTTATATCTTATAATTTATTATCATCACCAATGGTTCTGACTCATGACATCATGTATAAGAAGACAGCTGATTAACAGACCATGAAGAGAGCCTGATCTGAGAAGGTAAGCCACAGGAAAGCAGATATACATTTCCCCATACAATGTTTTGGCAACCCAAACATATATTTTCTCCCCATACCCATTTTTAACAAGCCCCTTAGGGTTCTTCATTTTGTTTGTACTAGATTTAACTGACATTTTTGTATCTTCCTTTATGGCAAGCTCCTATGAGCAGCAGCATCTCCATCTCAACTGTCCCAAAGATCAAGACACAGACTATCATGGTGTGTATTTTTTGTAAAAAACAAAATATTAATTTCTGGAATCCTGTGTTTATTCGCCTTTGCTACATAAGTCCAACTGAATGAGTTCATGTAAAAAATTAGGTATGTGTTGCCTTTAAAGCAGGAAATGTCACCCTGTGGCTCTCATGCTATTCCTGAACTACTATTCCCAGTACACAACATGTGTCTGGAGTTATAGTTAAGCCACAGCTGGACAACCACAGGGAACCAGAAGACCTCCCATGTAATTTTACACATTCTGAGAAGTGGTGTAATGAAAACCAGAAGTGACATCAAGCAGTGGATAGGTTGCCTAGAGTGTACATGTTCATTCTTTTACCCTCAAATGCCTGCTAATAAGTGACCAGCCTACCCCTGGACTGTGCTTGCAGTTTGAATAGATGGTCAAGACAATGAAAGATATCAGCCTGATTCCTAACCAATTTGCAGGTATTATGCAGATACCTGACTTGATGCAGGACCCTTCGGGCCAAAAGTAGTGGCCTAAATAGGATGTAAGTTGAAGGTGAATGCTTACATACATATAAGACTTGTAATCTTGTATCTTTAGGAGAGTGACAATAACAACTACATTTCCATATAGCCTAGCCTTGTTATAGGGAAGCCAACCAAATGTTTGACTGCAAATGGGTCTGAAACCAAAATGTTTGAAGACCAATAAAGTAGACCAAAGGTGGATGCAAAAAACAGTATCAGAACTTACCATATTCGGTCTCTCCTTCCAGTTCCTAATGGTGTATGTTATAGTTATAGGCTGTATGTTCTGTAATGAAACAAGAGCACTCTCTATTGGCTCAATAAATGACCTACATCTAGACATAGATACTAATAGATGGCTATAATACCAAAGTTTTAATACTCAAATAGCTATCACGTCTAGGATGCAACATGAACAATAACAGGAACCTATTTCACTTGGTGCCACACCTGTTTGTGAATTAAAATGTCTGAATTTCCTTTGCAGAGTGCAGCTAACAGCATGTCAGCTAATTAATCTGCAACCCTCTAGCTGTTATTGAACTACAATTTCCAGTGTCCAAAGGAAGCCTTTATGTGATAAATCTATGCTGTCATTAGCCAACCATTATTATACAACAAAATGTACCCTCTATACTTTTATCTAATAAATTGAGGCCCCTCTAATGCTGAATTCCTTGAGCAAATGGCCACCCAAAGGAAAATGTGAGTATCCCCAGAAATAATGAATCAATCAATTAAAAAATTGAAAAATGTATTAGGACATAAGACCCACACCCTAGGACTGGGGTGAGAATTGAGTATATTCTCCATGATTAACTTTAATATTTGATTTTGAACTATTAATTATTTTTGTAGTAGTGCCTATACATTCACATATTTCTTTGGCACCAACATAAATTATATTATTACAAATTGCCACCCCACCCTAGCCTAAAACTAATCTTGAGCTACAAAGTACCATGTCTTTCAGTGCTTTGAACTAGTTGGCATTTTCCGGCCGAATGTATAATAAAAGCAGTTGATTATTTGCCTACCTGTCAGCATATGTTTGTGTACACTTGTGTTTTTGCATTTTAAATCCACAGGGAAAAAGCTCACGCTTTACTAGCCATTAAAATAATCTATCTGGTGATATGTCACTGCCCTCTACTGCCCCTTTTTGGAAATGCAATCGAAAACTGGTCTCTTCTTTCTGATAACACAAAGCTTATTTAGAAAGTGCAGGGCAAGGTGCAAAGTCCAGACCACCATGTTTTTTTTTGCTCATTCTCATTTGCAGCCTGCCCTGCACTTTGTAGGATAGCTGCAGGACTTAGCATTCAAAGTTGTGTTCAGCATGAAGGGAGGGCAGGGGGAAGCACATAGGCAAGAAATATAAGCACAGCACTTCCCCTGCCACTATTCCAAAGTGAATGAGCACTTAGGGTGCAATTTTAAGCAGCCCATTTTATCTTACACAACAATGTGTTAGGTTGTGCACATGTGTACATTTACAGGGCAAATCATGTTATAGCCCTAATTTAGCTGCTGGTACTGTGTTTTCTAGTGGGATAAGGCACAGGTCCCAGTATAATCATGTATTCTTGTTTATAGTCTGTGGCATGAGGTAGCACTGCCCCCCGAAATAATGTATTGCTAGTGTCAGACTGGGATGCCAGGGGCCCACCAGAAAACCAAACAATTTCCACTCCTCTAGTCACTCAATCTATTTTTCTCCTACTCTATTTTTCTTTACATACTAAAATGTATCCTTTATCTATTTAGCCTCTTTGCTCCCATACAGAAATAAACACTGACCATAAAATAAATGCTAAGAAGCAGGAGAGCCACTGACATCTGACTCCATGGGGAGTTTTCCTGGTATCTTGTTGGGTCAACACTGTGTAATGCACCACAGTATTATCCTTATTAAAGGAGAACTCCACCCATAATATTTTTGTGACCTCCTCTGATGAAGCGCCCAATGAAGTGAAACGTGTCAGGAGAAAGTGGCTGACATGAGGACAGGGGGGAGGACACTGACTTGCGGTACGGTATGAGATTGTGTTTCTATGTTGGAATTTTTACTAAATATTGCTGTGGTGAATATGCACAAATAAATGTGTGAAGGAAGCTACTGTGCAATTTTTGTGGATTATTTGCTTAAAGGACAACTATACCCCCCAAACAATGTAGGTCTCTATAAAAATGTATTTAATATAATAGCTTATATGAAAAACCCTGTTTCAGATAAATAAACCGTTTTCATAATAATGTACTTTTTTAGTAGTATGTGCCATTGGGTAATCTTAAATAGAAAATTGCAATTTTTAAGAAATAAGGGCTGCCCACTGGGATCCTACGATTCACGGTGCACACAAACAAACCATACATGTTAGGTCACATGAGCCAATTCACTGACAGATTTCTGTCTTTTGCTTCCACACTTGTTCCTGTTAGTTAGAGCTGCAGTATTTCTGGTGTTTGATGCCTATAGGGAACAAGAGAAGCAACCCATGTGCAGTTAAAAGAAAACTAAAGGTCTCTATAAAATATATTGAATAAAATATCTCATATGTAAAACGCTGCTTCAGATAAATAAACCATTTTCATAATAATATACTTTTTAAGTAGTATGTGCCACTGGGTAATCGTTAATAGAAAATTTTAAAAAATAAGGGCCGCCCCCTGGGATCCGAGGATTCACGGTGCACACAAACATGGTGGTTCAAGGCAAGAGATGTAAAAGGACAATATTTACTTAAATATATATACCAGTTTGATAAGATTCTTTAATATGCCAATTAATTTGATATAAACTATCTGTTACTTAAGTATTAATTTTGGGGGATAGTTTTCCTTTAATGCTACTGGACCCTTTTATAGATTTTACTTTTAGACGGTATGTTTCCATGATATTAAATGTTGTATTAAGGAGAACTTTCCAATCAATTACATTCATGTAATCATTTAGATCAGTGCTGTCCAACTTCTGTGGTACAGAGGGCCAGAATTTTTCTGACCTACTGTAAGTGGTGGGTGCCAACCATGTTATCTCAAGACCATGTCAACATTAATGGTGGTAACACCCAAAAACAATCAAATGATTGGTGCTCACTGCAGAGATATCACTCATATGTGAAACATTTAAGTTATTCCCTTAAATATACCATAAACATACCCGTAAATCCATATGCCAGCAGAGTATGGCACACACAGGGAGCATAGGGAAGGCATAGTATGGCACACACATGGAGCATAGGGCAGGCAGAGGATGTCACACAAAGGGAGCATAGGGAAGGCAGAGTATGGCACACGTGGAGCATATGGCAGGCAGAGTATCGTACACAGGGAGCATAGGGGAGGCATAGTATGGTACACACAGGGAGCATAGGGCAGGCAGAGTATAGCACACACAGGGAGCATAGGGAAGGCAGAATATGGCACACACAGGTAGCATAGGGTAGACAGAGTATGGCACACACAAGGAGCATAGGGCAGACAGAGTATGGCACACACAGGGAGCATAGGAAAGGCAGAATATGGCACACACGGGGAGCATAGGGCAGGTAGAATATGGCACACAGGGAGCATAGGGGAGGCAGAGTATGGCACACACAGGGAGCATAGGGAAGGCAGAGTATGGCATATATAGGAAGTACAGAGCAGGCAGAATACAGCAGGAGACAAGGAAACCTATCAGGACTCTATGAACAATTCATAGTGTGTTACATACAGTGATACAATGTTGGTGACCTTCCAGCAGTTTGAGATGTGAATGGGTGAACAATGTGGACACTTTCAGTCTGGGCCTGAGATATGAACAGTACAGGGCTTTAGGGGTGTAAACAATAGAACTGTTACAGGTGTGAACAATGCAGAGGGGATTACATATGTGAACAATGCAGGATTTTAGTCTAAATTTGAGGTGTAAACAATGAAGGGTCAGTTAATCTCAGTACTGATACCTTTTAAAGCTATAACAAGGTAAGAAATCACAGCAGGCAGATTTTCATGTGGCATCCCTCTCCCCTAGATTTTCGAGCAGTGTTTTTCAAATTGAGTTTCAAGTCCCACTTCAGGTCATTTAGAGGGCACCAGAAAATGTTCTCACCAAACTGACATTCCAGTTAGAAACCTTTAAAATGCTGTTTGGGTTGTGTGGTGGCATACTTTACTGAGCATTAGGCTGAGGTAATTTAGCTAGAAAGTCATTTATAAATACACTTTTGGACCTCCATTCTTCTGCAGTGACACCTAAAACCTAAGGTTCCAACTTTAAGCCATACATGTTACTTCACATTTCAGCTTCCCTTAAATCAATATGAACTGCATCAACATATCATGCATAAGTACACTTTATTACTCTGTCTCCCAGATCTAGTTTTGCAGGATTGAGAACTTTTCTGAGGTACACGCACATCAGAATGATTAATGACTTCAGTGCTTTCAGATTGCATAGTGTCTGAAGATTGTTCACCTTGTATTCAGGGCCGGCCTTAGGCCAATTGGACCAATTGGGCCCCGCACCTCTGGGGGCCCCGCAACACAGGGCAGCACAGATAATATTTCCCTCAGCACATGATGCTGCCTGGCCTGCCCCCAACTTTGAGAGTCCAACCCATCCCCAAATCCATAGGTCCAGCCCACCCTCAACTCTGATAAGCCAGCCTATCCCCCAACTCCATAGGTCTAGCCTGCCCCCAAATCTAATAGGCCCAGCTTTCCTCCAACCTTGATAGGCCCTGCCTGCCCCCAATCCAACCAAGCCTGCTCCCAAGCTGAATCGGCCCAGCCTGCGCCAAACGAATTGGCCCAGTCCACTCTCCTATTTCCTCCCTCTCTCTCTTACCCTGTGTGCCCCTATTATGTGCCCCTATTTCATACCCCTCACTCTCTTACCTTGTCTGCCCCTTTCCTTTCTATTTTGTGCCTGTATGCCCTTATTTTCCTAAATACGTGGTGTGTCAGTAGCCAGCAACACTTTATCTAGGGGCCCCGCCAACATTGTCCCAATTGGGCCCCACATTTGATAGGATCACCCTGCTTGTATTGGTCATTGTTTGTCACCATTTCTGGATCATCAGAATGTGGCAGTAAGTTCTCCTCCTGTTTCTCCTGTATTTTCTTCCATCAGGTGTATGAAACAAAAGGTCTGAGCTGATCATGCTTTTGCAAAAAAGTTGCAGGTTACCATGTGTGTTCTCTTTGCATCATACAGTATCTCCTATTCGAAAAACTGGAAGTACTCTGGATTGCCTGTCAAAGTACAATTTTTGTATCTTGTCTCACACCTTGGTGATACCTCTGGGTATGAGCAATGATGTGTGTTAGCAATTTGGTTTTGCCCATCATAAGTTGTGAAGATGACAAACCAATGCCTTCAAGTAGTGTAGTATGACATTCCATTAAAACAATGTAAGAATCACTGTGGGTATTTTGTGACTTTTTAAGCATATTTTTAACCGTATGTACAGGTCTCTCAGCCTGTCCATTTGACTGAGAATGACCTGGCCTTGAAGTTATGTGCCTGAATTCCCAAATTTCTGCAAATGTGTTGAATTCTGCACTGACATACTGAGGACCATTGTCAGATATGACACTATCAGGAATGACTATACTTCTACCTGTTGTGTCATTCAGTTGGAGTCTTTCTGGAAACATTGATAAGTAGTCCACAAAAGATATAATGAACAAAATCAGACATCTTCTAGCTTTTCCCATTTTCTTAGAAGTGGGTGAGGAATCAAAGGTTATATTTGGTTGCTGTTCATGTGCTCATCACATTTTAATCAGCCAACATTCCTAGCCAATAGATTATGTCTCAAGCTCTTTCTTTGCATTTAACTATTCCCAAGTGTGATTAGTGGATTTTACTGAGCATCTCTTATCTCAGTATAGAAGGAACTATTACCTTTGCTGATTTGAACATAAGTCCAGATACATAACTGATTTCCCCTCTAAAAGTCCAGTATGCCTGTTATTATTTGGGTACAGCTCTTTTATGACTGGGCCATCCTTTAATTTTGATGCTCTTTAATTTTTGCAAAATGGAATCATTTGTTGTAGCCAGGGTCACCCCGCAGCCTGCTTCCCTCCAGTATCAGGCCCGACCGCCCTTCCTGCTTCTTTTGGCAACCAGGGCAGGAGAAGGGGTTCATCAGCAGCAGTGGCAGATTCGGGCAGTGATCAGGTCAGGGCCAGCTGGGTCTACAAGAGCCGGGGCTACCAGGTTTTCTCACAATGTCCCACCAGCCCAGTCTGTACCTGGCTGTAGATTTTCTGAATTTGTGAAATTTGTCCTCATTTGTAATTGAGATGTGATCCAGTTCACTTCTTGTTCATCTCCTAGCACATCTTCCTTTTGCTCTTCCAGGAAAGATCGACTTAGTGCATCTGCAATGTGCATCTCTTTGCAAGGTGTGTATCTAACCTTCAGTTGATATCTTTGTAGTCTTAGAAGCATTCTCTGCAATCTCATTGGAGCTTGGTAAATGGTTTTTTGAATATGCTTTCAAGTGGTTTATGATCACTTTCTACGTGGATCACTTTTTCATTCAGATATTGATGAAATTTTTCACACAAAGATGCTTCCCTGTTTAGCACTCCAGAGTGCTAGAGTGACTAACCCGGGCAGACAACAGATGTAGTAAAGCATGATCCATGCACAAGGTCTGGGCAGGCAGCAAAACTGTAGTCCAGATTGTGGGCCAGATCAAACAAGTAGAAAGGCTACAGCAAGACCTCAACAAAGGCAGATGCCAGTTTGGGCAAATAACGTCATTAAGAGTCATGTTTTCATTTGCAACAAACTTAATTTGCAACAAATCGCTTTTGATTTAGCACCAAAGATACTGCTCCATGCACTGGCTAAGGGGCCAGTCCCACCGTTTGGTAACTGATATGGCAGTGTGTGAGAGAACACATGCAACCATCCTCTGGCTTACATATTCAGAAGGGGCTTGACAGTATTTCTTTTAATGACATACTACAACTTGAAAAGGATTGTGTTTGAGTACAGAGTAAGACATTTTCTGAGATTAGAAATACAGTCATTTTGCTCAACCTTGTGTCTTGAGTATGTAAAAGGTTAATTGAGAACATGCTTTGAAACTGCACTCTGCTGTAGATGACAATGGGGCATTTCCAAGGTACCGCTGTATCTTTCTCTTAATAAGTCAAACAACACATGATGAGACATGTTTACAAAGTATGATAATGTGACAGTTGGGAACTGCAAAGCTGTGTTTACAGATTGCACCCATGATCTTCAAATGATGGTACTACTTTTGAGCATTTATCATGCCCCCGATCAATTTACACTCCTTCCTATTGCAGTGTTTCTAATTTTCACTACATGAAGCCTTTAGATGTGACATGAACTGAGAATAATCATCTTTATAAAGGCAGGAACATGCAGAGCAGCTTGTCTTTCTATAAAACCATCACACTACAAGCTAAGCTGTGCCAGTGCCAACAGTGCATTGGTTCTTAAACCTTTCCTTCTTTCATATTTTTTTATTTAGTGAATACTCTGTGACAGATACAGTATATTGGAATAGTGCACATCCTAATACTGTATGTTAAAAGTATGCATAAAGAGGGCAAATATCAGCTAACTCCTTGCAAGTGCCACCGTGGGAGGCCACGCAGGCCCCACAGGCCAATCCATGATACAAAGTTTGTATTGATGGCATTGGTATTGGGAAAGTTTCTCACTGTCAGTTCACCAAGGCCTCACATGGTTATTACACCATACAACATATATTGCATCTGGTTGTAGAATTTCTAGTGAGCCTCATAAGGCCTTACTGTCTGAGAAGTATTTGTCATAGAAAAACTTGGAACATGGCAAAAGAAATATGCAAAATATTTACACATACTATTCTGGTTTCACTGGACTAGAACAAGGGTGTAAACAGGAAAGATCTATTATATAGTCTTGACAACGTGCCTTTAAAATTCAAGAGGCCGCTCTTTACACAAAAATAATTCATCACTTTGTATGTCTTTGGCAACCAATAACTCATTATTGATCATAGTACTTTAAAATATTTCACCATATTTAATTATATTTCAGTTCTTTTTCTACCCATTTAGCCTTTAGTTTATACTTCGGTCATTTCCTGACATTCTCTGGTACGCTTAATAACCTTTTCAGTTTGCAATTTGTAATTTTGCTATTTTATAAAGGCCAATGCAATCAAATCAATGTTTCCATGAAACAAGAAGAGCATAAACAGAAAACTGAAATTGGATTATTGCCACAGGTTGACTATTAAATACTTACAATAACCTGTATGCTTTGGATTTGCTTGCATTTCTCTTGGAATGCATACAAAAGTTATAGTTCATAATGGGCAAAACTGCAAATCCCATTTTGGTTACTGATACCATTTATGAAGCTGACGAGGGGCATTCCTTCTAATACATTTTCTATAGTTTTAGTTTATATGCACTGTAAAATGGTGCAACTTTAAAAGCCTGTACCATTTGTCAAAAAAGCAACCCACCTAGGAAGAAAAGGTGAATTCCTCCAAAAAAGTAAAAAAAAAATGTTTATTAGGACATAATGGACAAAGGCCTTTCATGCCTATTAGGGCATTTACTCATGGGACACTTACCCAGCCTATGAGTAAGTGCCCCAATATGCACGAAACATGTCAAGGCTTTGTCAATTATGTCCCAATAAACATTTTTGTACTTTTTATTACTTTTTGATTTACTTTTTTGGAGGGACTCACAATCATTGGTTTTCTTATGTATATGCACCCATGGACTGGGGTGAACTGTGAGTATATCCTCCTCTCCATATTTAATTGTCTTATATACACTATTGATATTCTACCTACAGTGGTAGTGCTCATACTGGCTTTCAGCAACCTTTGTTATAATAAAAGAATCTTGATAATATAGTAAGCACTTGCTGCCATGTGGATCAGTGCCACTAGTTTACGGGACACTTATCTATATTTTCCCCTAGGCCAAAAGTCAGCAGCCGTTCCCTTTTTCACTATGTTGCACAAACCTGATTACATTTTCCATTGTTTGGGCTTTAGTTAGGAAGAACTAAGATTAAATTCAGCAAACGATTGTTCATGTAAAATTTTGAAATTAGCAAAGGTGGATGTGAATGAATGTTTGTAGGGATTTACAATGCTACAAATGTACGCTTATGATGTCACTGCATATTTTCACCACATTGTAACTACTAATGTAAATAGCAGAGGTAACAGGATTGTAGCAACATTTGTGACCTTTGGGACAATTCCCCAGTACACCAGAAGGAAATCACTGCTGATAAGTGCAAAGTCTACATTCCTGATTCAGTGTGAAGAGTAAGTCATTGTATACTGAACTGCACTCAGGTCCATCTCTGAGAATATACCAAACAAGAAAAATGTACATAATTGTATCTTACCTTCTGGGATTGTACTTGCTTTGATATTTCAGCATGGGGAAAAGTCTTCTAGCTGCATATGGACTATGGGTGCTAGGGGGCCCATTAGGACTCTATCATATCTATCTTGGACGAGACAGCCATGCCTTGCTTTGGATGCTCACTCTTGGAGGATTTGGTACAGGTTGGATGTGGGATTTCTGGAAGATTCCTGGACACGTATACAAATATAATCGTCAAGAGAAAAGAAATATTGAGGTGAAGGATGGTGAACCATCTGCTAGCCCCATCCGTTTTATGGGACAGGTGGCAACAGGTATTTATTTTGGAATAGTGGCAACTATTGGACTCTCTTTCCTTAGCAGTTTCTACATGGTAGTGCTGCCACTGGCAGTTGCACTGGGAGTGCATCTTGTGGCCACTGTTGGTGAACAAACGTCAGATCTGAAAAGCACCCTTATAGCAGCATTCCTTACCTCCCCAATCTTCTATGGCCGTGCTGTCTCCATGATCCCAATCAGCCTCACTGCAACCATCACCTCCCAGCAACACAGAAAATATAGGCTGCAACAAGAGAAGCAAGAAAAACTTAGTCTCCGTCTCTATCGTATTGGTCTTGTCTATTTGGCCTTTACTGGACCATTAGTCTACAGTGCTTTGCTAAACACAAGCCGCACTGTGAGCTATGTTGCTGGAAGCATTGGATCTATGCTTGCGTGGCTTAGCATCTTTCCTAGTATCAGTGGACTAGTGGAGCGGCTGCTGCTTCTGCCTTATAGGTTTTGGGCAATGTTTACTGCTGGAGGGGTATTTCGCGATCAATATTTCAAGGAATGGGAGAAAATCTATGAGTTTGTGGCCACATTTCAAAATGAGAAGGAAGAGTTGGCCTGCAAGGTAAAAAAAAAATATGCCATTCCAATGTTCTTCCATGCAAACTCACAGTCCTGTACCTTTATCCTCTTGGTCACAAAGTATTATATACATAAGAGATATAGATGGAGCTATTCTAAGTAATGTTTTATTTGGCTTCAATATTTATTTTGTATTCAACCTATTCAATCTATTTCCAGCCTGAAAATGGTATCCAATTGCCGGAGACACCGATCCAGTAACTAAAAACAGATTGTGTTCAATATTATATATTTCTTTTACATTCTGGCACTACCCTTTTGATCTTCCATTCTTAGTTACTACAAATTGGTTACTAGAGTTTTTAAGTTCTGGAAGCGAGATTGCAGTTAAAGTTCCAAGCCCTGAGAGCTGTAGAGTAAAAAAAAAATATCTAGTAACCCATTATCAATATATTTAAGACATTGAGACATTTTGGACATACAGCTACTAAAAAATGCCTTACCCTTTAAACAAAACAGGGATTGTTTGTCCATGTCTTAAATACATTGATAATTGGTTGCATGCAGAGGATCTCTTGTATTTGTCTATATGTATTTTTGTGGTGACAGCCTCATTGTACCCCCGCCTAATGTTTTTTTTAAATTAGTGGTGAGCACAACTTTCCCTTGTTTGTTATAGTTTATACAGGAGCAGTGGCCAGCTCCATGTTGTAGCTCCCACCCTTCCCAGCTATAGTCAGGTGATCCCAGTGGTGGCCAATAAAAGGGCAATCATGTTTGGGAGTTTTAATTTTGAAAGCAGCAAGTAAGTTGCAGGTAAAACTTTGTACTTGTATAAAATGTATAATTAAGCAATAGAATGCTTAATGAATCATATGAAAATTGAGCGTCGGACTGGCCAGACATGGGATGACTTTGACGTAGTTGGCCAGCTTAAATATATTGTAATTTATGGACAAACCATCCCTGTTTTTTAAAGGGTAAGGCATTTTTTAGTAGCTGTATGCACAAAATGTCTCAATGTGCAGAGGACCTCTCCAGCACCGGGGTATTTTTGCATCAAATAAGCAGTATATTGTGTTGCATGTAAAACCAACATTTCAGTATATATACTAATGTTGTAATGATAGTAGTGGCTCAAAAACAACTGAGCATTGTCATTATCTTTCAAAAGTCGCACTTACAAGGTCAAAGTTAGGGATTTTTGGTGAACAACTTTCAAGGCCTGGGTCATTAATGATATGAAGCTTCTGGATCTCTGGGCCTGTAAAATGAATTTCTCCAGAAAGTATTTTAGTGGTATATAGTTTATAATGATATTAGATGGCACCAAGGTCAACATTTAGGACATACATTACACAGTTAAGTAGAGGTTCAATTTTACAGTTATTACAAAGTAGAAAAGTAGATGAAGCCAACTCACAAACAACACAGCTGAACCATTAAACACTCATATAATTCTTATTTATTAATAAATCATTAAACTGGCAAAACCATGACTCTGTCTCCAGTTAGCCTTAAAAGTTTAAGAACAATTCCATAGAAACTCTGCTATCAGGCCAGTCCCATAGGCAATATTGTAATACAACTATTAATACCAGTAACCTTGAATTATCTCATTTTATAAAATGGCATCTAACCCTTTCTGTATCTCCTTGCACAATTACTTTCACATTTTACAACTTTAGTTTGCCAATAAAGTCTATCCATTTCTGTAGCTGAAATCTCCAATGTTCTAATTTCAAGGTATACCCACACCTCCTTGGGAAAGGCCATTTGCATCCAAAGTATTTACTGTAGGGTTCCTCTATATATCCAATTAAGCATCTCTTATCCATAGTAAACAAATATTATATACTCAGTATAAAGAAGCTCCTGGTACATGCAGGGACCTTGCAGCTACAAAAAAAACACCCGAAGATATAAACTCTCCAGCTATTAACCAAGGTAATGTTGTTGTAAGATGCCTAGCACTTGTTTTCAAACTAATGTAAAACAGTAAATGTAAAAAAAATGTTAAAGCAATATCAGAATAAGCAAGAAGAGGCTTAGGGCCAGGCAAGAATGTAACTGCCCCACATCTGTGTTAGTACAAAAATGTGCATGTTTATGAAATGCTTTCTCATAGCTATTACCTTTAGCATAAGGCTTGGGCCATAGCAGGACACCCAGCTTGATCTGCCCTAAGACCAGGCTTGAAGGAAGTGTAACCTTAAAGTTAACTGGGAAGCATGTGCAGGGCTGCTCTTTGATTCTTATTTAATTTTGATGCTGTAAGCGAGCGGTAGAACTTCAACCCTTTCCTTACCAATGACTGATATTTTTATCACATTCAACAGGCCTTGAACATATCAAGTATCACTACAAAAAAAATAAGCCTTCAGAAAATATGTGGGGAAAAAATCTTGAAATCTGCAAAAAGAATGAAAAAACTGCCATTTTGTAACTTTATAATGTTATTTGTAACATAGCATACATTGTGCCTAGAGTGAATGACATTCCGCTAGTTGATACGAATTTGCTAAATATATATTAATGTTGCACAACAGGGATGATTATTCACACAGCAGAAAAATGATTTGCATAGTGCAAATTGTTACCATTGAGGCAGAATAAGGAAAGACATTACAATAGGAGAAAATGAAAGTTTACATGAGTGGTGTGAAGGCACAGACACCATAGAGACTAGCGCCACAGGTCCAGGCAAATAATATTCCTTGTTAATATAAAACAGCATTTTTACCTAGGTGGAGATTGCTGTCTTCCCTATCATGCACCAAATCAAACTGTAATATCAAACTGTATTATGCTGAAAGTGTTGTATATTAAACAACACAAATTATTTTACATAACATTTTGTGGTTATATTCTAGATATTGGGAATTGACTCTAAATCTACAATGGAAGAGATCAGTCGAAAATATAGGGAGCTTGTGAAGATATGGCACCCGGATCACAACCGGCACCGACTAGAAGAGGCTCAAGAACGTTTTCTTGAGATCCAAGCAGCTTATGAGACTCTCGTGCGCCTCAGGAGAAGCAAAGCAATGTGAAGTAGTTTCATTTTGAAAGTACAACATAAACACGGCCAGAGTTATTTATATGTGATTTTTCTTCTCCATGAACATTGATGTTTGCTGTGTGTGCACTTCATGATAACTATTTTTGCTCACATCATCATATGTTCTGGTTAGTACAATAAATTGCCTTTGTTTCCACCAGTTGTGGTATCAATTCCCAACTTGACTTTATTCCTATAAGTCTGTTCTGGTACCCTGTCCAAGGTACATGCTATGGTCAATATATGTAAGTTGAGTGGATGACTCAACTTATGACTACATATGGTAAGATACGAAACGCGCCAGGATTTTATGATTTTAACTTGCTGAAATAAGGTTGCCTTTTATCTCACGAGTGGCTCCAGGAGTGCTTGACCACTCTTCTCCCTGAGTGGAGACAGACCAGGAAAAACACAGTACCTTGCTGCAAAATATCCTTTAATCGACACTACATGTTTCGAGCAGATACATTTCTGCTCGAAACTTGTAGTGTTGATTAAAGGATATTTTGCAGCAAAGTACTGCCTTTTTCCTGGTCTGTCTCCACTCAGCTTACATATAATGTTCTGGTTATTAGTTTGGCTCACTGTGTTCATCATATGGATCCTTGGGTATCCTCCAACCTCCTTACTACACAACAGCTGGAAAAAAGATTTATTTATTTATTAAAGTATAGATTTTTTCCCTAAAATTTCTATATATAAAGATACATATAGAAGTATTCCAATTTTTCGATTAAATCATTTCTGGATGGCTCGATATACAGTATGGTCAGATCCAAAAATCATGAATTTGGTACATGCCTAATGTGACAATGTGAACGGACCATATACAAGATATAACTGCATTTTAAAGGAACTTACTAAAAATTACAGATTACTCAAAAATAACAGTTTGTGTGGTGAATAAAAAAATTTTTTTCAAAGTGGCTGTAAAATGTTTTGTACAATACATATTTTTTTTTTATAAATTGTAGATGTCTTTTTGAATTATTCCCATGCTCCCAGAAAATTTTAGTGAACACTTGATGGTATTCAGGGGTGTAAGAGGAAACAGACCCAACAGCTGCAGGGGGGCCATAAGGTACAGGGGGCCCCAAGAGGCCCTAATTAATGAGCAATTTCAACATATTCTGGTAAAAAAGGACAACCTCTGGATATGTTGGGCGCCCTAAAATTTGCTGTGGGGCCCAGTAACATCTTGTTACACCACTGATGGTATTCAACAGTATTATATCATTTAAAACTATGAAGTAATAAGGAAATGTAGAATGTCACAAAAACATTTTAATCCCAGGTATGCAGGTTTCATTATATTGTTTTAGAAAATATTCATTCAAATGAAACAGAAATCTAATTTTAGTATATAAACTAATTTGTCTTACATTAAATTAAATAAAAAGTTTGTGAATGAAAGTTGATCCATACTTATGGCAGACACGTTAGCTTAGTGGGTACGACACGGGGTGTCCTGGGTTTCAGTATGTGTGTCCTTCCTGTGTCTGTGTGGGTTTCCTCTGAAGACTCTTTTTTTCTCCAAAAACATAAAAGCAGGTTGACTCCTGATAAAAATGTGACCTAGTGTGGGTGAATGTGAAAGTTACCTTAGGTAACTTGGTTCACTGGGGCAGGGACTAGTGTTTGATGTGTAATATCTGTAAAAGAGTTGTGGAAATATGGAGATAAATAAATAGAACACAAGGGGCACAATTATTACCAAGGCACACCCAAGAAGACTTGTGTCTGATCTGAATCCATTGAATTGAGATATTAAT
Source organism: Xenopus petersii (assembly GCA_038501925.1). Lineage (NCBI taxonomy): Eukaryota > Metazoa > Chordata > Amphibia > Anura > Pipidae > Xenopus > Xenopus petersii. The sequence goes on from CM076675.1 coordinate 131,753,847, forward strand.
CAGGCTGGACAGGCTTTTGGGAGACCCCCAGGGGCCATCATGCCCTGTCCCAGGCCTGGACAAAGTTTGGCTAGAGATATAATTAGTCCAATACATGTAAAAAACTTGACAGCACTGTTTAGAGTAAAATGGTTTATATTGAAATCTATTTACCTAATTATATGAGCTATCTCCTACATAACTTTTAAGCAGTGGAGTGACTAGTAATTGTGAAGCACAGCAAGATCATTGGGCCTCTAAATTTTGAGAACAAGACATTACCATAAACATATACTGCAGCAGATTACTGGACAAAGTTCCACTGGTATGGATCCTAGGCCTCGCAACAGTTGCAGGGTCTGTTTCCTATATAGTTACATGCCTGCTTTGCAGTTAAAATAATTTTGTGAGTTTGTTTTGTATAATAAAAAAGACAAACATCCATCTGATTCTACCTTTTGTCATAGCAAAATCTACCTAACTGTTTGTTGATGCTTTGTGTAGCACATCCAAGGGGCGTGAACAACATTTTTGTACTACAAACTTGTGCTATGAGGGGCCCCGACAAATACAGTAACTTGTATTAGGCCCCAAAATTTTTGATAGGGGCCCTGTTTATACCAGAAACGGTATTGCACATACTATATACATACTGTACTTACATACTTTAACATGCTAGGATTATGGGGAAGGGGTTTCAGAATAAGTTGCAAGATGAGTCACAGGAGGCAGGCTCAGAAAGGGTGTTGGCATACTTTATGGGTGAACAAAGAGTTCATAAAGGATTAGCAGGGGAAAGGCTGGTGCCATTTTGTTCAGCCCATCCCTTCCTGTTTTATATATTTTTCCTTTACTGATTCTTTTGTTTCCAATGTATTAATTTGAATGAAGGTCTTTTACTGGGAATTACGTTTATATTCTACCAGGTCTGCTAATGCCAGGCATCATTAGTTCATTTAGCTAAGCATTCTGACCATTGATTTGTCATTGGCAGGTTCTTGGCTTAAAATGCTATATTTTGCATACCAAACATAAATATGAACTTATTGCATTACAAGTCTAATAAAACAAATGATTTATGCTTTCAAAGTTAGCCGCAGGGAGTCATCATCTTGTAACTGTTAAACAACCTTTGCAAGACCAAGACCATACACATGCTCAGTGTGATCTGGGCTTCTGTTGGGAGGCTAAACTTAGGGATCGTCATAAATTATCAAAACAGCACAAATCAAATAATATCTGCCATAAAAGCCAATACAGCAAGACTGATTAATAATCAGAATATGCAGACTGGGTTGTGATGTAATCTAATGTGGATTTTACAGTTTTTGTATTGTTTGATACAACCTTTCTCCAACTCTGCAGAACCAGTGGCTGCAGCAAAATAATCCTTCAATGAGAATCCCAGTTTATCTGTTTAAATCTGGCTCCATGATCTTTGTCCCTGCAGCTGGAGTTGGAAACATTAGAGGATGTAAAGGCCAAAATAAAATCCAATCCGAATCTCTACACAGTTGCCGACTGCTCTATACGAAAACAAATAAAGCTGCTTGAGTTCTGCACGGCTAGGAATTAAGGTGGTGGGGGAGGAGTGGGGGAGGAGTTCCCCCCCTGCTGTTCAAAAGTATGATCATTTCCCTGCAGAGCAGCTAGGGACTGCATACACGTTTCTTTTTCACTGAAGAAAGTAAAAATTGTATTTTATTCTTTTGCCTTTACATGCCCTTTAATCAATTGTTAAACAATCAGATTGTAATGTCAGAGACATGCCATAATCTACAGTGAGAACTTTTGCAATGCTGATGATGACTGGTTTGTTAATCAGTGGCTTATTGAACCCTGTCCTATAACTGGGCTGTGTCCTATCACTAACTGCTGAGATACAAGAGTAGATTACTGTGGACATGAAAAGTTAAACTAAAGAAGTAGGCTAGAAATGTTGATTATGTTTTGGCCTTATGTACCAGCTGAAGGCAACCACAGCCCTTTAGCAGGGAAGATCTGTGCCTCCAAAGATGCCCCAGTAGCTCCCCATCTTCTTTTCTGCTGATTCACTGCACTTTCTCTGTGCTGTTGTCAGTTAGTGAGCTTAGGGACCAACACAAAATATATAGCACACATAGAATATAAATGTCACGGTTTAAGGCTGATTAGTAATTAATACATATAATTACTAAACTACAGCACAGAGACCAGTGCAACTCGCATCACCATTTAAAGGAACAGTAACACCAAAAAATTAAAGTGTTTTAAAAGAAATATCATGTACTGGTGTGTTTGCTTCAGAAACGCAACTATAGTTTTTATAAACAAGCTGCTGTGTAGCCATGGAGGCAGCCATTCAAGTACAGGTCAGTAGTAGATAGTTCTGAAGAATCCCATTAGTGCTTCTCTGTTATCTGCTGTGTATCGTAGGCATTTTCTCCTTTTTCATCTTTGAATGGCTGCCCCCATAGCTACACAGCAGATTGTTCATATAAACTATAGTAGAGTTTCTGAAGCAAACACAACAGTTTTACCAGTGCAGCACAACAGTACATTAAGGTGATTACTTTTGGACAATTTGTTGGCGTTACTGTTCCTTTAACTAAATGTTTTAACTAGAAACATATAAGGCTGGGTGGAAGGGAGGAGTTTATTCATACAGAGGGCTTCTCAGTGGACTGCTGGTTAGTTTGACTTGCAGGAAGTAGAATGTGACTTTAGTTTAATTTTCAAAATGTTGCCCTGTTTAGAGCAAGTAATAAAACCTGTATATATTTCCTAATAATAACAGTAAGCAAAAAGTATGTTCAACACAAGTCTTATTTTTTTAAACTACAGTTGCAAAATAGACATACTGGCCATTTATTTAGGACCTGGAACTTGCCTTGCCAGCTTGAACAGTAGGTAAAGGTGTTACATGATTTTATGCCTGGTCTAGCCCTTACCAGCCTACAGGGCACATTGAGTCCCCACTAAATCATAATCTCAAAAATATATTTATCTACATTGATTCTATACAGGTTATGCCAACAGTATGGTAGAAGTGAGTGTTTTGGGGAATTGGGGCTGTTTTAAGATATGATTGTGCTAGTTTCTATCCTTTGAATATGGTGATCAAGAGCGAGAGCTAATTTTTTATTATTTTGTTCTTTATATAACAGGCACATTTCTGTAGCACTTTACAGAGATAATACAACATTCACATCAGTCTATGTGCCAGTGGAGCTTACAATCTAAGTTCCCTTTCATGTTCACACACTTCGGTTAATGTAGTCAAAAGCCAATTAACCTACCTTTATGTTTTTAGGGATGATTACCTAGAGGAAACCTAAGCAGACAAGGGGAGAACATACAACCTCCTTGGAGATACCATTGCTTCGGGGGGGGGGTTGAACTCAGGACTGCAACACTACAAAGCAGAAGAGAGGCCCGTTGAGGCACCATGCAGTCCTATAAAGTTATGTAAGAAACTGAAAAACACCATCTTTTTAAAATGACTTATGAAAATAAATAGACCAGACTCCCTGTTAAAAAACAAATGAACACAAATTGCCAATGTGTTCAGAAGAGCACTCTACTCTGTTTTACATTACTTTGTTTTGAGGGTTTACATTTCCTTTAAGGATGAATAACAGAGGGTGACGATAAGAATCTGAGAGACCAGCTAGAAACAGATTTAAGTAGCCTATTCTGGGGAGGATAAGGGCCTTATTGTCCCTGTAATGTATTGCTGGTATTCAAGCCAGCTACCTATCAGTTTCTGGCTAGCCTTCAATTACCATAGAACTGGTAATTCAGCCAAGAGGTCTCTGATAAAATTAAGCTTAAGGGCTCTTACACATGAGCGTTTTTACCTGTGCTCCCCTGCGTTCCGTTTTTCGCCGTTCAGCCGCAGGAATAGACGCATTTCATTATTTCAAATGGGGCTGTACTCACACAGGCGCATGTAGGCGCAGAACGCAGGTTGAGACGCAACATGCTGCATTTTTCCTGCGTTCGGCGCCTACACGCGCCTGTGTGAGTACAGCCCCATTTGAAATAATGAAATGCGTCTATTCCTGCACTCCCCTGCGGCTGAACGCCGAAAAACGGAACGCAGGGGAGCGCAGGTAAAAACGCTCATGTATAAGAGCCCTTAGACCTGTCTTTCCTATTTGGGGTAATAGATCTCAGCTGCCTCATTGGCCACTTAGGAACAATTATGAACAATTGGCCTGAACGCTATGCTTGTTCCTACTTCTAGTCCCCACTTTTGCTGAACCTTAGTATCTATTATTTCCTTATCATCTTGAGGTTTGTCATGTGGATGTTGGCCTCTACCTGTCTCTGGACTTGCTTATTTGCTGCCTGCCTAATCCTTCAACTGCCCATGTTTTGTTCTTTGTCTGCTCCATGTCCAGTTACATACTCCCAGTCTGTTCCCTGGTTCCCTACTGTCTGAATGACTTCTTATTAATCTCCTCTACACATAGGGTTGGCACCTCATGGCCGGTAAAAATTATGGGTGATTCCAATGTTGTTAACAGGGAAAAAAAGATATATATATAGATAGATATATATATATATATATATATATAAAGGACTGTATTTTTTTCCAGAAAAGGTGGCAACCCCATCTACACATTGGGTTATTCATGATAGTCCACAATTGATACATTTTTATGGATTTTATTGATGACTGCTGTAAATCACCTGACAATAATGTGGGGTACAGGCTAAAAAAATGTTGCTTTAGGTTGTCCAGTAGTCACAGAACTTCAGCACAACCTAATCGAAACTCCACAGTACACACTGTTTTCTCAGCCTTCTGCTGACCCTTTCACAGTCTATTTCACCACACCCTGTGCACAATGGTTATCATTTTCCAGCCCAGGCCCCTATGAAAGTGCAGCTCTGTTGAACATGACCAAGCAGAGAACAGAGAGCAGACAGTGGCCCTTGATTTCAAATCCTTTGCCCCGCCCCCACAGACAAGAGTCAGTCAGCATATGAACAGTATCCAACCAATGCTCTAGCCAAGCCATCTGTAAAAGTGCCCAAAAGCTAGCTTGATCACCATTTCCGCCATAACTTCGCACTCTTTGAAGAAGCAAGACGCTTTACGCCACCCCACTTCGTCTTCTTCTTCTTGAAAAGCATTTTGTGGGTTCCGAGTTTTTGTTCTCGTGCAGGCTCCGCCTTCCAAGCGCGCCGAATCCGCCATTTCGATTGGCCGAAACTATAATGCCCGCCCCGCGTCCATTCTTTCTCTTGGCCCAATCCCCGCCTTCCAACTCCGTTCGAGATTCCCCCTCCTTCGTTGCTTTCTCGGAGCCCATCACCGGAGACACGGTGCTTCTATTGAGCTGCGGTCGGACCCCTCACAGCAGCGTTGTAAAGGTATGATCCTGTAGGTTGGCCTTGAGCTCGGCGCGCCCATTAGTGGGCAACAGGGGAGCGAGTGAGCCCCAGTAAGCATTTTTAAGACCGTTTATCTTAATGGTCTTTCAGGTGTGAGGCTTCTCTGGCCTCAGCAACACCTCACCGATGTCGCCACCAGCAGGCCCCTAATACTCCCGAGAGAGAGCAGAAAACACACGTTTGCTGCAATGGTGTGTGTTGTGAGTTGCTGGGGCCGGGGAACGGCACAGGAATGTGGCTGCAGAGGCTTCTGGGGCAGACAGAGAAGATTATTCATTGAGGATGCTAATGGCTTGCGTGCAGGGCTGAGGCTGTTGGGAATTGTAGTCCAGCAGCTTTCTAGCCGCAGTGTGTATAGCAATGGATGGGCAGAAGATTTAGTGCCAAAGCAGCACAGCTCAGTACTGTATGCATTGTCTTTTTATAGGCAAGTGGTGTCCAACTTGTGGCCCACCCTTCTCTCAATACAACTGGAGCCTGCAGCTGCTGGAGGGCCAGAGGCCAGAGCTGCCTGTACAGGGGGAGAACATAGCAATGGCTTCTGCTGTATTCGGCCGAATCTTTTGTGAATAATTCAGGGTTGGGCCGAATCCAAAATAGTGGATTGAGTGTGAATGCTGTGTGTGGGGACTGCAGTAAGACTGGGCTGGCTGCTCACGTTGCAGGGTGACACTGTTATGCTTCAGATACAAGTAGGGTTGCCACCTTTTCCAGAAAAAAATACCAGCCTTTCTATATATTTATCTTTTTTCCCTATTAATAACTTGGGGTCAACCATCATTTTTAGCAGCCAGGCCAGTAAAATAGTTGCCAGGTGACAACCCTAGATACAAGGTACATGTGTCCAGTGATGGAGACCGATGGTGGGAGAAGCTCAGAAATCTCGTCATTATTGGGGAAAGGCTGAGAATGGTTGCATATTTGCAAATCATTCCTTATCCCTTTATGTGGCCTCTACAGTGAATCCCTTTCATGTAGGGGTAATGGCTAGAAGGACTGATTTCGGTGCAGCGTCACCTCTCATACGGCACACTTGTGGAACAGGAGCAAACGGGACATTTTGGGGTGATCTGCTCAAGTTTGGTGCCATCTGGCACTAATTTGGCTGTTCTCCACCCACTGACCTCCCCCATTGAGTTTTATTAGCCAAACAAAAACCGTCTTGCCGAAATGATGTCATTGCTGTCTGCTGGAAACATGAAGTACATTTTTCCCAAAGGGGACAAACCCATCGCTTGCTTTGTAGAACAGACTTAAGAGGGAGCCGTTCACATTCTTTAGCATCTGAAAATGAACAGGCAGTTTCATAAGTGACTGATGCGTGATGGCCCTTGTAACTATGGGCAGGATTAGCATCTAGAGCAGGGCTGTGCTTTCCTTTAAAGGGATACTGTCATGGGGAAATTTTTTTTTTTTCAAAATGAATCAGTTAATAATGCCGCTCCAGGTATAGCAGGTTAGGTTGTGTGGACGACATCAGCAGGCAGGCTCCGGGGAAACCAAACTTAGTTAAAAAGTCCAATCTTTATTGAGCATTGTAAAACACACTGTAGGAGCAGGCAGGGGAACAGCTTAATAATGCTGCTCCAGCAGAATTCTGCACTGAAATCCATTTCTCAAAAGAGCAAACAGATTTTTTTATATTCAATTTTGAAATCTGACATGGGGCTAGACATTTTGTCAATTTCCCAGCTGCCCCTGGTCATGTGACTTGTGCCTGCACTTTAGGAGAGAAATGCTTTCTGGCAGGCTGCTGTTTTTCCTTCTCAGTGTAACTGAATGTGTCTCAGTGAGACATGGGTTTTTACTATTGAGTGTTGTTCTTAGATCTACCAGGCAGCTGTTATCTTGTGTTAGGGAGCTGCTATCTGGTTACCTTCCCATTGTTCTTTTGTTTTGCTGTTGGGAGGAAAAGGGAGGGGGTGATAATCACTCCAACTTGCAGTAAAGAGTGATTGAAGTTTATCAGAGTACAAGTCACATGACATGGGGCAGCTGGGAAATTGACAAAATGTCTAGCCCCCATGTCAGATTTCAAAATTGAATATAAAAAAATCTGTTTGCTCTTTTGAGAAATGGATTTCAGTGCAGAATTCTGCTGGAGCAGCACTATTAACTGATTCATTTTGAAAAAAAAATTTTTTTCCCATGACAGTATCCCTTTAAACCAAAATTCCAAAAGAAAAAAAAAATCGGCCATTACTTAGTTTAGAATGCATTTAACTGAAGATATCTTATATATTGTACTTGATCCCAGCTAAGATGTAATTAATGCTTAAAGAAGGTTGAACAATCCTATTGGATTTCATTATTTTTTTGAAAGATTTCTTTAGATCTGAAAATTTATGGAAAGGCCCCTTAACCCGGCAAACCCCAGGTCTTGAACATTCTAGGTCACATACCTGTGTGTGTGTACTTGTAGCAAAAACCCATGTAAAATTTGGACATGTGTAAAGACCTGTGTTGAAGCATTTATTGCAAAACTGTCTCAGAATATATTGCTGTGACCATTGTGGCTGTATCCACATAAGCAACTGTCTGTACTTGCCTGAAACTGCTGCTCTCAGATGCCAATCTCTGTTTCTAACTGTAGCTCAGGATGAATGTTGGGCAGTGATAGCTTGTGCCAGGATTGTGTTGAATGTTACCTGCATATCCATTCATTTACATTAGCAGGTATTGTCAAATTCAAAAAATCATTCAGTTTGGGGTTTTTACTTATTTAGTATATGTACTTTAGGGCTTTGGTGCCTCTAATGTAGTGTTTTTCCAGTATTGACAACGGGCTACTGAAGCTAGCTTAATGGAACAGTAACGCCAAAAAAAGTATTTTAAAGTAATGAAAATATCATATAATGTTGCCCTGCACTGGTGAAACTGATATGTTTGCTTCAGAAACCCTATATAAACAAGCTGCTTATGTAGCAAATTGAAACTGAAAAAAGGCTATATGGCACAGGTTAAATAGTGAATAACAGATAACACCATTATGTTCTACAGAGCTTATCTGCTGTGTAACCTGAGCCTTTTCTCCTGAATGGCTGCTCCTTGCTACACAGCATCTTATTTGTTTTTTAAACAATAGTATTGTTTCTGAAGAAAACACAACAGTTTTACCAGTGCAGGGCAACAGTGCATTATATTTTTATTACTTTAAAACACTTTCATTTTTTGATGTTACTGTTCCTTTAGTAGTAACCAAAATAATTGTGAAATGAAACAGTGGCTACCAGACTCGCAAATATATGGATAAGTGTGTAGATATGATGCATGTCCTCCGTGGGCTGTGGCTGTATTTTGTTCACCAATCTGTTGACAGGTGGTTAGTTACTGGAATGCATACCATGTCAACCATGGGTAAAAGTGAATGCCTTGTGTGTACATACTCTCCATCACTTCTCAACCTTATTGTTTCCATAAGTATTTTTTTTACAGGGCCATTCAAATCCTTTACAAATGGATGTGCTAGTTCAAGTATGTTTTGTTTGTTTTGTTTGTTGATCCATGTATATCAAAACAAGGGCACTTGCCTCTAAAAGTTCTTTAAAGCAGGGTCCAGAAAATAATTTTCCTTCATTTTAAAATTGATGTATTTAGGGTCCATAGCTTGTACACATCATGCCTTTAAGGTGGCCATAGACGCAGAGATCTGTTTTTTTTGGCGATGTCGCCAAATGAACAGATCTCTCCCCGATATGCCCACATTGAAGTGGGCAATATCGGGCTGATCCGATCAACTCGCTCTGTCAGCAGCTTTTATTGGCCTGTGTGTGGGGGCCTTTATTTTATGCATGCCATACAGTGGAAAAGATGAGATGGTTTTGTGACCTTGCCAGATGAGTGGACCTTTGTTAAATAATTATGGGAAATGTATTGATTCCATAATAACATTTTAAAATGGCAAAGGGTTTAGAAGTTTTTGCCAGGCAATTGTTTTTGAATGCAACTCGTCCTGTATATGGGAGATCTATTCACATCCGTGAAATATATATTTCTGTTAGAATGTATCCCCAGTTTCTGTAAATTTGCTAACTACACCATTGCATTTTCTAAAAGGTAAAGAGAAGCCAGATCTGTAGCCAATTTATCCACTCAAGCAGTGAGCTACTGTACATCCAGCTGATTCGTTTGTTTGGTCTTGGGTCAATGATTGAATCAAATGGAGGGCCTGGGCTGATTCTTCAGAGCATGAGTTCCGTCCAGCCGAAAAAAATGAATACAACCTAAAGGCATTTTCCTGTTAGAAAATTGATATCTGGTTGATTCTGATTGGCCTGTATAAAGGACAGTTGTTGTGGTCTCATATGCAGGCTAATAAAGTACTGACAGACATACTGGTAGGCAGTATCATTCATTTTATACCTAGAGGAAGATGAGTTGCATAGTTGGTGTGTGTGATACTCTGGTGAGTGCTTTTTTGCTTAATTACCTTACCTTAATTACCTTAATTGGGCTCCACCCACGACACTCTTCCCCCCCCCTTTCCTACACTATATCACTAGGTGTTGTACAGGTCACAGGTCAGGCTTGAGAAAAGGCCCAGTGGGGTCCTAAACGTTGCCTTACATGTATCTACTTTTTGGGGCCAATAAAGAAAATTTGATGCACTAATCTTCAAGTTTGGTGTGCTACAGTGTACCTGGTTTGCTTCATGTGCTTTGGATCACAGGTGGATTGTCCCTTCACTGTTAAGCACCCTACCCAGCAAAAAGGGTTCTCTACAGGTAGATATTTGTGTGGCTATCCTTCTGCAGTGACACTTATTAATGCATTTATGTACATACATGTGTTTTTTTTTTTTTTTTTTTTTAATTTTCATATGCCAGTTTTACTTAGTAGTTGGGGCTGCTCCTGCCATGAGGCAAGGTAAAAACGTTGCCTCAGGCAGCAGTGAGCTGCCAGTTTACAGAGGTGGCAAAAAGTGTAAATTCAGCTCCGCTAGTGCAGAGAGCAATATAGCACTCCTTGCGCGAGTGATGCTGCCCCCTTTGAACCGCTCCGACGCTAAAGTTTTAAGTGTGACAGCAGCTCCAGGATCGCCCCTTTTGGTCGTGGGAGGGCTACAAAGACTTCAAATTCACCACCCCATTCGGTTGTGTGGCAACTGCATGCCAGGCATTTGTTACTTAGCTGGCAGTCTGTGAATGCCTTTATTTAGTTGGGACAGCAGGCATTGCAGGGCAATCTTGAGTTTTTATTGGCCCCTGTCTTTCAAGCTGCTTAAAATAATTGGCGTAATTGCCATGTGTGTCATTGCGTTCTAAAACTTCCAGGGTTAGCAACATATGCACATTTACTTGAAACACATCAATGCTTTTTTTCCAGTTTTCCGCAGGACTCAAAGATCCGTTCAAAGATTAAAATGAGAAATCTGCTGATCTTTGCTGCCAATGATTTTTATAACCTTTAGCAAATGTTAATCTTTTCCAAGCAGATTGGATGGGTAATGGGTACCTGTTCTAGATCTTGGAGAATCATTGCTATAGTTGTGCCACGCATGCAGACTCTTTTGAAATGGGCTGTCAACATTGCTAGCTGAGCTGTTCAACCCCCTGGAATCTGATAGAGCCTTACGACTTCAGTATATTGTCCATTGTCAACGTTTGCTAATATTTTGCATTTGGCCCTTGACTCTGTGTTAGTGATGAATAGCAGCTGAAAAATTGTTCTTGGCAATGACATGTACAATTGATTCTTCTGGCAGGGAAAGGGTTAAACGTTCCCTTTAGAGACATTTTGCCACAGCTGGGATTATTTTCAGGTAGGCTGTCTTGTTTCACACAGGCCTCCTTTGTGCAGCTGGGCAGTCGCAGCCTTTGGTTTCAACTTTCCTGCCTAGTCAGACAGGAGTGATATGTTCCCAGTCATGGTTATTGAATGGGGATTTAGGGTGGAGGGGGATGGAGGCTGGTGTTTTTTTCTTCTCCGTTTTATGGAATTTAGTCTTTTTTTTTTTTTTTTTTTTTTTTAACCGACTAGTAGTTTGTGCTAATTTACTCACCCATAGCAACCACATAACTACCAAAAATTATATTTATAAGTAATTGTGAAAGTATATGTCATTAAAATAGTGTGCAAGAAAGCTGAAGATAACCAGCCTGGTGTTTCTTGGGGTAAGTGCTTTGGCAGCCTCAGCAATCCAGGATTTGGTTCGGGATTCTGCCTTTTTCAGATGGATTTGACCAAATCCTTGTGCCTGGCCAATCCAAATTCTAATTTGCATTTGTAAATTAGGGGCGGGTAGGGAAATCATGACAAAAAGAAAACTTGTTTCCACTTTTTCCTTTCCTGTATTTCCAGTATTATCTCTACAGAGATTGTTTGTCTTATTGCTACAATGCAGATATTAAGTAATGTAATAAGCATTGCCTTGGAAAGCAATGGTTGTTGCTATAGGTTACTAGACCATACCTTATGTTGAGTTGCCCAATAGATTTCAACCACACAAGGGGTTTATCTGTGGACTGATCGTTTGATTAACATCAGTTAAAGGCGATATATAAGATAAATGAAACACCCCCCAATTTTGTAGGCAATCATATCTAATATATGGTGTTGGTTTTACTTTAATTTTGTCTTCAAAAATTGCTCCTTTATTTGAGCTCTGGTCTGAGTTTCAAATGAAAATGGGTGGGTGTGTTCTAACGGTCCCTGTCAGAAGCACAGTGGGAGGGGAACAGGCAATTGCAGCCCTGCAGTCACACAAGCAAAGACCCGCCGGCTCCCCTGCACAGCCAGAGAATCCAGAGAGATGGGAGGGATTATTAAGGTTTATGCATAAATATTCAATAAATCAGCCTAAAACACTACTTTTTAAAGCATATTCCATCTTTAACAGTTTGCCCTGTGTAGTGCAATAAGTAACAACAAACAACTATTTCAAGTTTAAAATAACATGCTTTTTGGCACTACAGCAGTAGAATTCTGCATTTTCTAATCAGTTGCTGGGTGTCATTGGGCTGCTCCTGCATGTATGATCTTTTTTGTCTGGATCCAGCTATTGCACATTTTTTTGTCTCCAACTGTTTAAACAGCATAGCCTTTTGGTAGACGCCCTCCCCCCCAGGTGTAAAACTATATTGACCCAGTTATTTCAATTAAGAAACAGTTTACCATATCCCAATTGAAAGATTTATTTGCTTAATATTCATTATTTGCATGATGGTAATCTACAGCAGAAACCAATATGAAGAAAATAATGTAAATACAAGCATGGATTCAGAAGTGTTCATGCCATCTGGAGAGACCAACTGCTAGTTTTATGTTATCTGTCAGGCTATTTCACCCGATAGTTGGCATTCACTACATCTGATAGTCTGTATGAATGTGAAACCCTTTATCCCAAAGTCATGGGAACATCGAGTGTTGACTATGCTGCTCTCAGTCAGGCTGGAAAAAGGTTATCCAATTTTCTCTGCAGAAAAAAACTCGGGCTGAGAGAAGCAGAACCACAATGCTCTGCATGTCCAAGTCCTGAAATTGAAACCATACTAAGGCTAGGGTCAGATGATACAGATTTTCTGATAACCCAGCTGCTCCCCTTCTCTTCTGTAGGCAGGACGCATTTTGGTGGAGTGGAGACTATGCTTGCACAGTGGCGGAACTACCAGGGGTGTAGGGGGTGCAGCTGCATCAGGGATGGTGCCCCCGCACCCCTGATGGGGCCTGCAACCCAGGAGAGGCATTACCATTGATCCAGACCGCTGGTTTCTCTATGGCGCGCTGAAAGCAACATCATTGATGTCACCAGTGGCGCGCACGCTAGGCGCACAAAAAGTTGCTTTTTCGGTGCCAAGTCCTCCTTGTTTTGGTCCTGCCCCGCCCCCTGCCTGGCAGCTGTTGTAGAGGCAGAGAGCAGCATGGCTCGTCTGTCCAATGGGGTCCTGGATCCAGCCAGGAGGCGGGGCAATGTTGCACAGGAGGGGAGTGTTTGCTGTGGACTTGCCTTAAGGGGTGGACAATGTAATTGTAATTAGCGGCGAATTTCCTCATTTCCCCACCTGCCAGTTGATTTGCAAAACTGCTGTGAAAATTTGCCTGTGAAAAAAATGAGATCTAACAAAAATGTCCTACGTGTAAAAATTGTCAAGTGCATGAAAATTGTTGCGCGTTATTTTGACACCCATTGACTATAATACATTTGGCTAAAAAAGCTGCGCATGGAAAAATTGTCGCTCATATAAAAAATTGCTATGCGTCAAAATAATTTTGACGCCCGATTGACTTCAATGCATTTCACAAATTTTTCACCTTTTCGCAATTTTTTTCGGCGAAGCTAAACGGACAGATTCGCCCATCACTATATATAATATCTTTCTGGATCCATATCCATGTCCTTTTCAGCATTTAACACAACTTTGAATGATGCTGTACCAGTTTCAAGAAGTAAAAATAACTTTTTAATCCATTCCTATGAGATTTGGTCAGTAATGCTGTGTTCCAGCCCGGTGGCAGGGGTAAGGGGAGCCCAGTTGTAAATTTCCTTCCAGGGCCCCAAGGGGTCCAGTTACGCCACTGTGCTTGCAGGCAATGCAAGCGCATAGGTGCAGCGGGGGAGTGGAATCTATGCCTCAGGACAAGAGCCGCAATTGTGTGGCCCTAGCCTTAGAAAACAAGAATACTGCAAAAGAGCTTAAAGGTAGAACAAATCTAAAGGTGGCCATACACGGTCAGAATAAAGCTGCCGATATCAGTCCTTTAGGCTTCCGTCGGGTCCACCCGATCAATATCAGGCCAAAAATTGGGCAAATATCGATCAAGCCAGTTTGATTTTTTTTCTTCAATCCAGGACCACAGCAGCTACTTTAAAGGACCAGTAATATCAAAAAATGAAATTGTTTTAAAGTAATAAAAATATAATGCAGTGTTGACCTGCACTGGTAAAACTGCAGTGTTTGCTTCAGAAACACTTCTATTGTTTATATAAATAAGTTGCTGTGTAGTAATGGGGGCAGCCATTCATAGGAGAAAAAGCTCAAGTTACACAGCAGATAACAGATAAGCTCTATAGAACATAATGTTATCTGTTGTCCATTACTTATCCTGTGCCATTTAGCCTTTTTTCAATTTCCGCCATTGCTACAAAGCAGCTTGTTTATATGAACTATAGTAGTGGTTCTGAAGCAGACAGATCAGTTTTACCAGTGCAGGGCACCAGTTCATGATATTTTCTTTCCTTTAAAACACTTTAATTTTTTGGTGTTACTGGTCCTTTAAACAGTCCTGTGACACATTCACATCATTGTAATCTGATCGTTCGCCCCCAGAGTCGAACATTCGTATTAACCCGATATTGTCCTGTGGTACACTGCAAAAATTCACTACCATATAAAATTTCATCCTGAACCAGCAAGTGTATTATTTTTTTTTTTTTTTTTAAGTTTTAATATTGGTGTGTGCAGCCATCTCATGTCATTTTGCCTGGTCATGTGATATCAGAATGAGCTTTCTGGCAGGTTGTTGTTTCTCCTACTCAATGTTACTGAATGTGTCACAGCAGGAGCTGGATTTTACTATTGAGTGCTGTTCTTATATCTACCAGGTAGCTGTTCACTTGTGTTAGGGAGCTGCTATCTGGTTACCTTCCCATTGTTCTGTTGTTAGGCTGTTGGGGGGGGGGTTTAATATCACTCCAACTTGCTGTAAAGAGTGACTGAAGTTTATCAGAGCACAAGTCACATGACTGTGGGCAGCTGGGAAACTGACTGACTATGTCTAGCCCCATGTCAGATTTCAAAATTAAATATAAAAATAATCTGTTTGCTCTTTTGAGAAATGGATTTCAGTGCTGGAGCAGCACTATTAACTTGTGTTTTGGAAAAAAAAACATTTGTCCCATAACCCTTTAAGTTTGATCATAGTGGGGGATAAACAGATTGCCTAGTGTTGCTGGGCATTGCCACTTGTACACCAGCTCAACGTAATTTCTAATTTTCTGAGGTTCTGCTTAATGTTTTACCAGTGTGAACTGCTTTATGCCACATAAGAATAACAGATACTACTGTGCTAAGTATAGATGGTCTATGAGCAGAAATATAAAATTCAGAATTGAAGTGTTCATCCAGTATCATTGAACTGATTTTAGGATGTTTGTGGCAGAGCCGAGAGTGAATACCAAGATGTCCCACTGCCCAGGATCCTAGGGGCATCTGGTTGCGTATACAAGTGTCAGATCAATATTTACACTGGCATTTACAACACAGCTGATATGTGTGCCAAGCTTATTTCCCAGCATTCAGTCAACAGGCTGAAAATAGCTTGTTTAGGGACAGCTTTACTCAAAAGCCAATTAGCCAGATGTTACCACAAGATATTGACTTTGTTGTTTTAAGTCAAGGAGCAAAACACATTAAAGCTGCAAAATCTCTAGTGACATTTTATAAAATCTTGTAGGCTGCAGATTTTTCTTGTGCTTCCAGACTAGCAAACCTTCTGGTCTGATGACAGATCAGATAGTTGTCCGAAGATCAGATATTTACATTTTTAATTAAACCATCTGAACCAAAGCTGAATAACTGCTTCATATAGTAACATTTTGGGGCAAGAGGTAGGAAACACGGCACACACAAATTCGTTCAGCAAGTCATGTGTCCATAAGAGAGAGGACTCATCAACTCCAAAGATGAGTTTGTGAAAAGACAATCTGTAGGACTGTGTCTGTGTATTGGCAACCTTATGGATATCTTTCATGTTAAAGGGTACCAGTCACCCAAAAAAACAATCCTAAATCCTATTTTATCATGTTAGTCAAGCAAAATAAACTTTATTTACACTGTAAAAAATTATTTGAATCTTGTTTCCTTTCTTCTTGGAATAAATAGTTCTAGCGAGCAGGCAGGAGCCATTTTGTGGATACTGTTCTTAAGACAAGCTTTGCATCATCTCAAAGTTTGCAGATCTCTTGGTTTCCACTGATTGGTTACCAGGCAGTAACCAATCAGTGACTTGAGGGAGGGCCACATGGGTCATAACTTTTACTTTTGAATCTGAGCTGAATGCTGAGGATCAATTGCAAACTCAGTGGGGGTCATTTATCTACACCACACAAATTTGGCTATGGGCAGTCCAGATTGTTGCATTCATTGTTCTACCTGCAGCTGCCTGAAAAAAGCTAAGCACTGATTGTTTGCTATGGGTTTCTGCCCATGGGCAAGTTAGAAATCTGTTCACTCCAGCCTTTTTGCATTACATTTTTGGCTAACTACATTTTTTATTTTACACAGCCTATCTATTTACCCAGTTCTTATTTTTTACAATTTAAGTAAGTTGTACCAATTAAATACAGCAGTTAAAGAGTGGTCATTATTGTGACTTCATGGAGCATGCAGGAGGCTATGCCGGCTAGAAATTCCATGGTTTTCTATAGAGCAAATCATCATAATTCATGACAATACTGTTGTGTTGCACTGTGTTTTACAATAGTATAATAAAGGAGGTCTTAAAATAAATTAACATCAATTAATTTTCATCAGTAAATTAATTGCCCAGATTGATACTGATTTCAGTTGTGATTTATATTAACATATAATATTTACATTACCAAATAACATTTTCATAATAGGAACGGTTCAATGTTTTTAATGTATATTGGAAAATTTACATAGAATGATGCTTTCATCATGGAAAAAAAAGTTTAGGGTAAAGAGTAATAAATGCAGTGGGAAGCATGTATGTTTATTTGTAAGCCAGTTTATTATCTGCTTTATCATTTGTGTTAAAATCCACCTTTAACAGCATTGCAAAAATTGCTTTTATGTTCCACCTTTCTCTTTGCTTGCACGGATACAGTTGTTACTATGGTGTTATAACAAGGTTATTGCATGTCTTTAGGGATACTTGCTCCTTTTACTCCATGGAGATTTTCTAAAGATCTTCTGCTTTTTCTTTTGTGAAATGCTTTCAAATCAAAAACATGGTTGCTGTTTTGCTGGAGATGATCATCTCTCGCTATCAGGGGGTGTAAGGATGACAATTGCATGTTGTATACAAATTGTCTATGTAAGGTTCTTTACCTGAACACGTTGTGTTTTAAAGGGCTAGTTAAATAAAGTTGGTAGCTGCTATGTTTGACTGCTTCACGTCTAGGTCACTGATACTGAAACCCAATTAAAAGCAAGTGCAACATGTTGATGTCCTCACTGGGGTTTAAACCGGGGCAACAAAACATACCATGTGCAAGCTTTGTGTTGCATTCTTCATTGCTAAATGCAGTATTAAAGGAACAGTTCAGTGTGAAAATAAAAACTGTGTAAATAGGCTGTGTAAAATAAAAAATGTTTCTGATTTAGTTAGCCAAAAATGTAATATAATAGCCAGAACACTAGTTCCTGCTTTTCATGTGTAACATAATAGCCAGAACACTACATCCTGCTTTTCATTTTATAACTCTGAGCTAGTCAGCGACTTAAAGGAGAAGGAAAGCTCCAAGACAGTTTATTGCCAATAGAATAGCCACAATAGTGCAAGCTAGAACGCTATATTTATTCTGCAGAATGCTTTACCATACCTGAGTAAACAGCTCTAGACACTGTCTCTGTTTGTTTAGGATAGAAGCTGCCATATATGCTTGGTGTGACATCACTTCCTGCCTGAGTCTCTCCCTGCTTACTAACAGCTCTGAGCTCAGATTACAGTAGGGATGGGAGGAGGGAGGGGGAGAGGAGCAAACTGAGCATGCTCAAGGCCGTGCCCTGGAGGTTTAAGCTGAAAACAGGAAGTCTGATACATTAGCCCATGTGTACACAATAAAAGCAAAGAAATGTGGTGTTTCTTTTGACAGAGGACTCAGAGCAGCATTACTTTGAGGGTTTACTGGTGTATTTATATAGACCTTTCTGATAAAGCTTACTTAATTTTAGCCTTTCCTTCTCCTTTAAAGGGGGGCCACATGGGACATAACTGTTCAGTGAGTTTGCAATTGATCCTCCGCATGCAGCTGAGATTCAAAAGCAACAGATATGACCCATGTGGCCCCCTTCAAGTCTCTGTTTGGTTACTGCCTGGTAATCCGTGGAAACCAATAGAGCTGAAAAGCAGGAAGTAGTGTTCTGGCTATTATGTTACACATCCAATCACTCCAGCCTTTGTACTTTACATTTTTGGCTAACTATATCAGAAACATTTTTCACAGTGGCTCAAGGCTGTGAAAAACACGGTTCAACTTCTCATTTATGGGACACCCACAAATACCCCTCCATATGCTAAGCTTGTACTTAGTCCATGCCATTGCAATTACATTATTATGCTCCCATGTACTCATTGGACCTGTCACTCAGACACAAAAATCTGTATAATAAAAGTCCTTTTCAAATTAAACATGAAATCCAATTTCTATTTTTTATTTAAGCATTCATAGCAGTTGTAAGCTAATTTAAAAATCTCAGCTGTCAATCAAATATTGTCTGCCCCTCCTCTATGCCCGTGGCATAGAGGCGGGGCAGACAATTACTTTCACTTTCAATTCAGCACTTCTTAGATGTCACTGCTCCTCACACATTCCCCCAGTTCTCTTTACCATATAACTGTGTGGCCAGGGCATGGGGATGGACATCGGGTCCCCCATTCTGGTGCACAAACAAAATTCTGAGATGATACAAGGCTTGTCTTAATAACAGTGTCCACAAAATCGCTGCTGCCTGCTTGCTATCATTTTGAAATCCCAGACTAAAGGAAACAAGATTCAAATGATTTATATAGTGTAATTAAAGTTCATTTTACTTGACTAATCTGATAAAATAGGATTTGGAATATTTTTTTTGGGTGACGGGTCCCCTTTTTAACCTTTGTACACTATATTTTGCTCTGTTTATTTTTATACCTTCTAAACTTTTATGCATATTAGGGTGTTGTCAGATATAAAAGAGGTGTGTGTAAATGCCCATGATATTAATATCCGTTCCAAACTGTAAGTTGATGCAATTGCTTTTATCTTTGCAGAACCAGTAATACCATCGGATATGTGCCTGGTTTGGGATTTATGAACAGACAGCCAAATTAAACTTGTTGCATTGAAATCCAAGAAAAACACATCATAAGAAGGCAACGCTTTTTCTTTGGAGCTTAGTATTTACGTGGAGATGTCTCGTAAGCATGGCCACAAGGGTAAGTTGGTGGGTTTTTTTCTTTTTTTTTGTGTGTATGTGGGGGTTTTTTTTTTTTTCCCCAGAAGTCTTGCTGAACACTGGGCAGTTAATAGACTTTTCAAAGAGTATCCTAAAAAATTGTTTTGGGTGGGATGTTTGAACTATTCCTAACTGGAGGGTGGTTCTACTGACTCCAATATTGTATATAAAATAGGGTACATGGACTGGCAACCCTGATGTCGGGGAAATTCTTTTTTTCCAAATCATGAACATGAAAAGCTGGTTTTGCTCAATATTAATATATCTAGCAGCATTGAATAAAGTGCAACTGGAAGCTCAGTGCCGTTTATTTTTTAGTGTAGTGTTCTGCAGTGTTCTACTGTATTCTTTACACATCAGTGATTTATGGACCTCCATTCTCTGTAATTATAGCCTTTTAGGCAGTCAATCAAGATAACCTATTACCACCTCCCTAGGTAAATACGGTAGTACTGATTTCTGTTTGTGGCGCTGTTAAATATTTTGCACTGACATTTTGTGTTAATTCCCTATTTCTTGTGACATCTGTCATTTGCAAATCTACTCTTAAAAAAATATTAAAAAGCTTTAGCTTTTTTTTTCATTTATTTGGCCCCAGGGAAGTTTCTAACCTGTTTTGGTTTCCAATTGCAAGATGTTTAAAGTACTTTGCTTTTCTCATACAGAGTTTGTTTACACCTAAACTAAAGATATTCGGATTTTTTTACTTTTTTTTTTTTTTTGTTACGACTTCACTCTTCTCATACCATACACTCTGGGGCCTCTTTATTAAGCTTTATCAAATTTTTCTTGTCGAATTTTAAAGGGCAGAAAAAATTTTTTTTTAGGGAGAAAAAAAACATTGAATTTTTCAATATTTATTATGCTCCTAAGCTGCTAAAAATATGAAAATACTCCAGCTAAAACCTGTTGAAGTCAATGGCAGATGGTTCCTTTAACAATTGGAACATGTTTTTTACATTCATAATTCTCTATAGTTTGGGGCTGTTTGCACTGGTTTTCGTTTTCGAGCTTTTCATGCAGGAACTTGATTAATTTGAGTTTTTAAAGCGACAATTTTAAAAAGTTGCATGATTCGAGTTGAAGCTCTGTTTTGTTGTTTTTTTTTTTAAATATAGTGAGAAAAAGTCAAGTTTTAGTAAATAAACCCCTCTGTGTCAATTCAATTAGGGTGTCTAATTCTATATTAGTTCAACTTGAAGCAAAAGCTTAAAGGGATTTTGTCATGAAAAAAACATGATTTAAAAGAAAATGCATCAGTTAATAGTTGTCCTCCAGCAGAAACCTGCATTGAAATTCAGGTATGTGACTTGTGCTCTGATAAATTACAACCTTTACTGCTGCACTACAAGTTGGAGTGATGTCGCTCACCTCCCTTTCCCCGACAGTAGCCTATACGCAGAACAATAGTGGCAAATATGAAAACACTCAATAGTAAAATCCAAGTCAGGCTAACCTAAGCTGCGACTCCTTCAGAGAAAGAATAGCCTGTCTGAAAGCAGTGCGAAATGTTTGCCCCTGACGTGTCAGTAGGGTAGCGATTGTGAATTTGATAGTTTGCAGTAGTGTGCAGTATGTGTAATAAAACTTCTTAATGAAAAAGTTAACTTTTCCTTCGTAAAAGTTTGCAATGCGTAATTAATATTTGCAATGCAAATCTTGTTATATATTTATGTTCTCAAATTGTATTCCATTTCCAATTGTGAGATACCAATTTATTTTAGTTTAAATGTACTAATCTGATTTTCCCGTGGGTCAAAAGTTTACAAAAACTTTGTGGCATTGCCTTTTAATTGCTTAGCTTGCATCATGTACTTATTTACAAATACTCAAGACTTCTCATAAAATATTTTGGAAGAACCCAAAGCATCATACTGCTGCCCCATGCTTCAGAGTTGGGATGTTGTTCTTTGGCTTAAAAACCTTATTCTTCTTTCTGCATACATGGGGGGTATATTTATCAAAGAGTGAAGTTAGAGATTGCCCAGTCTGCAAGAGTGATATTCCGCCACTCTCCATTCATTTCTATGGGAATTTGAAAGGCATATTTATCAAAGGGTGAACTTTCACCTATTGATAAATACTAATGAATGGAGAGTGGTGGAATTTCACTCTAGCGGACTGGGCAATCGCTAACTTCACTCTTTGATAAATATGGCCCATAGAGAGGATCATTACAATTCTGTTATTGTTTTATCTGACGAGACCAAAAGTTCAGGTCTTTCTCCTGGTATGCAAACTTTAGCCTGTTTTTTTATGCCAGGTTAGAAGTAGAGACTAATCTTAATGATTAATGTTGATAATTTGGTACCGAAGGCCTCCTCCGTTACCAGTTTTTTTTTTGTTGTTGTCTTGTGGTTCAGTTGAACGGTTTCGCCTCCTTTCTTACAGTTTGTGTGGTCCCAAGATTTTTACATTTAAATTGTTTGGACAGATGCTTTTCGGACCATCAGCTTTTATTGAAAATTGTTCCTAAGCAGGAATCAGACTTGTGGAGGTCCACAGTTTTGTTAGTGAAGTCTTGGCTTGGAGTTGCTTGGATTCTTCCATGGTTTCAAGGGTAATCAAGAAATGGCTCTGAAGCCATTAAATACAGACACAGGTGCACATTTAACTATTTATTATAGGAGATACAAACCCTTGCTACTAAAATCCACTACCCCCTACCCTACATAGACTGCCCTCCCTGCTCCCCCACCAGTCTAGGTGGTGCCTTTGCTAAATGCCCCTAACTCTTTACTTACCCGTCGGTGCAGATTCTGTCCAGCGGAGTTGACGGCAGTCATCTTCGGTAATCTTCAGGTCTTTTTCCAGAGCTTCAGCAATTTCCGTGACTTTCGGTACATTCGCAGGTGTCGCGAAACAGAAAATTGCTCCAACTGCGCATGCGCTAATATGACACTTGGTTCCCGAAGATTACCGAAGAGAAGGACATGGCTGCCGTGAACTCTGATGGACAGTATCTGCAGTGAGCGGTAAGTAGAGAGTTAGGGGCATTTAGCAAAGGTACCACCTAGGCTGAGGTGTTGCAGGTAGGGGGTCTATGTAAAGTAGGGGGTTTTAGTGTCAAGGTTTTACTTCTCCTTTAAGACAACTGGCCTAGAATCTTACAGATGGTTTAAAAAAAACAGTGAAGCGGCAGCACTAACTTTGGGGGCCTGAGTTTCCCTCAAAAAAGTTTTTTTCCAGACCAACACCTCCCTCGGATGACCCGTGGTTACTCGTGTGTTGCTTCCTCTGTAGTTATGCCACAGCTAGAGGCATTCTGTGAATTGCACCATGATCAAAGAGTGACTCCTTTAGTTACCTAATAAGCATACAAGGAGCATATTTTTAGTCTCTTTGTCTTGGTGACTTGTATTGAGATGTTAATCTCCTGTGCATACCATGTCCTTGGGGATTGCCATGCACTTATGTTAGAGGCCATGCTTACCATTCAGACAATTGTTTGTGACAAACCCAAATGTTATGGGAAAATCACCCAAAGGGAGCTACTGCCATAAGAACAGGGACACTATCAACCATAAGTTCAGGGCTTCTGTAATTGTGGATAACTGACTGCTGATGGGTTAGTTCACACGAGGAGATTCGGGGAGATTTTGTTGCCTGTGTGAGGCAACTTCGGGCAACTATAGAAAACGCATCGCCATGTGTGCATTAGCGCAGGCGACTTTTCATTGTAGCCTATGGGGAAAAAACACTGAGGCAGTTCGGGGAGATAGTTGCTCAGAAGACGAGGCGATTAGTCGCCAGGCAACAAAACCCCCCCGAATCTCCTCGTGTGAAGTAACCCTTAAGCATAAGCTTTTAAAGTTTTAATAGCATAAGGCTTAATCTGGTAAAACAATTAGGGAGTTATTTACTAAGACTCGAAATTTTCTCATTATTTTATTAAAACAAATTTGACCAAACTTCCATCCACAATTTTACTTTATTTATCAATAACATAGCTCAAAAGTTTTGGTATGGGAAAAGACTCGATAAATTTGAAAAACATTTGAATCTTACAAATCTTTAAGATCTGACAGCGAAAACTCAGAATTTTTCTGATGATCGCCTGAAAACCACAAATTATTTGGATTATTGTACGAAACAGAGCACAGATCATAGCCGCTGCCAGAGACTTGCTAGCACAGCTCAGGGTGAGGGGATATTGGGCATGTTATGTGGGGGCAGAATTGTAGTCAAATTCAAGTTGTGCAAACTTGGTGTTGCACATTGGCTCACCACCTGTGCTGTAGGGTGGCAGTAGACCAAAGTGAGAATTAAATAATTCAACATGAATTTTTTGCATACGGTTTCTGCACTGGCAACTTACCTGCCAGAGTAGAAATTAGTGATCAGTTTCCATTTTCCTTTTACATGTATAACAGAGACCATTACAGTATGCCTTTAAATTAGGGATGCACCAAATCCACTATTTTGGATTCGGCTGAACCCCCGAATCCTTCATGAAAGATTCGGCCGAATCCTAATTTGCATATGTGGGAAGGGGAAAACATTTTACTTCCTTGTTTTGTGACAAAAAGTCACATGATTTACCTTCCCGCCCCTAATTTGCATATGCAAGTTAGGATTCGGATTGGCTGGGCAGAAGGATTCAGCCGAACCCCCAACTGAATCCTGCATTCGGTGCATCCATACTTTATATATGTCCATTTAAAAATAATGGGTTTCTGTAGAGCTCACAAAAGCTGCTTTTCACCTTTCTTTTATTATTCTGCTTATCTACTGAATTGAGGTCACACTCTCATAATCAGATTGATCACATAGGTAAGCAGTAAACTTCTTGATTTTTTTTTTTTTTTTTCCTGTAGAACAGTTAGTATAGGAGGTCAACTTATTCAGAGTTCCTCTATTCCACCTGACTGTTGAAAGAGCTGATCCAGTATTGCAGCGGGAATGATTAAAAACCTTGCCTTTAGGTAACACGCTGGATGTAGGGTGTCCATATGTTTTTGCTGCCTCTTTCCAGGTTATTTTCAAAATATTTAATAATTCTCATACATTTTCAAATTATAGGCCTATTATATGGCTTAAGGCTAATAATGAATTTTATTTTAGACTGTATTTTTGCAGCTGCATCTGGATACAGTTCAATGACCACTCAAAACGGGTAAAATAAGCATTTTAGAATCTGTCTGTTGATAGGAGTGATAAATACGATGATTTATGATCTGTTGTCTGGAATGCTTAGGACCTGGGGCTTTCTGAATAAGGGATCTTTCTGTAACTGGATGCAACATTCCTTAAAACTACTAATAATATTTTAAATATTAAATAGCCAATATCATTTTTATTTGCCATCAATATGAATCTATGCAGCTTAGTTAACACTGAGTACAAGTTACTGTTTTATTACAGAGAAATAATCACTTTAAAATGAGAATTAAACAGGTTAGGTTTAGGTTATGGATTTTATATCTGTACGTCAAGCCATTTCCATGGGCAAATGCCAGTCCTGTCACAACTGTCCGGCTCTATCTGCCTGTTTGTGACTGCAAATTTAAATGAATGCCAGTGGAAATTAGGCAGAAGTGTTAAATGCTTACCCCAATATATACGTATTGAATTTTTGTATTTCACCTACACCAGTTTGATAAGCTGTGCATTTGCACATACACTAATTCTAGACTAGGGAACAATATACAGTATGCTTTGAAAAGTATTTATTTAATGCCGAGTAGTTTTAGCAGCAAATGGCAACACATTCAGGCATTTATTGCTGGTGTCTAGCCTAAACACAGAGAGAATCAACAGAACTTGCTATCGTCCAGTCACTGGCCCATGGGACAAACTGTTGGATCTCACTTGTATGGTGATCTCACGAAACAAGCAGGTTGAAGACTGTATGCCATGCTAAAGTTTAAGAATTCATCTTATGTGACACAGGTGACAAGCACTACAGAGTCCGATGGAGCAAATCCATTTGGTGTTTGAAATGGGGGGCAAAGTACCAGGATTTTTTTGTGTTCTAGGACAGAACAGAGAGATGGGGTTTGATTTATATGTAGGGATAACTAGTGTGAGCAGCCATGTCCGGTCACTGACGTGTACACAACGCACATGTGACGTCACGCATGCGCTTAATGAACAATTTGGGGCAGCTTTTCATTATGCGCATGTGAGTGAACAGACATGGTTGCTCACACCGGCAGCTCCCTCCCGGTGCGGGTAGCGTAGCGCTGGCGGGGGCATTTTTTCTTTTTAAAAAAAAAACTGTTATCCCCAACCGGAATCCAGACTCTATTAGCCCGCACCTTTGGTTGGGGATAAGAGTTTCTGAAGCAAACCGCTATTTTACCAGTGCAGGGCAAATTTTTATCGCTTTAAAACAGTTTCATTTTTTGATGTTACTGTTTCTTTAAGTGTTGATAGTGTAGCATTATTTCTCTTTATGGAAAATACAATGTGTGTCTATGTCTTGTCATTAAAGGATGGCAAAATCTAAAATATAAGAAATAATTGCATTAATCTACTGTGTATATATAAAAATGAATGTTGCTTGCATACTGTTCCTAAGTTGGCCTGAAGATGGAGCAAGGCACCTCTAGCAGTAAAGGGGAAAAAGTTCATGTCTTTACAGGACAAATGTTCAGTGGAAGATCCCAATCTGAATCAATAACAATGGCTTATGGTTTTAAAAAAAAAAAAAAAAGTCCCAGCATTTAACTGGCCTAGGAGAAGGGTGGTGGAAAGGAGAGCAAATGCATAAAGAACAGGAAAGTGGGACAATTTGAAACTATTCAATATAATGCACACAAAAGTATCTATTGTCACAACTCTACTATTATTATTCTTTTTGTGTGCAGCACCTCTGACTTTCTTGTGTATTATACTCCTACAAACTGAGGTTTTACCTCTTCCAGATTTGCTTAAAGGGGTGGTTGACTTTTAAGTTAACTTAAAGTTGGTTAAAAAGTTGGTCTTCATTATTTATTTTTTGAATTATTTGACTTTTTCTTCTACTCTTTCCAGTTTTGTAAATGGGGGTCACTAACTCTTACAACAAATTCTCTGTAAGGCAACACATTTATCGTTCTTGCTACTTTATAACTCCTTTCTATTCAAGTCTTCTCCTTTTCATATTCCAGTCTCTTATTCAAATTATTCAACTCAAAGGGTAATTTGGACCCTAGCAACCAGATTGCTGACCAAAAAGCTAAATAACTGAAAAACCATGAATATTGAAAAAAAAATGAAAACCAATTTCAGTCTGTAAATCATACTAAAAGTTGATTTAAAGGTGAACAGCCCCTTTAATATTTACCTGTGGTGCTGCCAGGCCAAGCCAGTGGCCACTAAGATTTGTTTCTGTCCATACTATAGCTGTATCGAGCATGGGCAATTGCAAACAGGGTGACTGCTGTATTTTTTTCTGGTAGGCAGAGGGAAAGCCCCATGTTAGTATCCGTATTCTATAAATCTATATTTGCTTCAGGCAATACAAACATAGAGAATATTCTCTGCCTTATAACCCCACCGGTGGTGTCTGTGCAGTTGTGCGTAATAAGGCCCAGGAAACTAATGCAAATCCACAGCTGTAAAAGTTTCAGAGAATGTTGAAAAAATTTGCTCTCCCCACAAACATTTTTCTTAAATCTTAAAGGGATACGGTCATGGGAAAAAAAAAAAATTCAAAATGAATCTGTTAATAGCGCTGCTCCAGCATAATTTTGCACTGAAATCCATTTCTCAAAAGAGCAAACAGATGTTTTTATATTCAATTTTGAAATTTGACATGGGGCTAGACATTTTGTCAATTTCCCAGCTGCCCCTGGTCATGTGACTTGTGCCTGCACTTTAGGAGAGAAATGCTTTCTGGCAGGCTGCTGTTTTTCCTTCTCAATGTAACTGAATGTGTCTCAGTGGGACATGGGTTTTTACTATTGAGTGCTGTTCTTAGATCTACCAGGCAGCTGTTATCTTGTGTTAGGGAGCTGTTATCTCGTTACCTTCCCATTGTTCTTTTGTTTGGCTGCTGGGGGAGGGTGATATCACTCCAACTTGCAGTACAGCAGTAAAGAGTGATTGAAGGTTATCAGAGCACAAGTCACATGACTTGGGGCAGCTGGTAAATTGACAATATGTCTAGCACGATGTCAGATTTCAAAATTGAATACAAAAAAATCTGTTTGCTCTTTTGAGAAATAGATTTCAGTGCAGAATTCTGCTGGAGCAGCACTATTAACTGATTCATTTTGGAAAAAATGTTTTTTCCCATGACCGTATCCTTTTAATTTACCTCTGGCCAGGCAACAGTTAAACAGAGAATTCTCTGTAGCTTCAGGTCCAATACCTTGGGGGTAAGTTGTGCTCTTTGCTTTAACTCCCAGTTTTCTTCTTCCATTGAACATGCATTCCGTATTGTGATATTCTGATTTTTTTACAGTGATAAGTAAACTGCTTTCCTTGCTGTTGATGTGCTTGGGTCAATGTTTAGTGGTGAGAGGCAGTCACAAGCTAATGGATCACCAGCCAGTCATTGTGTGTGTTCCCCTGTCAAAGGCAGGCCTCACTGCTCTGTTTATTAGAAACTGCTTTGTCATCCTTGTTTATTATTTTGGAATATTTTTTAGATATCTGTTCATATCATTATGGGTTTATATTAAGTCAATGTATATTATTTGCAATATCTTCCTTATATTACATAGTTACATAGTTACATAGTTAAATTGGGTTGAAAAAAGACAAAGTCCATCAAGTTCAACCCCTCCAAATGAAAACCCAGCATCCATACATACACCCCTCTACTTTTAATTAAATTCTATATACCCATACTAACTATAGAGCTTAGTATCACAATAGCCTTTGATATTATGTCTGTCCAAAAAATCATCCAAGCCATTCTTAAAGGCATTAACTGAATCAGCCATCACAACATCACCCGGCAGTGCATTCCACAACCTCACTGTCCTGACTGTGAAGAACCCCCTACGTTGCTTCAAATGAAAGTTCTTTTCTTCTAGTCTAAACGGGTGGCCTCTGGTACGGTGATCCACTTTATGGGTAAAAAGGTCCCCTGCCATTTGTCTATAATGTCCTCTAATGTACTTGTAAAGTGTATTAGGACACATGTATTTTCTGTCACTGCTATATTATTGCAGAATTCTTGGAATTCAAGCGCATTAGAAGCCCAACTATCTCTGCTCTAAGGTAGATTGCCTGTGTACATGACCCGACAATTAATTTTTTTATTTTTTACCCATGTGTCTTACATTGTATCACCAGAAAATGATGGTCACCTTTAAGTGAACGTTTAGTATGTTGTAGAATAGCTAATTCTAAGCTTTTCAGTTGTTCTTCATTATTTTTCTATAGTTTTTTACTTATTTGCCTTTTTCTTCTGAGTTTTTGTCCGCTTTCAAATGTGGGTCAGTGACCCCATCTAAAAAATAAATGCTCTGCAAGGCTACAAATGTATTGGTATTGCTACTTTTAATTACTTATCTTTCTATTCAGGCCTCTCCTATTCATAATTCAGTCACTTATTCAAATCGGTGTATGACTGCTAGGTTAATTTGGACCCTAGCAACCAGATTGCTGAAATTGCAAACATAAGAGCTGCTGAATAAACAATTAAATAACTCAAAAACCATGAATAATAAAAAAACAAATGAAAAAAAATTGCAAATTGTCTCAGAATATCACTCTCTGCATCATACTAAATGTTAACACAAAGGTGAACAACCCCTTTAACTGTGGGAACTCGAGACACATTTGGGCCTGTGTAATGAATGGCACTGTGTTTGCCAAGGAGCAGTAATCCATAGCAACCAATCAGTAGGTAGCATTTACAGGCCACCTCTTTAAAAGGAAACATCTTATTGG
The DNA here is from genome assembly GCA_038501925.1 of Xenopus petersii. Classification (NCBI taxonomy): domain Eukaryota; kingdom Metazoa; phylum Chordata; class Amphibia; order Anura; family Pipidae; genus Xenopus; species Xenopus petersii. The sequence goes on from CM076675.1 coordinate 131,783,162, forward strand.
TTGATATGGGTTACTGCTCCTGGGCAAACTTTGCTATTTAATTTTTCTGTGCTTTAGGACACTCTCTAATGCAAAAGATCATCAGTACAGCATATTTCCAGAATATGCCAGTTTTTTTAGTAACTAGATTGGAGCACCTGAGAAGTCGGGCTCCTTTAGGGTTCCCTAATCCGCAATGAAAGCTTTTTAAAATCGATGAGGCAATTATTTTTTAACCTCCTGCCAGTAAGCCTATGGTAGGACACTGCACTGATCCGGTTTGAGCCTATAATGTTTGATAAGAGGACGATGAAGTAGTGTACATACAGTATGTCTGACAACTTCTGAATTAATTTTGAAATACTTGAATGACTATTGGACCAACTTTTTGTTTAGATATTCACTATATAAATCACCAGCTCTTCCCTAGTCTGATGCACAGCTTCAAAAATTATGTCTGCCCTGTATAGTTTCAATAATAGGTTCCCTTAACTCCGCTGAAGCCTAAGCGCTCTTTTCAGCTGCTGTAACCACACTTTGCTTTGCAACCAGAATTATTGACCTTTTTATAGGTCACTGTAACGTTATTGGGGTCACAGTGACCTACCTCCTGACTAAAGGCTTTCTGGAAAAAAAATGTCAGCGCTGGACCACTGTTTTTTTCTTTTTTACTTTCCACAAGGTATCTTCTTATCGGCGTTGAAGCAGGTCACTTTGACACAGTTCACTCGCTGTCAGATTAGATGAAAAGTGTTGAAAGAAAATCATTTCCTTGCTTTGGAAATTATCATTGCATCTCATTTAGCTGCAGTATAATGATTTACAGTTGCACCTCTTTCAAATTACAAATTTAGCTGGTTTTGTAAGAGACGTAGTAAACAACTAATGTAGGAATCTGTGGCTTTTTTGGCCAGATAGCAATGGGAGTTAAAAATCTCAGTGGACCAGTGTTGCCATTTTGGCCTACTCTTCCTTCCAGATCACTTCTAATTTCAATATCATTTTGGGCCATCTTGTATGTTTTAAGAACTACCATTGAGGGCCATTTTAAAATCTTCAGCTTGCTTTTCTTGAAGGACCTCATGGTGGCTTTTAATGCTTATTTAGGTTCACTACCGGATAATTAATGGAAGTTTAATAACTAGAAATTTAGAAATAGAATTTAGACTAAGCATATACTAAAAATTAAATTACAAATAAACCCTTCTTATGTGGTAATTAAGTTTATAGCCTGCTTATTCTGAGGTTCACCTTAATCCAGTGAACACTTGGAGGGTTTAATGCTGTTTAGAATCTATTGAAGCCTATTTGTATACTGTACACTGATACCTCCAAGAAAATCTTTATAATAAAATCTCGTCATTGGTACATTTTGTCCATTACAAGATGACCTGTATTATTTCCATGCAAATAAAGTGGGAGGAGGCATGTGATAGTCCCACTAGAGACAGATACGTCAGTATGATTTATTTTCCGAGTGTGTAGCAATTTGTTAAAGACTGCAATGCAGGCATACTGGGCAGTGAATATAGTTGGCAGGTGGTTTGGTTTTGCAGAACAAGAACCCATAAACATTAAGATAATTTACATTGCTAGGCACATCACTTTTTCTCAAGTTAACTGTAAATAGAAACTTTAAATGTATCCAGTATCGTAAGCTTTGTTAATATACTGTATGCAATAAAATATTTATTTTATATTTATGTCAGAGTGGTGACACGCTAAGATTCCCCTAAATGCCTTTGCGCCGGCTAGAACTTAAATCGCCAGTGGGATGGCACTCGGAGAACTTCGTTTTCCGAAGTTGCCTCACGAGGGAAACTTCGGGAGACTTCAGAAAGCGAAGCATTCCGAGTGCCATCAGGAAGATTAATCACCCGAATAAGAGATTTGTTGCTGGGCGACTAATCTCCCCCCCCCCCCCCAATCTTCATGTGTGCCACCACCTTAGAGGTGTATAATGGTGTATAAAGTAATTGTTTTTAATGTTCTGTGTCCCCTTCAAGCAACTAGAGTCCCTGGTGTGTTATTTCTACTTGTTGACCATTTGGCATTACTTTAAGAGTGAGATAGTCCTAAGCTTGTCCTCAACACTTTCATTTTTTGACGCTGCTGTTCCTTTAAGTGATCCTCCTTCGACAAGTAAACATAGGCACCTCTTATTATCTGATGGCTGGCCCTTGGTTTTGTATACTTTACCAAGTATTTTATGCACACACCATAAACCAATTTTGAAGGAACTTAAAAGCATTTGGTTAAATGCATTCCATGTTGCAATATAATGTTTTTGTGCTTTATTTAATCCCTGTACTGCTCCGTTAGGAAACAACATCACGGTTCCTTCTTGTGGCACTAGTCTTTTAGCTACAAAAAGCCAGCATTAATTTAGATTGACTTGTCCCTCCCCAGTTAAGCTGTTTATGAACTGCCATTAATCTTTACTAAATCACCTCCAAATTCTGGTATGCAGATTTACCTTTCTGCTTGCTTTTAAAAAAAATCAACTGGTGGCAGATAGAAATGGGCTATTTTTGGGGGTTTTTTTTTTTGTTTTTTTTTAACTGTGTGCTGCTTATATGCCTTTCCTATTGCATCTCTTTACACTCCATTTTACAAGTGTCTTAAGCTGGCCATAGATGCAAAGATCCGATCGTACGAATCATCGTACGATCGGACTTTCCCATCTCCCGACCCGCCACTAACCATTCAGATCAAAGTCTTACCAGTCAGATTAGTTAAAGAACAGATCAGCAATGTTCTGCCCCTGACAGCAATCGTACGATATCTATGTCCAACCAAAGCTAGTGACAGTCTCCCACTGAAAAACGTACGATCGGCAATACACGCAGAGATATTATCGGCAGCCGACAAATTTTCTAACCTGTCCGATCGACCAAACGACCGATCTCCGCCGGACGAAAAATGTCGGGACTCTCCACACACGGTCCGAAAATCGTACGAATCCTCGATTCGTACGATCAGATCTTTGCGTCTATGGCCAGCTTTACACTCAAAAGATATTAAACTGGAGAAATTCATGTTTAACTCATTTGAATAAAAAATGTTATTGTATAGTTTACCTCGCTTTCTCCCTCTACATTCTCATTCTAGTGCAGTTGCTAGGATAAGTCACCCCCAGAAACCAGGAAGTCAACAGTCGGGATAGGTTTTTCTAAAATTCTTAATTTACTTTCATTTCTCTGCAGACTCTCTACTTTCATTTTCTATTCTCTGGTCAAGAGAACAGTCTGAAGGCCAAATGAGAGACTAAATAAAGAACACTGTGTACAGTGTAAACAACTTTTCCTACCTACTTCAGCAGTAAATACCGGTGCAGATTAGAAAGAACCCACACCTATAGTAAATTCTGGTTTTTACAGTTTTCCCCAGAATATTGTAGAAGTGGTGTAACTAGAGATTCTTAGGCCCCCACAGCAAAAATATGGGCCCTCTGAATATCCCTACATACCCAGCTGCCTATGGGCCTTGCCTGCTCTGTTAATGAATGGGGAGTTTTGCTAGAGTCCTGCGCGGAAACCGATTTCTAAGACCTGTACCCAACAATTTACCCACTTTGATCCGCTACCCGAACTGGACCCGCAACTGCTTTATCCGCAACTCGCCGACCACCATTAAATAGTAAGTGATGGTGCTGCAAACCGGAAGTGACGTCATCAAAAACGGACAGGGACAGAACCCGGTTTTGTAAAACTTTGAAAGGAGTAAAATATAGACAATATTACATAAAATAATTTAGATGAGACCCGTGACCCGCAACTCCGCAGACCCACGGGTATACCTGTACCTGAAAATCTTCCCCTTATTCTGCAGGGTCGTTTTTTTTGCGGGTAACCCGCAGGTATCTGACCCGCTGCAGGACTCTAAGCTGAGCTCAAATGTGATTACAGATATAGGATCTGTTGTCTGAGATGTTTAGGACCTGAAGTTTTCCATAGTTTGGACCACCATACCTTAATGTGACTAAAAAACATTAAATCAACTCAACCGGTTTGTTTTGCTATCAGTATGAATTAATTCAGCATAGTTAACTGATTTATTATTATTATTATTATTATTGGGGGGGAATAAAGTACTAATAGTAAGAAAATTCAATTATTTGCTTAATATAGGAGGTGGATTTCTGTAAATTGTTTTTTTCCCGCATACAATAATAGCTTTTCAAACTTGCCACTGCTCTAATATCCAATATATATATATATATATATATATTTTCGTAGTAGCTGAGATTGCAGTCACTTTTAATCATTCCTATACCAACAGTACACTTGGGGAGAGACTGCAATATCCCACAATGCCCTCTGTTGGTTATATGAAAGAATAACAGTGCGCCCTCTGTTGGTTATATGAAAGAATAACAGTGACTGCAATATCACACAGCGCCATCTCTTGGTTGTATGAAAGAATAACAGTGCGCCCTCTGTTGGTTATATGAAAGAATAACAGTGACTGCAATATCACACAGCACCCTCTGTTGGTTCTATGAAAAAATAACAGTGACTGCAATATCACACAGCGCCCTCTGTTGGTTATATGAAAGAATAACAGTGACTGCAATATCACACAGCGCCCTCTGTTGGTTATAAAGAAAGATTAACAGTGATGGCAATATCAAACAGCGCCCTCTGTTGGTTATAAGAAAGAATAAAAGTGACTGCAATATCACACAGCGCCCTCTGTTGGTTATACGAAAGATTAACAGTGATAGCAATATCAAACAGCACCCTCTGCACATGGTAGTGGGACAATGCACACAGTAATCCATTTGACAATTCTCTGTCACCATCAACTTTGCAAAGAAGTCTGGTTGATCGTTGGGGGGGTCTCTTTGGCAGAATGTGCGCTGCTGGGAGACAGGGCTGTAGTTGTGTCTAGGCTTATACTAGAGTCAATACGTTTTCCCAGTTTTCGTAGGTAAACTTAGGTACCTCGGCTTATACTCGGGTCGGCTTATACTAGAGTATATACGGTATGTATGTGTGTATATGTGTATATGTATATATATATATATATATATATATATATATATATATATATATATATATATATATATATATATATATATATATATATATATAGTGACTAAAGTGACCCCTCTTGTAAATTATAAGGATATTCTAAGTTACCGAGGAGTTTCATGACCATATTAAAACACGAGGCCAAAGGCTGAGTGTTTTCATACAGGTCATGGAACTCCGAGGTAACTTCTAATTCATATTTTGCAACAGGGGGTACTTTATTATAATACACAAGTTTCAGTGAGTCATATGACAGAAATGACGTCACTACTCGCCGTTTATAACTGATGACATCACTAGTCACCGTTTATAAGGATATAATTTACTAGATATTCATGGCTTTTATTTAATATATATTATACCAGTCCTGCTTACTGGTATGTCTGATATCTTATACCTCACCCCTCTGTGGCCAGCTTTTAGCCTGTTTTATGTGGAGGCTTATTGTCCCCAGACTATAAAAGGATTTGTTGCTTAGCTCCCTGATACCAATGTCCATTTGCAGGTTAAGTCTGGTAAATTGCTAATTATGGCATTATAACTTACTGCATTACTTTCCTTTTGTAGAAAAAAAATTATTTGGTGCTGTGCAGTTTTAAATTGGTAATGATAAACTTGTATATATTATTCTATGGTGCAGCCGGTGGGAAATTTTTTAATGGGGGGGAGGAGAAATCTTGTTACATTTTCCCTTTAGGGGTAGAGAATTGGCATGTTTGTTTCAATGTTAAAGGACAAGGAAAAGCAAAAAAATAAAATCCCATTTTTAGTTTCTTTAATGAAAAAGAAACCTATCTCCAATATACTTTAATTAAAAATGTGTACCATTTTTATAAGAAACCTTACTGCATGCAGTGAAATTCTCCCTTCATTTACTGCTGTGGATAGGAATTGTCAGATGGTCCCTAACTGCTGAGCATGGAAACAATAATACTTATGAACAGCAGGGGGAGCCCACGCCTTACTTCCCAGCCATGCAGAACTCAAGCAGCTTTGTTTATGACGATCCCTAAGCAGCCCAGACCACACTGAGCATGTGCAGGGTCAGGGTCAGGCAAAGATGTTTAACAAAGTTACAAGATGACAGCCCCCTGTGGCCAACTTTGAAAGCATAAATAATTTGTTTGATTAGGCTTTGTGGTGCAGTAAGTTCATGTTTATGTTTAGTATACAAAATACAGCATTTCTAGCCTTATTCTATTTTAGACTTTCCTTGTCCTTTATTGGGATAATCAGCAGTAGGAAATACAGCATTATTGCATTACATGGAAACGTGGCTTTGCTTTGCTTTTTGTGTGTTAATTGTTCTTAGGAGCAGAAAGTCTTGATCCCTCCTAATAATGTGATTTCAGCTTCTACGGTTCCCTTTTGTGCTGATGTTGGCATGAATTCATGAAGATAAAAATTATAAATAGACATCCGATAAACTGCAGATAAGGAGCAGTTATACTTGTCCTTTGGTAAGCCTCTGGTAATGGCTGAAAATCTTAAAGAAGGAACAAGTTATACCTTGGCAAATTTGCAAACCTATGGAGCTGGAGTTGAACCTGTGTTTCCAAGTCCATTGCTTATTATCAAGCAGGCCACACCCCCTCCCAGCTCAATTGACGTCAGCCGGCATGCTATGATGAGGGATAGTTGTGCTTGCTTTGGGTGCGGGTTCTGCTCTGACTGGGGCTGCTATTGGGATAGGGGGCGTGTCCCAACACTGACCTGTAACACGAGTGACACTCTGCTCACTCTACTGCGCTGCTCTCTTACCTTTGGCTGCACTTCACTGTCACCTAGCAAACTGAACACTGCAGCTCGTCTCTGAACACTTGCAACTCGTCTCTGAACACTGCAGCTCGTCACTGAACGCTGCAGCTCGTCTCTGAACACTGCAGCTCGTCTCTGATCCCAGAACAGGGGGAAATGACACTGGCTTTCTCTGGTGAGTGATGCTTGTTGGGTTCAGAGAATATTTGTAGAGAGAGAGACATTCTGTGTAGCACCTGACACAGTATGCTTATACAGGTTTGGGATTCATTGTCCAAAAACCTGTTGTCCAGAAAGATTTGAATTACAGAACGACCCTGTCTCATAGACTCCATTTCAATTTAATTACTGACATTTTAAAAAAAAAATTCCTTTTCCTTCAATAAGTCAGTACCTTGAGCCAGACATTTATTATTTATATTAAGCCTTATTGCAGGCTAAATAGTCCTTTTTGATTTAGTTAATATTTAAATAATTTTGTAGTAGATTAGGTATGGAGATCCAAATTGCGGAAAGACCCCCTTATCTGGAAAACCCTAGGTCCTGAACATATATATATATTATTTTATATTATATTTAAATTAATTTTTAAAGTTGTTTTTAAGACAACAAGAGTTCTTATAACATGGCTGTATGTCCAAAATTTGTTCAGTCCCAGTGTGTATAGATTGAGCCAAACTTTTTAAAGTTCCCTGCTTTAGTTCTGCGAATATCTCTGACTGCAAATAAGCCTAGCTGACCATGAAGATGGGGTCCCCATACTGCTACTTGGGCCTCTTTAGGTGGCCCAGACCCTTATTATTTTAAGACTGTAGATAGATATTTGCCCAACAAAAATGTATACAGACAAACGTTTTATTAGGCAATAGTTTGTGAGACATTTCCTTTTTTGTATACATTCGTGTTTTTTTTTTTTTTTAACAATTCTATAAATTCTTTTGATGCTTTCCTTGTTCCTGTGTATTTTATTTGTAGTAGCATCCATGTTTTGTTCCTGCATATGGAGTGCACCCTTTGGTGTTGTAACAATACAGATATTGCTGGACTGCAACTCTCTGCGTCCCTCCAACATGTGTTGCCGAAACCTGATATCATTGATAACAACTTGGTGTGTTAGATTGCAGATCCATTGAGTCAGAAGTTAATTTAAATTGTTCAGTGCTTTATATATATATTGTGAAAATGACATTATGATGAACACTGCATACAAGGTTTTTCGTGCACATGGAGGGGGTGACATGGTTTTAAAATGAACGATACCTAGAATTTCTCCCCCAGCAGCCACGTAGTATTTGTCTGTGTGCCAGCACTTACTGGATACTGGCCCATATTCTCACTGATCTGCAGAGAAACATCATCTGTGCTTGACTGCCTCTTGCTTTGCTGTACTGCTTGTTCTCTCATACATTTTAAGCCTTCAAACTTGCTCTCCAATATAAGGCAACCCAATTATCTGTTTACTAATCGCTGTTTGAATAGACATTAGGAAATATCGGAAATGCTTTTATTATTTTATTACCCTACTAACCATAGATTGATTTGAATAAGAGACAGCAATATGAATAGGAATGGGCCTGAATAGAAAGATGAGTAATAAAATATCAATAACAATAAATTTTTAGCTTTACAAAGCTTTTTTTGTTTTTTAGATGGGGCAGATTTACATATGGTCGAATACAGAGGGTTAATTAACCCTTGATATTCGACTGCCAAATGTAAATCCTTTGACTTTGAATATCTAAGTCAAAGGATTTACCGCAAATAGTTCGAAGGATTTACCACAAATAGTTTGAAGTAGCCAAAAAATTCATTTGAAATGTAAAGTTTTTTTTTATTCTATTCCTTCACTCAAGCTAAGTAAATGGGCCCCATAGTGTTAGAAATGACTGCATCTACTAGACCTAACTGCCTGCACAAGCATGTACCATTAACACACTACATGTTAAGACTTAAAACATTTAGCAACTGTGTCGTGGGCTTGACAGGAAAAAAAAACTTTGATGGAAAACTGTACCCCAAAAATGATTACTTAAGCAACAGATATATAACCATTTATATCAAATTAAGTGACATATTAAAGACTCTTACCAAACTGGAATATATATTTAAGTAAATATTGTCCTTTTACATCTCTTGCCTTGAAACACCATTTAGTGATGGTCTGTGTGCTGACCAGAAATACTGCAGTTGTAATTGAACAGGAAGAAGTGTAGAAGTAAAAGACAGAACTCTGTCTGTTAATTGGCTCATGTTACCGAACATGTATGGGTTGTTTGCACTGTGAATCGTAGGATCCTAGGCAATTTTCTATTTATGATTACCCAATGGCACATACTACTAAAAAAGTATATTAATATGAAAATGGTTTATTTACATGAAGCAGGGTTTTACATATGAGCTGTTTTATGCAATATCTTTTTATAGAGACCTTCCTTGTTTGTGGTGTATAGTTTTCCTTTAACATAATTATAAATGGAAATATATGCATACCCTTAGCCAGAACCTTTTAGGTATAATCACACATAATACAGGTATTTCAACACTCAAACATATTAAAATGGTAGTTGACTGTCCAATTCTTAGCAAACTTTTATTATTTTTATTTCTCAAAGGTTTTGAATTATTTGCTTCCTACTTCTGCCTCTTTCCAGTTTTCAAATGTGGAGTCCCTAACCTGGCAGCCATAAAAATGATTATTACTCTGTGAAGTTGCACTATTAATTAAAGCTATCTGTACTATATATCTTTGTATTCAAGCCATTTCCTATTTTTTCCAGTCTCATTCAAACTACCTGGTTGCTAGGATAAACTGGAACCGTAGCAACCAGAGAGCTACTCATCAAAAAGATATATTATTTAAACATGACAAAAATAAAACCCAAAGAGTATCACTTTCAATATCATATTACTTTAAAGGGGAACTCCATGTCTAACAAATTTGCATTCTTCGTCTCTGCAGAATGGTGACCAAATAATATCAACAATGTTTATGTTCTAAACCAGTGATTTGTGTTCTGGACAGTTTTTCATAATGTCTTGCTGTGAACTTTCCAGAGGTTTGTTTGTATGAACCTTTGGCCAATTTGGAACAACTGTTGTTGTGTACACATGCTGCCATTAGTGATGGGCGAATTTATTCAGCAGGCACGAATTTGCGGTGAATTTCCACGTTTTTCGCCACCGGCGAATCAATTTGCAAAATTGCTGCAACAATTAGCCGGCGAAAATATTCTTGACACTGGCGACAATTCTAGGCGCCCATTGATTTTAATGGGCATCAGAATTGTCGCCAGCGTGGACGCCAGTGACAAAATTTGCGTTTCGCTAATTTTTTGCCATTTCGCAGGAAATTCGCTAATTTTTTGGGTGAAGCGAAACGGGATAAATTCTACCATCACTAGCTGCCATCAATCATTAATGAGGCATGATGTTCTGCAGTCACAGTTTTATACAGTCTGTCTGGAAGCACACTGACCTGCATAGAATACAATAATACAGTGCTGTGGCCCCATGGGCTAAATGTTTTCCCTTCCTATAGATGTCTTTGAATGACGACATTATTTTAGGATAATGTGCCCCAGATATCAGGCCCCCTTTCTAATCCATCAGCAGCACCCCCAAATCATTGTATATACTTACCTGAAACTCTGACCCGGTGCTCATATGGGCAGAAAACTGCACCGGCCCTGGGTTATACCAGCAGGCACCACGGAGCGATCCACTTCCGGCTTCTTCTTTCTTCAAATTTCCCGGGGCATGCGCAGTAGAACGAAATGGCTGACTTTTTAGTTAAATTCCGGCTTTTCGCTCTACTGCGGATGCGCAGCCGAAAAAAGAAAGAAGAACCTGGAAGAGGATCGCTTTGTGGTGCTCGGTGGAAGAACCCCCAGCCAGTTTAGTTTTCTGCTGATAGGAGTACCGTCTCGGGGTTTCAGGTAAGTATATACAATGATTTGGGGGTGCCTAACATTTGGCACCCCCAAGTGGAAGAAGACTTTCTTTCTCCTTTAAGCACCCATTTAAACTTGTAACAAATTAGATAAGGGCTGATCTAAACTGCTAATGCCTGCTGCAAAGTGCCATGCCTGCTAAGGGTTCGTTCACACTGGGAGATTTTGGGAGATGTAGTCGCCCAGCGACTAATCTCCCCGAGCTGCTTCCGCCTGCTAGAATGAGAAATCGCCTTCGGCATGGCACTCGCAGCGCTTCGTTTTTTTGAAATTGCCTAAAGTTTCCTCAAAATTTAGGTTAATTAGCGCACAATGCAATTAGCACTTTTTTCTGCCCCTGGTACATTGAAAGAACTTGCCACTGTTTCACTTGTTACCACATATATTACTCTTTTTTTTTTTAATGTCTGCCTATGACAGGGTTAAGCGTCAGGACAGTAAAAGTCTCTTAAAGAAGACATGGCTTTATTTCAGCCGGTTGCAACAGGAACAAAATAAAGGCAGTTTCCTTTCCAAACAACAAAAATAACTTTCAGCAGCGGTATCAGTTCAATAGCAACAAAAAAACTGTACAATTACAGACCTTCCTGTGAGTGTCCGTGTGTGTACAGGATCTCTAGGATCTCTAATATAGGATCTCTAATGTCAGGATCCCAGACCCTCTCTGTGCATCTCTCCCAGTTAGAGATCCCTGAGAGACTGTCCAGCCTGGGCTTTAAGGCCACCTGAGGCTAATCGGCACTTCCGTCCTTTAGTCTGATTGCATAGCGTATCACCCCATGTCTGGCCTCCTTTATAGTAACCTCTTATTGCTATCTTCATGACTAGTCATATTGCTGCCCACCTTTGTATCTACAGGCTATATCCAGAAAGCTCAGAATTACAGAAAGGCCGTCTCCCATAGACTCCTTTTTTTTATCCAAATACAAATTTCTAAAAATGAT